>JAUESE010000101.1:7704525-7717935 GCA_032274725.1 Malacoctenus triangulatus
CTTGCCCGCCCCCCCCCCCCCCCTACTCCCCCCCTCCCCCTCCACTCAGCTCCTTTCTCCAGGGCAAAGCGCTGGCCTGCTGAGAGCACACATGAGCGGTCCGTGGAAGGGCCGAGATCCCGACAGCTCTCGCAACCCCCCCCAACCCCCCCATCCACCCACCCCCCTCCGCCGCCATCTCATCCGTCTTGCGGTGTGTTGGCACTGTGAAGGGTAAACTGGGCTGATCTGTGGGACAGGCGGGGAGGGCACAGGAGAGCAGCCTTCCCACCGGAGCCCTGGACCAGCACGTTCAGATTAGAGGAAATTTGTTCCACAATATTGTGGCCTCCTGCTTTCCAAGGCTGGGCCCGCACAGAAGGCAGAGGCACAGATTTGGGCGGTGGCCAAGCCTTTTTCGTCGGGCTCCTCGTTCGCGCCACATGTGCCGAGCGCGACTCCCCACTGATCCTCCGAGCTTTATAGCCTCCCTGCCTGATGGAACAAATGCTACATCGCAGAAAATAAACTTATCTCATTTGGATGACAACACATTCCCCCAGGTTATAATGTTGCACCATTTTGAAAAGGCAGACAGGGTCAATTGTACTCTCCCCGCTCAACCAGGGAGTCTTTGGCTGTGAAAACGCCAGTTTCACCACATGCCTGACACCGTGAATTTGGAACAATTTGCATTATTGACTTCCTCGGTGTTTGGCGAAGTAAATTTCTTAACATTTATTCCTTCACGGATACTCTGATAAACCTTCTTTTGGCGTTCTGTCAGCGATACGTTTCAATCCATTACACCAGCCAGTTTTTGTCTTTTTTTTTGTCTGAGAGGAGGATGTGTGGCATGATTGATGACCTTTGTAGATTATCCCCAATACAAAAGCCATCATTGAACAGCAGGGCTGCCATTGTGTGTGGGATGTCTCCCATTGATTTAAGTAGTATATTTTCATGATCTATAAAGAGGCCAGCTGGAGAGAAAATTGTTTGCTCTCAAACATTTAGTGTCTATAAGCCATCACACTCGTGATTAGAAAATGGTTATCGCTCTTTGAGCTCCTTTTCATTTTTTCCCCCAGAAACTCTGCTTTAGTTACAGCTTTTTGCGTCGTAACTTTGGGTTGGAATATAGCGTTGTGCAAATATTGTGCTGTGAGATGTGTTGTTCAGGTTGGCTCCATACAAATATAATAAATAGAGATTGGATTTTATTGGTGGAAAACTAAACAGACTTTTCTCTTGCTCTCTCAATGCTATTCTGCCTTTTAATGAATTTTTTCACCTGGGAACTGAAAAGTTTGGGCTTTTAGTCTATATTTTGTCTTATTTAAAAAAAGTTGTGAGTGACAGTAAATCTAATTATCAAGTTCAACCGAGGATTTGTTGGTTCCTCTAAGAAACCCCCCCCAAAAAAGATTGTTTGATTTTTACCTTCTGCAATATTCCACAAATTCAAATTAAAGACAGATTAATGACACATTTTTCAATTTATGATTATTGCTTCATGCTTTTTTAAATGCTCCTCTAGTTCACATTTGCGGTTTTATCCAAATTTATGATGTAAAAAGAAACTAAAAAAAGACATGAAAATGCAATTTCACTTGTTTTATCTACTATAAAGGATTTTAGGCAAACATTGATGGAGACCGCTTCGAGCTGAGATGATGCGTACTTCTGTGAAAGAGTCTTGTTGTGTTCAGACTGATTGTATTCAAATGTACTTTGAACCTTCAAACTAAAAACCAGACTTGAATTTCGATTTTATTTCATGAAATGGGAGCTTTACTAGCTATACATTTAGAATACACTGGGGGGGGAAGCACTGACCTTTTCTTTGTACTGTAAACTCCTCCCACTTCTGCTCTCTGGGCACAGAAGCCAGCGCAGTGTTTGAACGAAGCTCCTGCTTCAGTGCTAAACGCTGGCGTCCTTAACCCCGTAAGCTTTGGGCTATTATTTCGCATTTAACCTGAAAAACAAAACATCCCCAAATTTAGTCAATAACAGCTCCACAACTGTCAGGCCAAAACAAACATGCCTGAGCTCTGCGGGTAAGAAACAATTTAGAGAATTTTAGAATATAATAAGTCTCCTTATCCTTATCTCCAGGCTCAAGTGAGATTTAAAAAACTAACTCATTTAAACTAAAATTAGAGACCTGATAACATCTTTATGACAGGAAAGAGTCCGAAAACACAGATGGTGTTGAATCCAGTCCAAAGCAGCCAAGATCTGAGAGAGGTGTAGCAGAAAATTGTATTTATTTGTCCAAAAAAACAGGACGGTGGCAAACTGAAACCGACTGAACTGATCCTCGTCTGATAGGAGACACGATATTGATGAAATCAGATTAGAATATAATACTTTAATGAGGATCAAACCATGTGAATCGGATCCCTCCTCTGTTGGAAGTGCACTTGAAGAAGATCCAGCACGTCCGTTTCACTCTCGCTGAATATTTTCTCTCGCTCTCTCCTCGGCCAGACCTCCCATTCATTCCTCTAATAGACCTCCTCTATCCACAGTGGACCTATTAACCACAGATTTGTTTTCATCTCCCTGACATGCCAAGAGAGGAGTGTACTCCCCACACAAAAGAGCCCAGCAGAGCCATGAAACAAAATGTGAATAAAAAGACTAGAGGATATCATTATACACAAATTAAATCTCTCCTGAGCCATTGCTGCCCCGTCTTTTGGCTAAGAATTGGAGTGTCTTAATTGCTTTCACTTAGCTTTGTCCGTCCCAGCCATCGAGTGGCTTCCATTTAATTCGAGTGCCACAAGATGGGGAGAAAGTGGCCTCTCTTTGGCCCTGGAGCATAATAGACAGTGGAGAGCGAGGATACTCCCTCCAAATTGGAAAACACTGGGCTATAGATTAACAAAAATGAACACCATTAGCTTTGGCAAAGAGGAAATCATCTTCCCCCCTCAGGTGTTTTGAGCGGCGGAGGCGCTGAATGAGGTGGCAACCTGCCTTCAGCTGACCCTCGTGAATATTCAAGAGCCCGGGGATTCGAGGCAATGTTTGGTATCAATTACACTTTTATAATAAAAGTGAGACAAGGAGATTTGCTGAGGAAAACAGGTCCCAACTGGATGAAAATATTAATTATGGGAGCTAATGACATATCACTTAAATGATCTGTTTTTCTTGTCAGTCCTGTGGGAAACACAACAGGTCGATTCGATCACCTTCCAGAACACAGAGAACAGAAAGTACGACGTTGACGACAAAACAAAATAACTACTGAACAAGCAATTAGAAGTGCAGTAAGTTATGATGTAGCTCTCCACCTGGACCCCCTTGTGCTTCTTCTGAGGGAAGTTCTGGACCCCTTTAATTCATTACAGTGAAGCCAAACGCCTGCAGAAACACACACGTAAAAACGGGAGCTTTCAAAATAAAAGCAATGGGTAGTTTTTTGGAAGGTGGTGGTCATGGGTCCCACAGCTCAGGATGGCAACGACAGAGATAAAGAGAATTAGATTGTTAAAAATCAATCAAACAGAAGTAAAAACTAAAACAAAATGCAGCAAATATTAAATAACAAGCTAAAAGCAACAGAAAGCTGCTTTTATGGATATCAGAGGAATGTCGATAATGATGCTCCGTGTACATTCCATGTGGCGTAAACCTTCTATACTGCAGCTTTACGTTTCTGTTTCGACTCTCGGTTGGTCTGAATCAGTCGTCGCTGTGATGTGCGTCTCCAGGCGGCAGGCTGACTGTGTCGACACTTTCCGAGAACGACACAACAGACATCTGCAGACATGACTGTTCACTGATCTTGATCAGCAAGGGCTGTTCTTCTGCAGCTCAGGAGATGGAAGTGAGTGACAGGTGCATGAAATAAAAATCCATCATCAGCGAGAGCGTGCATTTTATTTATAGATGTGCCAACTGATGTGTGTATATATGTGTGTGTGTGTGTGTGTGCTTAGCAGTGTTTTTCTTTTTCCCCGCCTTGACGAAAGTCGACAGCTTTCGTGACCGAGCCGAGTGCTCGCTCCTTTCTCAGCCCGTCCAAGTCCGCCAAACTCCTCTTCCTCCTCGCTTCAGGTTAATCAGGTGTAATTTAAAATCCAAAATTCCTGACAGTACATTTTCTGATGGCATCGCCTGCATGTTCTGCATGGCTGTTTGGATCAAAGACTGGTTATCTCTCCTATTGAGCTGTTCTAACCTCTGTCCACTCTCATTACAGGAAGCCAGCGGTGAATTTCCTAAGCAATCAGGACTAACGGTCCCTGGCAGGTATGGACTACGACACTTTAACGAGTGAAAATGCAAAGCCAAGTGGAATATTAAATCAGAGTGAACGAGAGCACCGAGTCAACATCGAGCTTCCTGAGAGGCCGGGATGCACGCGTGTGCATATAAACACCATGCTCATGCAGTGCAGTGCTGGATTGTAGATATCAATGACATTACAGGTCTACAGCTCATAGTCTCAGTTTTCAGACAATTTTTATTACATTGTTTTGCTCAATTTCAATATCTGTCAGAAAAAAAGGGGGTCTAAAGTTGCTAACATGGTGACACTGGCACATAGATCCCCTCAAAGAAGCACCAGTAGCATCTAAATTTGATTGCAATCCAACTTTACTCTAATTAGTTTGTCATTTCAAACCAAATCCTTATTTAAAATTAACTATTTTTATTGACACCAAAGTTGTTTGTGTTGTGAAAAGTCACTCGAAGAACTTCTCTTGTATCACAAAAGTACCCGTGACTCTGTTAACTGTTGGGGAATCCCATAATGATCCGCGAGCTCCTTCTGACTTTTTGACCCGGAGAAAAAATCTGAAAGTCCTGATGAAAACACTGAGTGCTTGTAATTAGTCGACGTGAGCCTCTCTGATGAAAGAACCGACGAGCATCTCGGTATCTGGGTTAAACGCGGTATTCTGGGTACACGGAGGGCTTTTTTTTTTTTTCTCTTTTTTTTTTCTGGGAAGGGGTGAAGCTGGAGGTGAGGGTAGATCTGAGGGTTGCGGCGCTGAGACGCACCAGCTGTGTTTATGGATTCCCACTGCACCTGCTGGGGTTACGGAGCAAGTGCACTGAGGGATTAAGCACTGGGGCACTGGGAGAAGCAGAACAAGGAACAACAGATTCATGTTAAGGAAGCATGTCAACACCTCCCTGGTGGCTGTCTGTACTTAAGATATTCATTGTTGTTGGTTGCTACGCGGGTTTCAAATTAATCTTACTCTTGGTTGTTGATCAAATAAGCTCAGGTGAACGGGAAGTGTCGGAACAACAGGCGCCGTTGCAGGAGAATGTTAAGACGGTTGTGGGAGGACAAAAGCTGCCGGGCATTTAAATTCGGCATCCAAGACATTTACGTTTTTGCTGGAGTGTGCTGGTTCTTGATTACAGTGTTGACATTTTACTTGGAATTAACCTGATTAATGTCGTCGAGCATAAAAGCCCATAGCTCAGCATTTCTCATGATCACAGGAGATGGATTAAGAAAGAAGGCTCTCAAATTGAATATACCTCTCCCTGCTCAGCCTGCTAATTGTGCCATTTACCACTACTTGAGTCACTGACCGACGCTATTTAGTCAAACTAATGATGATGCACAGTCCAAGCCATCCCTTGATAATTAAGCGAAAGCTCCATCTCTTTTTCGGTATTAGTTTTTTTTTTTTCTTTTTTCTTTTTTGGTTCCTTTAAATCACTTCTGCCATTGTCAGTCGGGAAATGACTCTTTTCTAATCCATTCTCTGTCACTCGTTATTGATTAACCAAAGCGAGAACAGTTAGCGTTTTAAACATCCAGTCAGGTGAGTGTGTTCATTGAGAACAAAGCATCCACTCAGAAAATTTCATTACTTGTTTGTTAAATGCGTTCAGACTACAAATTGTCAGCCGCGAGCTGCTCGAACAAACATGGCTGCAGAAAGTCATTCGCTGACAGCTTCTCTTTTTACTGAAGCATCTTTGGAGATGCAGACGAGCGTCACTCGCGTCCGTTTCCCAAACAAATGTGACTTTAGCTCATAACTATGATCTCTTTCTGTCCCACAGCTTTGACCGTCTCTGAAAGCAACTCTGTTCTCTACGACTGTGGCGTGACTTCAGTGTGAAAGCAAGCGCTCCAAATCGCAGACCAGTGACCTGAAATATAAAAAATCAACTTTTTGCAGTTTTACCCTTCCTAAATGCACTCAGTTTAGCTAAGCTTATAGTTATTTAGGAGGTAGCACCTGAACTATGTTGTCTTTACTTGTTACATTAACATGCACGTGTGTGTATGAATACAGGCTGCACTGTAATGCCTTCCTCCTCCTCCTCCTCCTCTTCTTCTGGAGGCCTGATTGACTCTGCTATTATCAGTGCGTCTAAAAATGAAATGCCCGCGTGTCCCTGTAAACACACAGCATTTGTTGTGAGCAGAGCGCCTCTGCAGAGCGGAGCCCAGCTCCTCTCCAGCAGCCCTGAGCCTGACCGAGCCCGGGAATAAGTAAATGAATAAATAGGCTGATGTTGAATTTTCCCCTCACTTGCCTCCACTGACACAAATAGGATCTACAGTAATTTATAATGCTGTTAGGGAGGCGTCTCTCTCTCTCTCTCTCTCTCTCTCTCTCTCTCTCTCTCTCTCTCTCTCTCTCTCTCTCTCTCTCTCTCTCTCTCTCCCTCACTCGCTCTCTCTCTAACCGAAGTGTCTGTCACCTTGTGTGCAGGAGGCCTCTCAGTGCCGGAGTGGAGGACCTGCGAGCGCCCTGACATCCTGCTTTGCTATTCCACACACACGCGGCCCAAAGGCTAAGTGACATCAAGCCTCATTATTGTCATCACATGCCACATTTGTAACTGGTTAGCGAGCAAATTGTGATAAAATAGGCTGATGCCCCTTCTGAGCGTCTGTGGCTGAACAAGCTGGACTTTCCATAATGTTGGGAGCTACATCGGTGGAATAGGAAAGGAGGGACGGCAGTCGGCTTTTTGTGGGGGAAAAATGCAGCTTTCCTCCTGTTTTCTAAGCTATTCAGATGAGAGCGGTCCTCCTGTGATCAGTTTTGCGATCCTGTGTCCCGATATCACTCCTGTTTAGGTTTTCATCCCCAAATCACACAGAGGTCTTGAGCCTC
This sequence comes from Malacoctenus triangulatus, assembly GCA_032274725.1. Lineage (NCBI taxonomy): Eukaryota > Metazoa > Chordata > Actinopteri > Blenniiformes > Labrisomidae > Malacoctenus > Malacoctenus triangulatus. Next base: position 7,711,626 of record JAUESE010000101.1, read on the forward strand.
GGTGTCACCGTCCTTCTGTATTTACAGAGGATCTGTGCTCTGCACTGTTTGCCGTCTCCTGGAGCGACCGCACGTGTTCGCACGCTTGCGTCTCTGTTTTGTTTTTCCTTCTCGTTTGGATCCACATGCAGGAATAATGAGGAGGAAAATCTCTTGCTTGCATCAACCTCAAATTGGCGAAATGAAAATCTGTCTTAAACAAAGGCAGAGACCCCCATGGTGTCTGGGTCTACAATTTCTGTCACATCTATTCCTTGGAGGTTTCATGTGACAAAACACAGAAAGTTGCTTTGTCCCTCCTCTTGTCACGTTACACCCCTTACCCATAGGTTTTTTTTTTTCTTTCTTTCTTCCCCTTCCTGTTGTCTGGCTGTCTATGCTGTCAGCCCGTAGCCTGGCACCTGCTCTCATGTTCCTAATTAGTCTCATTTAATTAATTATATACTGCAGCACATCTCCTTATTTCTGGCTTCCTCTGCATTTCTTCGCCTTTGTTTCAAACTTAACAGGGGAGACGAGTTCTCGGTTTAGGGGCCGCGGTTTTTGGGTCTGCGTTGCGGCTCTCGCGCGTTGACCCAACCCACTTTTTTCCAGATGCGGACTTCATGAAGTTTTTTTTTTTTTCCCCCCTAATTCCAGTTTTTATTACAGCGTTTTGTCACGTTGTTGGCTTGCGTTCGCTCTCAGTTGCGGTTTAATGTGGGGAAGGAATACCTGATCGCGCGAGCAGCTTCCCAGCTGCCACCTCGTCCTCCTGTTACACCGGGATGCATAATGTGCCATAGAAAAAGCTTCCATCAAATATTTACCAGCAGTTCAGCGCAACACAATGGCGAAAGATCAAACCTTTGACGGACGAGGTCAAGCAAAGACTCGCTGAGTTTCCAGCAGAGAAAACAAACGAATCAAGGAAACGAGAGACACGCTGGTGTCATTTTTATATTGTGTAGCAGAGTTGTTTTTTTTTTTACTGTATCGTTTTGGTACCTCAGTGATAGAAACCATCATTTATTTTCTGAAAAAGGACTGAAAATGTGAACTGTTACATCAAATTCAAAGATGTTTGTTTCCGAATCATTAAAAATGATCACAAAATATAATTTTTTCAATGTTCTGCTCGCTTCTCTCAATCAGGATTAGAATAAAAATCCAACTTTTTAGTGTTTATTAGCTACATTTTCCCAATCTGAATTTTTAATGAGGTGTTTGTGTTGTTTCGGGGTGCTGAGGTCACGAGAGTGACCCGTCTCCACTGGAGCTTTTTCACTGCTGCTTTAACGTAAGCCCGACTCGTGTTGCAGTGATCACAGTCAAATGTCCAGTCATAAGTGGGATCACAGTTCACCATGACAATTGAATGTTTCTGTCCCCCCCCCTGATTCGGGAGTAACAGCTGTTGCAACAAAAATATTTATCTGCTCTGTGAGTAATTACATTTTCTCCTGTTTTGATTTGGGTTTGTTTCTGAAGGACCTGTTTATGGAGAGGAAATCTGACAAGAAGTCGAGTTGACAGGCCTGGAGTGAGACAGTTAAATGCCCCTTGCTGCTCTGGATAATTAATAAATAAAGTACCAGGGGAGTCCTGTCATGGCTTCCTCTATGACAGGGGCTGTCTCCAGTGCGCTAAAGCATTAAATGACCAATTCCTGTCAGGCTAACTTCCACTGCACTCCCTTGGCACCCTCTCCCTCATTCTCCCTCTCTCCCCCTCTCTCTCTCTCTCCCTCTCTCACACACACTTTCTCTCTCCCTCTCCCTCCCTCTCTCTCTCTCCCTCTCCCTTTCTTCCAAAGCGAGCTACTTTGCTCTCTTTGCTCCGAGTTTTTCAGCGACTGATGGCTCTAGTTCATTTCTGCTGAATTAATTGGTCCCTGAATGAATTCTGTTGACAGGGCAATTCATCATGTGTTTGGCCTGACAGTGACTGGGGTGTTGGGAGTGTGGTGGTGGTGGTGGTGGTGGTAGAGGAGGAGGAGGGTGGTGGTGAGGGAGGGGGGAGCGGTAGGAGAAGCTGGGGTTAGATGGGGGGGTGGAAAGGGATGGGGGGGGGTTGATGATTCTGCCCTCTCTCCTACCCGCCTCCATTATTCCCCCCGTTCTGCGATCGGGAATCGCCTGCATCAGATTCAGTTTTCTCGCTGCATATTTCCCAGCTCCCCCCCCACCCACACGCCCCCCCCGGCTGCAAACAAACACCGCCCGGCTGACAGATCCAGCTGATTAGGGAGCTCTTCTGTCGGCTTTGGAGGATATCCCCATTACTGGCCAGTCAGGTAGCTAGCCGGCGTTAGCCCGGGACCACCGGCGCCTGTTCTGTGGGACCTGACACATCCACTAAGTGAGGTGCATTGCATTAGGCTTTAATTGCATCATGTATCACACAATAGCCATTAGGGTAATTATTTACTGGTGAAGGGTAAATGAGGTTTGGCGCCGGGCTGCGCCAGCCCCGGTTTTTTGGCAGAGGTGTGGCGTTCACCTATACGCTAACCGATCTAATCGCTGGTCATTTGCTCCATTTGGAAATATGCTGTCATCCAAGCGCCCCGCCCCCTCCCCCTCTCCCCCCTCCTACCACCACCACCAGCACCCCTCTCCCACCTTCCCTTCTTTTTGGTCCTTTTTTTTTTTCTCACACTCGCCTTCAGTCAAGCAGGGCACTTATTATGTCCAATCAATCAATGCTCACTCATTAGGAACCTCCCCTCAAGTATCCTCTGGATGGCCTCACACAGCAAGAGTCAAAAATTACCTCATAATTGCTGCTCAGGCATCATAACAAGCTAGGCTGCCCCGCTGACACGGCCATACAAACAGGTCTAACACTGGAATTGATGGATACTGGAGAATCATATTATATATTGCCATATCCAATTAGATACAGCACATAAAGCAGCAGATCCATTCCCTCTTTTCATAAAGTCCAAACCACTACTCAGATATGAAGACGTGAAATGCATTTTCATATTTTTCTCCACACGCGCACGCGGCCGTCTTCCTCGCGCGCCGCCCGCAAATGATAACATCCTGAGGATTTATTGTACATTTGACACACCAGTAACCAAATTATAATTCAGCCGCTGCGGCATATTCATGGAACCACTGTACAAATCGCACAGGAGGGGCGTTCAGTCAGCGCGCATTAGTGTGAAGCGGCTCAAAAAAAGGTCAGCAGTTAGATCTGACACCGGGGTTCGATGTGAGGTGTGATGAGCTTCGCTGTACCAAAGATTTCCTATTACTGTCAAAACGCTGGTGGTTTTTTTTTTACAAGCAGTCTGCCACATGTAGAGCTGCACCTGTTCCCTCACTAAAGAGATTGTTTGCAGTGATTTCAGGCTCCTTGTACATGTTTGTACAGTCTTATGATGCAACTTTTAGTCCAGAGACTCAAGACTCTCAGGCTCAATCCTTGAGATGATCAAAATATCACAGTATGACAAAGAGCTAAAAGTGAAGCTCAGAACAGGTGTTTCATCTTCTCATCACAAAATCTAATCAGGCCTGCAAGATATCTGCAAAAATTCCAGCAAACTTCGAATCGCTGACATTATTCATAAGCTATTTTGGTCATTTTTAACACTTTGGTTTTGTTTCAGAAGAAAATGGCTTCATCAAGTTGTTAATTGTACGTTAACTTCAAAGAGTCGCAAAAAAATGTATTGAAATTTGAACCTCAGCATTGAAAGCAGGACCTTAAAGTGAACTTCAGAGTGTTCCTGTTGCGGGAGTTTCTTTTACTTCAGAGACCAAACGAGCTGTTTTATCTGTCTTACGTTGAATTGAGCTAAAACGCGCTCTTATTCCTTTGACAAGTTATTAAGCGAGTGCTTGCTGAGCAAAACAACTGTAACAGGTGCAGATAACAATGAAATCATTCCACCATTCCTTATATATACAGTAAATAATATATATATTTATATTCCAGAGGAGGATGCTGTTGTCATCTGGCGTGCTGCAGTCAGTTTGAGCTTGATTGACAGTTACATCCAGGTTCACAGTTTATTGGTTTCAGAAGAGAGAGCCAGATATGCCAATTTAGACAGGAAAAGTGACAAAAAAGTTTCCATCTAAATAGAATAATTCTGCTTCTGGGAATTCTCAGCTGGGAAGAGGGAAAAGTCAAGCTCGGCTCTTTTCTCCCCTCTAACAAGGGCTGTGAATGACAAACACATACGACGGTTAGGGGCTGACAGAACATCAGCTTTTGATGCTTCACAGGGGAGCTATGAAATAAACAACAGGCAGAGAAATTGAATTACAAAGCGAAAAAAGGGAGCCTGTAGTGGGGTGGGGGGGGTGGAGGTGGTGGTGGGGGGCCCAGAGGTATCAGGGTGCACTGCCTAACAGATCAGCTCGGTGGGCTTCAGAGCGGCTTATTTTTCCCCTTTTCTTACTCATAAAACTTGGAGGCCACGATGTCATAAATGGACAGGAGTATAAACTTAATAATACAATTTCCATTACTTTTATCAATTCACGCCCCGGGGGTTCAACTCACTTTGCTGCCATTCAAACAACTTTGAGAATGGAGGTCTGAATTACTGTATTATGTGCTCCCATTCTGGCTGACATCATGTCGAACGCACTCGCCGCTTTATCATCGCCCTCGCAGCCCCAAATCCTCCACAAATCGCACAGCGCTAATCAGGACAGTGTCCACTTGTTGTAAATCAATAATGATATAACTAAGTCATACAAGGCGGCGGTGGCGGAGGGATTACGGAGCAAAGAAAGAGTGAAAATAAGCTCTAAGAGGGATTTCATGCATAAATCTCTCGCTGCAACTTAGCACAAATTGAATTCAGGCACACACTGCTCGAAAAAAATTAATTCAGCTTTACAAAGCGGGGAGAGGTTAAACACTTTATGTGCTGCTCAGTGATCCAAATCATGGAGAAAACATTCAGAGGCATTCTCACTGTACTCTCCTCCCTCTCAGTACAAATGTGATCTGTACACCTGCAAAGGAAATACGTTTATCTCAAAACAGTCTCATTAGTTGCTACAATCCATTGTGACATTCAGCCACTGCTGTGACTTTAGGTTATTGCTTTTCTTATCAAGCCAAAAGAAAACCAGATCTGAAATATGCACTGAGGATTTTGGTTTTTACTTTGTTTAAACCTTTTTGGCTGTTGATGGTTTCTACACTGCATGTGCAGGGAAAAAAAACAAGTAAAATAATGAAACATTCAGTTTAAAGGATGATAAGCACGATTGAGACTACATTTAAAAAATGCTCCTTATTTTATTGACCACTATAGATTTTTAAATGATTTTTTAGGGTTGTTTTTTGTCTCTAACTTTATATTTTTTTTAATTCATATTATTTGTTGTAGACTTAGATATTTAACACTGAATTTCTCTATTTAATTTTATTTTTTATTCAGCTTCTTTAGCTCTGAAAGCAGTTTTAAAAAAGTGAGGCACAAAGGCTAATTTCTGGCATCTCAGATGCATTTTTGGCACAAATAATCCCAATGATAACCTGAGATATCATATTTTCAGTGATATTTAAAGCCAAAAAAGGCATAAATTCCCCATATTCAAAAGTTTAACGAGCCTGTTTTTACTATAAATAACCTAAAAGTTACCATGATTAAGGCCAGACAAACAGAAATAGCAAACAGGCTCTTTTGCGTAAAAGATTTCAGACACTTTTATTATTGTACAAGTGATACCAGCATAATGAAAGTGATAATACCCATGAACATGTAAGACATTTTTTCTTACTGTATTTACAGAGAAGTGTCTTCACATCACACACAAAAAATGCTCCTACAAAATGAACCATTTGTAAATAACATAACATTAAATAAACTCCACCTACCTTTAGGTTTACAGCTGAATATGCATATGATGACCATCTTCTGCACTGCATAGAATTTATACATATACTTTTCCTCATGAACAACGTGGTTTGTCTTTTTTTTCCTAGCCATAATAATAATAATAATGATAATAATAATAATAATAATAATAATACTGCTCTCATGATGCATATCGGCGGCCTGTAACAGAAACAGTAACGAGAACTAAGTCTTTGGCAAATGCAAAATACATTCACTTGACAGATGAAGAAACCGTTATTCCAGCGTGACTTAAATAAACGACGACTCGGCCTGAAACACGTGAGGACGCTAAAGTTAGAGGGACATGTTTAAGGCATTTCATAGCTGAAATCATCGCCCTGCGTTCGCTCATCCTATCAGAGTGAATCCCGACACTTCTGTCACTGAATTGGACATGTGAAGATTAGACTGGGTGGGGGGGCGGAAGGGGGCGGGGGGGGGGGGGGGGGGGGG
>JAUESE010000101.1:7737513-7748597 GCA_032274725.1 Malacoctenus triangulatus
CACACACACACACACACACACACACACACACACACACACACACACACACACACACACACACACACACACAAAATAAAAAAAGCTTTCCAAAAGGCTGAAATTAAGAATCATCTGCTGCTCTGATTGTGCAATTTGTGAGATGCAGTGAAAGGACGTGTGATATGACTCTGAAAGAGCAGACACACTTCATGGACACTTTCATGTTTTCAACAGACCTCCAAACTGCCTGCTTAGGCCAATTCAGCGCATTCACGTGTTCACCAAAACGTACATAAAGGCGAATTTCTATTTAAAGATTTGGTTGTGGGTTTTTTCGGAGGCACGGCTCGAGCTTCTTTTTCTCCTTTGTCTTTCCTGAAGCCCACCATGTCAGTGGCAGTGGGGGGTGGTGGGGCTGGGATGCAGGGGGTGAACCGGGTGGTGGGCTACTTGGATGTTAATCTGTGAGGTAATAGCTTTTCTCTGCAGAATTGCAAATTCTAATATATGTCAATTTGTAAAACGCGCGGACAGCCGTGGTCACCAAAGACACCATCTCCCGGGGTCTCGCTCTCCTCCCTCCCTCTCTTCTTCCTACCCCCCCCTCACTCTCTCTCCCACACTCTGTCCGTCTGCAACAATGGCTGCCAAGTGTAACATGCTACTTTTAATTTGCAATAACACGTGACAATAGCAGATTAATGGCTCTTATGACACCTGTGTCCCTGAAGCTCCTCTCGCCGAGACCCAGTGTACATAACGTGTGTCACACCACATTATCTCTACATCCCTCCTGTAATGGGGGGGACCCTTTTTTAAGGGCACCGCTGACTTGGAAACTTAGGAGCTGTCTGCCTGCCTGGCAGAGAGCCACAGCTACAGCCTAAAACAAATACTCCGAGCTACACAGCCAATCCATTTCAACCAGGCTTGTGTCGCACACACTGCTTCCCCCCTCCCCTCTCCCCTCCCCTCCCCTCCCCTCCTTTTCCTTCTCTCATTTTTGTTCATGTTTTCAACCCTTGATAATGACTGCTTGTGCCATAATAATCATGAGGCTTACCAAGTTAAATAGGGCTCAGGCAAGCTACTGTGCTGTGAGGAAATTTAATCCAAGCATTAACCGACTATAGACTGCTGCCTACCGAGCAGAGCAAAGATCAGTCATAATGGAAAACAAGGCGTCAGAGGAAGTCAGAAAAATGTGCTCGGGAGCAGAAACGGCATAAAAAAAACACTGAAACAGCAGCACGAATGTTCAGTTGGGTTTCAGGTGGAGCTTTTGTCTGTAGTCTCATGATGATAGAAGTCATTACGAACAACCTGCTGCCTGAAAAGTGTCAGTTTTCCCATGTTAAAGTCAAGAATGTAATTTAATGGAGATGATAGTAGAACAAAAAGGTTCAAAGCTTCTACAACAGAACGTTCAATAAACCGAGCTCTGAGTTGATTTTTATACAAAATTCTGTCATTCCGAAGCATTTTTCTTGAGATTTTGACTCAAAATATATTCGTATTTTATGACAGGAATAATTTGTATCTTCCTCGCTATGCAGAATTTTCTTATGATTAAATGAGGTCCCGTTTTAGGGGTTAAATTCCAGTGACCAGAAGCAAAATCCTTAAATTGTGGTGTTTTTGTTTGGTGAAGTGCACTTTAAGAGAAGACAGCAACAGGACAATTGTGTCTACAGGGCAACATCGTATGTAATATACTATTCTTACAAACTGTGTCTCCAGGCAAGACATTGCTTTTGCAGCCGTGTGTGTGCGGCCAAGGCCCAAGGTTTATGTTTTGGAAAGATAAAGTATCCGTGACCCCGTGGTTCCAGGTAGGCACCAGCTGCTCGTTGTGAGAGTATATAAGAACCAACCCCCCCCCCTCCTCCTCCCCACCGTCACTCTCCGTACAAGTCCTACCTTGACACAAACACACACGCACACACGCGCGCACACACAGAGCTTTCTTCTCTTTCATCGTAATGCTGGCCGAGCACCTAAATCACAGAAATGGCAGCACATCAGGGGAATCATTTGAGACTGAATAGCCGTAGAAACATGGCGCTGTCACTTGGAAGACCTCCACAAAACAGGCCAGCTCTCCCCCTCGCACACACATACCTTATTCCTGCCCGTGCCCTTTAATACCTCTTTGCCCTTCAGTAGCAATCTGCATAGAAATGTGTGCATTCTATCATTCAGGGACTAGACATTACACCCTGGCTAATATGAGAGGTCCTCGAACGACTGAAAATGAACCCTTGAAAATACCAGACGTTTGCATTATGCCTCCGCGATTGCATCTCTTACAGGGAAAGACTTGATTATGTCATTTGCCATGTCCACGTCATGCTGGTTTTTATATCTTTGCCAGGAAATCTACCTCTGACAGGTCATTAGTCATCCCTCCCTCCCCGCTCGCACATAAAACATCAATTCCACTCAATATCCCGCAAACCCCGGCGCTTCTCAACAAACGCCAGAACAAAGAAGACGCTATGTAAACTGCTGCCGTGCTCTGATTAGCTCTCATTCCCGGAGCACTGCAGAAATAAGGCACTCATTCCCCACCCTGTTTGAGATAACTGCCCCTTTTCAGCAGCCACATCATCCCTCCATACCCGCACACGCCTTATAACACGAGTGCATCTGTTTAGCTATTCTCATCAGCTTCTTATGTAGTGACATTAAGGAAGCCTATTGCTTACAGAACCAATAATCTATATCGCCTCAGGCCCCCCTTACATCCACTAACCTACGACTTCAGCAGCAGGAGTGGAGCCACTTTTGCTAAAGGGAGGGGAAGGAGGGGGGGGAAGAAGCCCTCCGCAGAGCTACAGCAGCTTTCTTGACTGACCTGGGTGGTTGGCTACATCATCTTGACATGTAATTATCTAAAGCCCTTTAATCACTTCCATAAAGATTAATTGCAGGAGACAACAGCGGAGGTCGTGTCTTCAAATCAAAAGACTCCTTGGCAGGTTGACACAGCGGTGTAACAGAGTTCAGACTTAGGTGTTTTATAAGGGTCATCTACTGGAACCGGAGCAGGTTTTAATGCTGTAATTGCAACTTCAGCAAAGAGGGTTTTATAGCAGAAACCTGCAAAGACCCCCTATTTTTTTTTCTCAACATTAAGCTTCTTAGATATTTCCTCCTGACCTCATGTTTTCTTTTTTTTTTTTATCTTAAAACAGGTAAAAACTCTCTTACCTTCGTCTCTTTTCCTTTTTTCGCCGTTGGATCGAGGAATACCCAGAATCCCATTGATGGAGTAGGATCCCGCAGGGTCGTTGGAGGCGCTGGTTACAGGTGGAGAAGCTGTGCTCGGTACTGGGAAAAAGACCAAAACGCCACCTTTCAGTAATGCACAACCACCGCACGCTGACTCAAAGTAATGCTGAAGTCTGGAGCTGTTGTCTCACCAATTGTGTGGCCTGGTGTTGACAGAGATGTCCCATCCGGCGATGGATGGAAAGGCTGTTGGACTTTTGTTCGGATGATCCTGAGGCACAGAGGAACACAAGCGTTACACGGCGGGCCCTGATCCACTTCCCAAACGGCCCCTAATTTGAGCTGTCGGTGGCGCCGCGACGGAGAAACCCGCGGGGATTAAGATATCAAATGTAAGTCATCGGCGAGGAGGGGATCTGGTCAGTGGTTCTACCTTAAAGGTGAGCTCGGGAGAAAAGTCCTCATTGCACTTTTGGTCTGAGTGATCTTGCAAACAAAGCATGAAATCACATCAATTCACCTCAATGATCGGCTTCACTGACTCTACCTGGCCTGCACTAATCAGCCCCCCCTCACACCCCTCAGTCGCCCCCCCGCTCCTTCACTGTGGATGGGGGGGGGGGGTTTCACCGGGGCCGACCGCAGCCTTATATAGCAGCTCTTTGCTTCCCAGATCAAACATCTCTGTAGGACCAGCGGCCCCCAACGTGCCAGTGCGGATGAGGTTGTATTGATCGGGGCTCGGGGAGAAAAAAAGTTGGGGATTAGTCACACGGGCAAACAGATGCAAATAGAAAGCTATAAATTATATGTGACAGGAAAGCAATAGTTCCTTATTGCCTTGCACAAGCTTACGCCAGCATTAGATTCCTTTAATCTGAATGGCACTTGGGGAGAAAGGGAGCTGTCACGATAATTTGTAAACTTTAAAACTATGCGTCATGTGTGCCACCAGAGCTCTTTAAGAGCACATGAAAGGGAGTCGGGTCGAGGACCCTACAAGCCTTTTATTGCAGATTTGGTCCTTTGTTCTGTCAATTTGCATATTTTACTCGAACTACATGAAAATTCTCACACACTTCCTCAAAATTCTTAGAGCTAAATATGCTTCTCTTGTTTGATTTTCATTTTCTAGATCTCATCTCGACACATCAGGTATTTAAGTTATTGATGTTACTGTAGGAGCTTGAAGGCTTTGTAGAAATAAATCCAACACTGTCACAAATAAACAACAACAACAAAAGAAAACGCCCCTCGGAGGCAAAGCTACCCAACGACAAGCTTTCCCACCGAGCGCATATTGATGTTTTAATTTTTTCCACTTCTCCCCATAACAGTTATTCGACCTCGTGACTTGTGTGTGCTGCATAAATTCAAAGACTTTATTTGGTATCCATGTTCTTGATATTGAATAAGCAATTTGGGAGAATGAATTAATGACCTGGCTGTTGCTGAAAATCCCCTGAAGAGATATTAAAATTGCTTTACTTCTGAATCAATAATATCGAGCGCCATCGAGGACCCTTTTTTTTTTTCTTCCCTCCCTTCGTTTTTTTTAACGTCTGGCAGCAAGGTGGAGTTACTTGTTGGTTGTGGTGGCCCAGACGCGTACGACAACACTGTCTGTGTAGCATTTAATAATGCATGCAGGGGGAAAGGTGTTTAAATTGAGCATCCCCTTTTGTCAACAGTCCTGAGGTCAGACTGTCTGGCACAGAAACCCACAACTGGGCCCCAGTCGGACCCATCCAACTGGAAAAGACCCCACTGTTTCCCTTTTTTTTTTTTTTTTCTTTCATGGGTCTTAACTGGGAAAAGCCCCGTTCCAGCACCTGGGGTTGAAACTTTTCTCTTTCCCCATTTTAAGACCAAATTTGCTGTTTTGTAATGATTTTTTTTAGGAAGAAAAAAAACCATGAAGTGATATCGGTCGATCTGCGACCGAGTGATTGAACCGCTAAAGAGGCTCCCATTGATTTCGGTTGCTGCGCTCCTTTAGAAATTCAAACATATTGAAGTATTTCGCCGAACTAAATCAAAACAAATGCTTGTTGCGTTGCTGTGAATGCCCCATTATGTGTCTGTGTGTGGTGCTGGAGGACTGAGCAAGACACTGAAATCTAACAGGGGGCTTTTTCAGCTTTTAAAAAAAAAAGGAAAATATTCAGCATTAAGCCATAATAGAAATTCAAAGTAGCTCTCATATTTGGCTGATAGAATTACAGCTCTTTGTGTTCACAATTTAATTCCCCACATAAACAAAGACATATAAGGCTTCCCCCCCTGCAGCTTCCTTCCAAAATAGAAAGCTTTAATTGGAATTGAAAAACTTTATAGGGCTCTTTTAATGATATTAATGTACATTTTGAATTTATCACATACATGTGTCTGAGCCTCCTTAAATGGGGCTTTTTAAGCAGCCACGAAGCATGAAATGAATTTTCTTCAGCCTTTTCTCTATTTAAAAGATGTCTTGTGTGGAGCTGTCCATGCTCTCTCCCATCAGCTCATTAAAATGTAATGCTGATGCTGGCTCTATGGAACAGTGCCTCTTAACCAAAGTTCATCACCAGGGATCTCTAGTGGTGTGGGGGTGAGGAGGGGGGGTGGGGGGGGGGTGAGGTGCAGGTGGGGGGTGGGCGGGGGGGGGGGTGTCCTGGGTCCTCCTGAAGCAGCCATTCTTCAACTATGGCATTGGGAACAATTTTCTTACAGGGATAAGTGAGGATTTGCGTTCAGAACCCAATGATGCTGAAATGACCCTCGGAATGGTCATTTTACTGACACAAAGAGAGCAAAATTCTGATTTTTGTCACAATAAAAGCTGAAAAATGTGACAAATTTTAATCCAAAACATAATTTCTCATTTATATAAAGATTAAAAGAACCACTAAATTACAATTCAATATTTTTTTCAAGGTATTTTGTCCTCGTTATGCAATATTTTACAAAATAACGTCTTGCAGATTGAGCCCCCCCCTCTCCATCTGAGCTGCAGCACCTTCCAGCACATTAGATGTGCTAAAGAAAATTGGCCTGCTTTATAGCGCCACGGGATCTGGTCACCGAATATTGATCGGTTTTCATCTCGACAGATTCACTCAGTCCTGGATGTAGCGCTGATTGTTGAGGGAGTTTGGCCTGAAAGATTGAATTGCACCTCTGAGACCGCGGGCGGACCTCCGCGCCGCGCGCCGGCCACCGCCAACTTGCTCCAACAATATCCCGCCGTCGGTGGGCGGCGGCGCTCGCGGCACCGACGCGCACGTGATGAATGCGTTTCAATTTGCGCCCCGCCGGCCCTCTTCATTACCGTGTTTACATCCGGTTACCCGTCTCGCCCTCTGACGCGGGAGAACAAAAAAAAAAAAAAAAGAGAGACACCGTCCGAATTCCTCGTTTCTCCGCGTCCAGCCACCGTTTCCTCCTACCTGTTAATGGATGACACGCTGGGCACCGTGTCGTTGTCGCAGACGCCCTCCGCCAGCAGCCTGTCCCGGATCTCCCAGGCGAACATGGTCGGGTTTTGTCGCTTGTAGTCCGCGATTTTCTCCACCACCTTCGGCGTGGCCACTTTGGGCTTGGAGCCGCCAATCACCCCCGGTTTGATGCTGCCAGTTTCGTAGTATCTGCAAGAATTATATCTTCAAATGAGGCAACGACAGCATGCAGCTTATGATGGAAACGCGCTTGAGACGTTTGATGATGAAGTTACAAGTTTATCTGACGACCACCTTTTTTTTAACATATAAAACTTTTTCCCACGCAAAAAAATATGATTTCTGTTGACACAAATGTTGTTTTTTGGACAATTTATGACAAAATAAATTTCCTCAAACGGAAAGAAAGTCAGCAGTCATCACGTTCACGTTGGAAAACCTTCACTCTCTTTTTTTCCTGATTTCCGCCAACGCACCAAATGAACAGAAAAATCAACTAAAGAGGCTTCAGTGTTTAACTGATGTCACCATGTGGAATTAACATTGAAACCACAATCATAATACTAATTTTTGTAACACTGCTGCTGTGTTTTCTTGAATTTTCCTGGAGGGGGTCACCTGCCCCCCCAAGTGTCGCAGGGCTCCGCCGGTGGAGGTCCTGACTAACCTGCCGAGGATCTTGCTGACGCAGCCGTGGCTGACCCGCAGCTGCCGGGAGATGTCGCAGGGCCGGACGCCCTGGTGGGCCAGCTCCACTATCCGCTGCCTCACCACGTCCGGGAGGGGTCTGCCGTTCACAAACACCCCGCCGAGCTGGTTCACACCTCCGTGCCCTACGTGGGATACAACAGCAGCACACACACAGACCTAACATTACATAAGGTCGTAGGAGAGGCGCGAAGGCGCAGGCGGAGTGACGCGTGGATCTGGCAGGTGACTGATTTTTTTCCCCCCCATTCACTATTTTTTTCCCCTTTTCACAAAAGAAGAGACACTTTCAGAAAACTGCTCATATTCTAACATCTGGCATCACTTATCTCCTCTGGTTTAGTTGCAGCCTGTGGACTAATATGTAGTTTTTATTATTTTGAGAGACATTTAATTAATACATAATTACACCACAAAACACGTCACTTAAGAATTTTATGGGGTAGATTTTTTTTTACCCCTCCCTCCCCCCATTTTGATCTTTTCTGTTTTTTGGCTAACAGGAAAATAATTGAGAGGCATTTTTAGGCGACCTAGTTTTCCACGAACACACCAGAAAATGTGTTCAATTATCATATTAATTGATAAAACATTTATCGAAAACGTGAGAAATCACGAAAGCTTGTGAATATTTAGGATTTAAGTGTAAACAAAGGGTAAATATGGCCACACTGCAGGAACTAGTCAGAATATGGCCCTTTTTTTTATAAAAACATTGCTATTTTTAAAAGAACATCGCAGCTAACAAATTACCTTTGATCTGCATGCTGGTCAGTATGTTTCCTCTTTTACATATTTTGACAGCCATTTATGCCAAACGTCAGCTCTGTTTTTTTTTTTTTTTATTCTGACCTTTATTTATACTCCCACTGAAACACATGCTGTCGTTTCCAAAATGCATCTATTAAAAATTAAGAAATACATGGTCTATATTTACTTTATTTTAATTAGGAAGAAAAAATCAAAGCTCAATAGTGTTTATTCTTTAGAGGTTTTTTTTTCACAATAACCTCTATTTTGGTTTGCTCATTAAGTTTCGCCAAAATTGACCCTTCAGCTCTCCCGTAAGGAGTTTCCCTCACTGACATTTATTTTTTAAAATAAATTTCAAACATGAATTTGCACGATTTTCACAGTTTATCACTGTAAAAGAAAACATACATTCTCAACGCCACGTTTTCATGTGAGCTATCCATTTACGACCTCTTCCATTTCGCCTTCATAGTAATTTTAAATAATTGAACGTGTTTTATCACTCATATTACACATTATCTAACAAACGTGCTATCAATTATTCACGCACGTAAACCACACTCCATGTAGGCTGAAGTTGGACTCGGACAGGTTGTAGTTAGTTGTACAATTTGAATAATAGATGTGTAAATAATGTGTCCTGACTTATTGGGGCCCACGGACGCGGGTGCGCGCTGCGCGGGAAGCTGCGGGGCGACTCACGTGTAAAATGACAGAGTACCTGCCATCACACCTTCTTTGTTTACAAGTTTTAATTTCTGCACATGGTTGCTGTGCGACGCCAAAAGCGTCAAACTGCTCGTTTTTACTGCAATTTAGGAGAAATACTCAGTCTGAGGGAGAAATCCTCAGTGTGAAAATGAAATATTAGAGTGTTTGTGTGATCCGTCCAGCGCTTCTGTGCTCCTCCGCGCCTCACTTTGGATTTTTAATTGCGTAAATATGCCGTTGGCACGTAAATGTCGCCCCGCGTGATCCTGCGAGCCTTTGTCTCGTGCTGTAACGGAAGATATTTACGGTTTTGAACCCGCACGCATGCGAGAGCCGCAGAGGCAGCGGGAGCCCGGGTTGTGCTACTTACGGTGCATCGCGGTGAAGGGGTCTGCTTTGCAGTGAATATCCATTGGATAGCAAAGGAAAGACAGATAATCAACTGAAGTCGCCGTTTCGCCTTCCTATCGAGGACGGAGATGTGAAGAGAAAAAAAGGATGGGACTCTACAACGATGGAGGGACGGAGTTGGCCCCTCCACCTCCGCGTCGACGACCGATGTGACGGCAACTTCTTCCTCCCAAAGTTGCCCTCTCTCCTTGTTTCTTTTTAACAGTCCGGTCCGGCGGCGGAGGTCTGGCAGGTGCGCAGCATGACCGGAGGATTGTTGGAGGAATACGAGCTGCGCTCAGTTTATCGGCTATCTTATCTTTTTTCTCTCTTTTCTCTTTCACAGCCTGGGATGACCGGAGGTAATTCTCACAGTGGGGGGGTGGTGGGTGGAAGGGGGGCAAAAAAAAAACACCAACACCGCGTCTGGTTCGCCAAAAAAAATCGCGTTGAGTGTCCAGCGCGACGGGCCCGGTATCTCCTCGATCCTGGTGGCCTTGATTCACGCGTCAAAAAACGGCGGAGCGACGCGCACACACTCTCACACACACACGCACCAAGGGGGGGAGTTTCTCTCTCTCTCTCCCTCTCTCTCTCGCTCGCTCGCTCTCCCTCGCTCTCCCTCTCTCTCTCGTTCGCGCGGTGGATGCGTTAGGCTGGATCTTTGGGCTGGGAATGAAGCCTCTCTCTGTGTCTGTGGTTCTAAAAGCTGCAACCCTCCTCCTTCTCCTCCTCCTCCTCACCCTCCTCCTCCCCCTCCTCCTCCTCACCCTCCTCTCCCCCTTTCCTCCCCTCTGCAGACCCCCCTTTTTGCTTATATGGATGACTTGTCAGACAAAGGCAATAGATGCCAACACTTTGTGATTCGCCAACGCAAAAAAAGAAGAAGCCGGGGTCCAAATGAGGAGGTCTGGTGTGACACACCGGCAGGAAGGGAGGGAGATAAATAAGGAGCCCAATCTGAGTTACAAATAGGAGATTATTACACATTATAGCAGCTGTAACTTATACTAGTTGAAGTTTTAAACCAATGAATTAAGACTATTCTTTAATTTTGTGCGACTGTTTATTTTTTCTCTTCATTTATGACTGAGAGCGTGGATCTTTTATGCATCCACGCTTATTTCTAATGCTCAAATTTATCCTCATTCTACTTTGAAATCTATCTTTTTTCATGGTTAATATTTTGGAGCATCAAATCTGTCGGCCTCGCCTCCGACGAGGCCCCAAATCATCTCTCCATCCTTCCATCTTCTCCCTCGGTTTGATGTGAGACGCTGAGACTCGCCACATGTAGATCTGTATCGACCTTTATTACGTTCAGCTAATGGCGCGATGATTGCGGTGGTCCGAACCGGGAGCAGAGGGCGTCGGGTGGTTAGAGGTGAAGGTGCTCTGCGCGCCGGCACTGCCCCGCGCCCTCTGTAGATGGCGCTGTAGAGTTTCTCAACTGGAGAGGCTGCTGTGGTCGAAGTGGGCCAAAAAAAGTAAAACTTGGGGTGCAGTTGAACGCGTTCAGGTTAGAAAAAAAGAGAAATCCTAAATGGTCAAATAACACCTTTATTATCAGGGTTGCAAAGACTTTAAGAGGTGAACATTTCACCTGGAGCGTAACGTCATTTCACATGGAAAATAGGGAGTAATAAAGTAAAACTGGCATTAAAAAATGCATTTTATATCTTTTTCTTTTCAAGTAATTAACTGAAAAGTTTTACTGAAAAATATCTCAGTTTATTTTCATGCTTAGGTTGAAAAACAATAATGTATTTTCAAAGTATATAATACACTTATACACAAATAATAATAATAATAATAATAATAATAATAATAATAATAATAATAATAATAATAATAATAATAATAATAATA
>JAUESE010000101.1:7752675-7770379 GCA_032274725.1 Malacoctenus triangulatus
CACACACACACACACACACACACACACACACACACACACACACACACACACACACACACACACACACACACAGTGATTTTTTTTTTTTTTGTATTAGAGATCCAAGTGCAATCAGGTTACATTAGTTTGATTGGAAAACACTTTGTTAAATTACTTTTCATACCCTGAGCACAAAAGCAGTCAGACACTGGAGTTTCTGAGCTTTTCCACGCCTCAGGTACAGCAAATCATTAAGAAAAATTAACATCTCATTTGCATTTAAACATGGAGACAAACTTAAATGAAAAGAATTATTATTATTATTATTATTATTATTATTATTATTATTATTATTAAAAACGAAAGTCAGACCCTGTTCAAGCTTTTATATCTCTTTTTAGAGTCTCAAAGGAGGAATAAAACTCTGGCTCTTCATTCATTATGCAGATTTTCACTGTTAAATATGCCCCGCAGTACCAGATTAAAAATAGAACCATATCTTGTCAATTTTCAGAAAGTATTCTCCATGTTGCATTTATTGGACAGGGAACAAAGGCTAAATCCCTTCTCTTCCCCATCAAACTTTCCACATGAATAGTTAAATGTGCGCCCCTCTGGTTGTAACTTCACAGAGCCTGGCGAGGCTCCGCAGCGAGATGGCGAGGGCGTCAGGAATTAAAAGGCAGGAGCGCCGGGATTAATTGTGGCAGAACATCATTTAAATCTTTTTCTTTTGGGTAAAAGACGATCTGAATGTTCCCCCCTCCCCCCCCCCCCCACCCTAAAATAAAGCATCAGACATCACCCTCCTCATCTTCACCCAGCAACAGAAGCCTCCTGTCTCCCCGTGGATGAAGGAAAGCACACATTAGCCAGCTCCCCCATCAGGTCCGGGGTTCATGGTGGTGGTGGGAGACGTGGGATCCTTCAGTGGATCAGCGTCTCTCTCTCTCTCCCTCTCTCTCTCCCTCTCTCTGTGTGTCTCTGCGTCTCTCTTGTCTCTCCCTGCGTGCGCTGCAGAGATCAGCCCGAGGCGGCTCGGAGGTGTCCCGCCAGCTGCCTCTGTCCCAACCAGACAGCCAACAGCTTCCAATCACATGTCAGCAATATGGGAAACAGAGCTGCTGTCCGGTGGGCCGCTGACATGTGTTAGCCTATGGCATGTGAATGCATAATGTAGCAGTCACCTCCTGGTGGCAGGATTTGAACTCAGAATGGATGAGGTGTTTTTTTCCTCTCACAGCAGAGACGAGTTGATTTCTTTAATTTCCCTTCAGTGTCTTGTTGTTTTTGCTCCTTTTTCCCCTCTTTGTCTTCGCTAGTTATCCTCGGTGAAATGATTGCGGGATAATATGAGGAATGATCGCGGCACAGTGTGATTTTGCTGATTAGTTTGTGTGTCTGTGGGTGTGTGAGAAGCTGTGTATACACATATATTCCTCTCCCCAGAAATCTACGGATGAGCAGCTCCCACATAAGCTCCTGATCACTTCTGTAAATGCTTCCTGTCACCTTCAGTGGTGTAATGATCATGAAAATTGTGACCTTGATCTATGGAAAGCCATAATGTGACTGAATGGCCTCCTCCCACGTACTTTCTCACCCGAGCTGCGAGCTCAGAGGTACGCTAAAGGACGGCTCAGAGGAAGATTGTTTAGTGGTAATAAAAAGCCAGTAGTTTGGCTTGTAATGGTTCGGGCATTCCTCCTCTTCACAGCCATTTGGCTAAATCTTCAGTGATGGAGGCCTCTGTGAATGTAGATGAGATGTTGCCGCCTGTCCTCGGGCACAGAGGAGATTTTATTGTCTGGTGGTCCGACATGATCTAGCATAACAGTGTTTAGGGGATAGAAGGGTTGCAACACTGATGTTATGTCCCATACTTATCATTTAAGGGCAGAATTTAGAAATCCTTCTGCCGTCCTAATGTTATTGCACTCTGGTGTTGCTGTGAGCTTCCATCTATTGGTTTATTATCATTATTTACTTCTGGGCTGAGAGGGGAGAGCTGTAATCTGTGGCTACGGCCATAAAAAGATACTTTACAGCCTCGCTGATATTAGACACAAAACACGCAGCTTGTGTACCAAAAATGCCTTTTTGCGCTTTAAATAAAGTTTCCATGAATTTTAATGAGTGGCTGCCTGATACGTTTGGCATAAGAGCAACTTTGTTTTTCCATTTTTGTTTTGCTCCAAGTGAAGGAGGGAGGGGGGGAAAGAAGAAAAAAAAACAAAAACTCATCTCTGGCATGATGCTGCTTGAATTCTCATTTAGTCTGGAAAATCTGGTTTGCGCAACATTGTTTATGATCACACCCTTGCCAGCTTTTCATATTTAAACGAGCAAAGGTTTAATTACCAAATGATGACAGTGTCATATGGTGCCATGATGGCACAGGGTGTCTAATGAATGCAGAGGAGCGAGGGATGCGCATGCGACACTGAGTGACAGTGGGATGCACAGATCAAAACAGGGGGAAAAAAAAAGAGCGAGAGACGGGGTGGGGAGGGGGGGAGACAGTAAAACATCTGTAATTTGCAATTCACTAATGTTCAATGGTTGCTCATGGATTAAGAATTTTAAACTATTGTCTGCCAGATGGAAGAGAAGAGGAGGGAGGGATATGGGAGGAGGAGGAGGAGGAGGAGGAGAAGGAGGGGTGGGGGGCTTCTGAGCTGCATATTTACATCTGTATATCAACCGTAGATTTAGTAATCAGACAGAAGGAAAAACCAACTGCCTCCAAAGACGCTCTACAGGCGTCTTTTACCTGTTTTCTTCTACTTTTTTCGCTCTTTTTCTCTTCGGATGTGTACTACAGATTTGCCAGGACAGCTTGTAAGACTGTGGGGAGTTTTTTGTGCACAACTCGCGACGATCTATCTCCATATAATCACCAGACAGTTGAGAGCGCCGGACCCGGGTCCGCTCACACATCAGAGCTAATTTCACCAGGATGTTGATGCGCTCTGAAATATTGCGCCGCAGTAATATCAGTTAGTGGGCCGCCAAAAGACGTACATGCTTAACCAGGCATGAAACCTGCTTGAATTACACTGTATTTATACTTATTTCACTTCAGCGCTTTTTGTCATTAAAATTTTTTGGGGGGCTCCGGTCGCCTCGTCTTGTTTTATGGATCTGTTTAATGGCGCACTGTGTAATGTGTGTTACAATGTATAGCTGCAGGTATTGGCACATCTCACGTTGGGCGTCGATAAATAACCGTCGCAACCTTCAACTTTCAGCGTCACACTGAGGATCCTTGTGAAGTTTATAGAGGCGGCTCGCTCACAGCAGGAGGACGCAATAAGTCTTGCACCTTATACATACTAATACGTAGTATAAAGCGAGAAAGAAACACGCATTTATTTCACCTAAAAGTAGAATTACTGCAGTTCTACTCTTGTCTACAACATCTGCAGTGGGTGTGAGTACTCTGGACATATCCTGCTGTGAAAGTACCATAAACAAAGTACGAGAAGTACTGAGAAATTACTCTGAAAAAGGCAATGATGCTTAAAAAGTAACAAGTTACAAGTTAAACGTCTTGTAGTGGATCAAAAACAGCACTTTTATCATAAACTACCTGAAGTATTAGTTACTTACACCTGCATTAAATTGCAATTTCAATAGTAGGAAAGTGTTATACATACTAAACATAGCCTACACCCAGGTATCCAATGAGGTTGATCTATCTATTGTAGTTCAGTTCAAAGAGAACATACAATCTAAGTACTGCAGCATGTTTTTCCCCTGGATCACACATACTTACATCCATACGTGTGGTTTGATTTCTGAATGGCTCCAAACATCAGAGGAGGCAGCCACTAATTTCCAAACGCCATCGGAATCAATCGGCAGCCCTTCGTAAATGTTTCACTGCATCATGTTTGCTTGACGGAGTTGATAGTGATGAATTACAACACTCCAGCAGGTCTCAATAGTCCCCCTCCCATTGATTTTTATGCCATAAGGAAATTAATGGAAACCAATGGTTGCCAGCGGTGGCTCCCGAACCTCGACCGAGGATTCGGCGGGCGGAGCTTCGACATGTCCGAGTGGTCATGAGATGATTGACAAGACCTAGAAAAAACATGCAAATCAAATCAATATTTGCAAGTTTTCGCTTTGTGTTCGCACTTTTTTCGAGAGCAAATTTAGTCTGAAGGTTCGATGACCCTTCGTGTTTTCCAGCTCCTCTTTGCTGCCTTCGTCTTTGTCTTTCGACTCTCTCCCGTCATTTTTCTTCCACTCAGGCTGCTTAAGAAATCCTCGCAAAAAAACATTTTTTTGGGATCCATCCGCCCTCACAAGTGGACTGTGGAGAACTCGCCGTCTCATTTATGATTAAGTGCTCTTGTCATAAGGTGACGTAATGAGTTTACCCCGGCCATCCATCCTGTGACACGGCGAGCTCCTCCCACTGAATCACACATCAGGAAGAAGTGGAACTCTGCGAACTCGCGCAGGTCCGTGCGTTCACGCCCGCGATCCTTCCAGAAAGGAGGCGTCTCTTCGCTTACTTTTCAAACAGCTGTTTTGTCCACAAACAGAGATAAGCGCTTGTTTTCCGTGCATGCTTGATGTACACTGAGGCAGACACGTGTTGTGGCAGTTGTTGCCAGCGAACCACCCGGGCCCCTCTGACTGTACCGCTCTCCCATGGCTCTCTCCCCAGGACTGTGGAAACATCTGTCACAGCGGCTGCCATTTTCCTCCGTGGTCAGAGCGTCAGGTGAAGGTGCTGCCTGCTAGCCTCATGACATGGCACACATGGGTACCTCCAACAACAGTGCTCATTAACAGGCAAATGGAGCAGGAGCCCCAGCAAATTGAGCAGCGTTTCGCCAGGATCGGCCCTGCCAGATTGCTCGGATCGCCAATGTGACATCACCGAGTGCCAGCCCCCTTTGCCCCCCCTCTTCCCCACTACTCCCCCCCTCAACCCCACCAAAGCCACCCACCCTCTCCCCCAAAAAGAAAAAAGAAAAAAATTAACATCCCTAATCATCTGCCAGGCTAAACATTATTCTTCATGATTCAGATCAGCCATGCTTGCCCTCCACTCACAGAGTATCTCCCCTCTCTCTGGGCCAAAAGCAGCCAGCCTTGGACTGATTGCTCAGCCTTTTGTGCCCTTCGTTTGTGAGAATGGCAAATCGATTCAAAAATCATCACCCATGAGCAGCTCTCATGCAGAGCTGGGCGTGTGAGTGTTGCAGATATGAAATGGAAATCAGGAAAACAGAGAGCGGCGCCCTATTTTTATTTCTTATTTTTTGGAAAAAGTGCCGCTGAGAAATAAACTCGCAAATAAGTTTTAGAGCTTAAAAAAAAGGGAGGCAGACACAATCTGGGACGCAGAAACAAACAAACTCGGCAAGATTGATTCAAAAGGAAAAATGCTTTCGATCTTGAACTGTCTAACCAAACCATTAAACACCAGAGTTTACTTGTGATTTTGGAGATTTTTATAGAAATTATTCTAGACACAAGAAATCCGAGTGAGAGACCTGATTAAAGCAGAAAATACAATCCAAAAGACAATCAAACAGTTAATCGAACTCAACTCTACTCAGCATTATTTATGGGCACAAGCACTTTTAGCAACTTAATTAAGCAAACTGCTTGATTACAAACAATAAAAAACAATAATTATTGTTTTGCCAACAATAAAAACAAAAAAGCTTTCCATCTACTTGAAGCAACCAAGAATTTATTGGTATTTTTTAGACAAATTAGATAATTGTTTGAATGTTTCAGCCTAAAACTAAATTATTTTCTGCCTTTTGTAGTAATAATTTGTTTATTAGCTTCTGGTGTTTTTCTTTCCTCCAACCAAATCCATATGAAACAACCAAACAAAACATTTCGTCCTCAGGATTTTGCCTAAACAAACATCACAGGCCGGGTTACTTTCATTATTTCAGTGGCAGCAATAATCTCAAGCATTATAAACACAGAAATATGAAGGCCAAGCGCGAGCCTCTCGCCGTTTCCACTGTTTCTACCAACCAGAGATAAACCCCAAAAACAACCCCCCCTCACCAACAGGAAGATAGATCAGCACAAACAAAAGAGGAAGCTTGGCATATTTAATTAATTACCCCACATTAGAACGTTTGTTTACAGAAATGAAGTGCTACAAGAGGTCTGATGTTAATTAATTTAAAGTGTACTTCCCCCCTCACTCCCCGCAATGTGTTGACGACTGCTGCTGAGGTACTTTCATGGCAGGTAAACCTATGTCTCATTGGATTTCCATCAATGGCTCTGAGGTGTGTGTGGAACAAAAGCTTGCCACACAGATTAGGGGAGAGTGTTAACATGATTGCTGATTAATAACGCCAATTAGAATTCACTGCAAGGCAACAAGAAGAGCAGATCAGGCGCGATTATGACAAGAGGAAGGAGGACCGTCAGAGTCGCAACGTACACAAAACCAGCCAGCCGTGGATTTTTCTCCTTAGATTTTTCACGTCCAGAGGTGGAAAAAAAAAGAGAAAAGACAAGCGGGACTCATCCGGACAGAAATCAATGCTGAATTCTGTCCACTTCCAGCTGTATTTTTAGATTTTGCAGAGCGGTGAAAAGGAGTAAGAAGTGCTTATCCATGTGTCCTGTTGACTTTTTTTGTTGCCACTTCATCAGTGTGTCTGGAAGTGAGGCGCAGGGCTGCACACACAGTATAACCACAGTCTCGGGAGGCCTCTCGCCGGACAATGATGTATTTAAGCCCCTACAGAGGTCAGATGGACTCTGTCCAGAACATCACCTGCAATCAATAGTGTTGGTAAACCAGGCACAACTGAGCAGACATGGAGGGTCCTCTTCTAAACACACTGTGAGGGAACCGCATGGGCCATTGCACCGCTAAAACTGGGAGAAGAATGGCTGGACGCGCTGCTGCTTAAGCACAGGCGACTCGGGGACTTCTTATTCATGTCGGGATCCGCCGGCAGACTGACGGGAACGCTCTCCAAAACATGGAGCGGAAAGTGGATGTGGATAAATCTATATAACTTCGCCTTGACATTCATGGAAAGGAGACTTATATATATTATTTACACCGGTCCAAGCGTAATCAGAAAGGTTAAACGGTGGACATTTGTCAGTAAAACTCTTTCAATCCATTGTCAGATTCATTCTCCCTTATAAAGATGGATGCAGGTTTTTATTTCAAACACAAATGAGAAATATAGAGATTTGTAATGCAACTTTTTCACAGTTTAAATAGTGAAGGGAGAGAAATATTCAGAAGTGAACAGAAAAAAAATGACCAAAAAAAATAGATTTTTACCTCCTTTTTTGTAGATGTTTTTTTAGACTTTTTCTGGTTTTGCAAATTTTGTAAAAAAATAAAAAAAAAAAGCTTTGATTTTTTTTAGACATATTTCTGCAGCTTCCTCACTTGCTTACAAAATTTTGAAAAAATCTTCTTTATAACTTATTTTCCTCCATCTCTGTGGCGCTGCGTAACAAATGTCATCGCAGAGTGTCTAAATCTTTGTTGTGAGCGAGCGCCTCCAAAGTGGGCTGGATTCAATCATGTGTCTGTGAACTTGAGCCCTAAAAACAATGAATGCAGAGGCACCAAGTGTCAACTGCAAGTGGGTTTTGAAGAATTGGCATAGTCATTTAGGCAGCACCTCACATCCTTCACAAACAAATGAAGCCCCCAGTGCTTCAAAGTGAGATTGATCTCCTTTTGAGACTCGGCACAGAACACTGGGATTCTGAATATTGAGGAAGGTGCCTCTCGCCATGGAAACCCAGCGTAAGCGCGCCCACTCCCCCCCCCACCCCCCCACCCCGGTCCCCCCCCTCCTCCCCTCCGATCCCATCCTCCACTGGAGTGATGTAGAAACAGGGACCCGGCGGAGTTTTTCAACTTCATCAATATTCACTCATTCATCGTGAATCCTGGCAGCAAATTCTCGACTGTATTACGGGATGGATGTTCTCCTTTGTCACTCCGAGGAGTGTCTGAAATGGAATTTTAAATTAGAATAGAACAATTCCCAATTTTTATGGACTTCCGTCACAGCCATATATATCACTTAATGATGGAAAACTTTTCAATTTTCCTGCTGTAGGCCTTTGGCACTATCCAGCCATTAAATAGGTCAGGGATGAGTGTACATAGTTTACTCTCAATTCCATAAAAGAGATGAGAAACCCTGTGTTATGTTGATAAAACTGCTTATTCCAAAAGAGCATAATCAATAAGAAAAAACGATTGCCTCCGTGCATTTTCTTCCCCTTCCCTCCTTTATTGTTTCTTTTACTTAAAAACTTCCCCCTCGGAGTGAACGAGCGCAGCTAAAATATAAATCAGCTGCTGATAAAGAGGTTTAAAAGTCAGTGAACCCGTTAAGTGAACGGATCATAGCTGGTCACCCTCGCTCTCAATGACCCATGTGAGCATGGGTCACAACATCTGCAAAAGCCTGTGACAGAGGAGCAGCACAAGTCTTTACGCAGCGGTCTGTCAATACATGCTGAAATTTGGTTATTGGATGATTAGCATGACAAACTGCCTGCAGAGGAATCAGATTAGTGTTTCTGTGCTAAAAGAGAGGCGTTTTTTGATCTTTGTGGGGTCCTGACAAGCAAAGAAAAAATACACTTGTTTGTAAAAATATAAAGGAAAAATGTCACTAAAGTTAAAAATCTTTGTTTTCTGGTGCTTGAGAGACATTTGAATGAAAGCTTTGCCAAAATAACCCCCACCAAATCTGTTGAGTTTGCCTTGTTGTAATCCAAACCTGTAAACCCAGATTAAATGCCCTTTTAATCACTCATCCTGAAGTCTGAATTAATTACCAATCCCTTACAAAAAGGGTATTTTGTCATAAAAATGTTAATTACCAGGGGGCGCTGACCTCCCTTTTGGCGCGGTGTATCCCCAGCTGAGGACAGGGCGTTTGTCCACTGTCGCCACTTAATGACGGCGATATTAAACACTCGCAGAATGTTGTCGCGCTTTTGTCTTCATTCATATCAGAATGAAGTTCTCGGAGGCCCGCGTTTATCAATCACGGCGGGGCTCCAGCTGTTCGCAAGTCTTTGGCCTGGCTTCAACAGCCGGGCTTACAAATTGTCTCTGAATAGGCGTCGAGCAAGGCCCCTTCAACCCCCCTTTTGTCACTGTCTCCTGACAAATGCTCCTCGGCTGCCTCTCCCAGACACATGCCTCCTTCCTACCTTCTGCTCGCTGCTATCAGATGGCCTGCTTTGCATTTGCACGCGTGCGGCTCGCCGCTCGCTGCTTTATCTGCGCGGCTGCTGGAGGTCCGACGTTGGGCAGTAATAATCTGTGTCCACACTGGACTGTATGCGTTTCCCCTTCTGTAGCATTAATATGCACACACTTCCCACTGGTTACATTTCAGTTAATAGGCTATTACAGTACGTAGGAATGGTGTGGATGAATATTTACAGTGAAGAATGAGTTTTACTTTGAGTAAATGGATGTAATCGGCCTGATTTTAATCCATTTCAAGTTTACAGGCAGGAATTTTGATTTTAGATGATGAAATGTAGCCAATAAAAAAGAATTCAACATTTTTATGAGCTTTTTACCCCCCAAAATTATACTTTTGATCCTAAAATGACCATTGATGGCCTCTCCTAAAAGAAGACACAAAATATTATTCTACTAAATGAAAAAAATGAACAGAATTAAAGGAAATTATATTATTTTTGACAGAAATTAATAAAAAGCATATTTTAAACTCCATTCAGCTTAATTTTATACTCGTGGAATAAAACTGCTGAAACATACATGTCAATACAAACTACTCGCAAAATACTGCAGAATAAACTCTCACGAGTTTCCTTTTCACTCCTCTCTCGGTGTTTTTTCGCGGCGTCCATCCTGCCGCTGCCCTCAGCTGACCGAGCGTCCAGCGTCAATCTGTCAGATTCTACAAATGTCCCTCTGATGGAGACCAACTGAGACTGACAAGCTACAAGTGCCTCCAACGTTCCCCGCCAGCACTTTGTTCCTTGACAGCAGACAGTTTTAGCCGTGAGTGATTCCCCGTTTGAAGAAACGGGCAGAGCCTCCGTTCTGTTTCGCCACTGCCGAGTTGAAAACGGGACATTTTTTAGTTCTGATGGCTCCTGTAAGACCCTTCAGACCGAAATGATTGAGAACCAAAAGGAGTTTAATTCCTGCTGATAGAATTGTGCCAGTTTTGTGTTGGTCAACACTTGCAAACTGCTTTCTTGGTGTCCACCACTGTTCGGTGACCGATCCTTGGACTTCATAATGAAGAAATGCTGCATCATGTGAGAAAAATGAAGGCACTGCCTTCCCATAAAAAATGGAATTGTCATGTGAGAACAGATGAAATGTCCAGGTTGTCTTTTGTATCCATTTCAGAGGTAATAATTAAGACGGATGGGCAGATGAATTAGCTGTCGTCCAAGGTCAAACGCTGATTGCCTTATTACTCTATTATTTCACTCTGCTGGAACTGCATTGATACTTTCTCATGATATTCTGTACATCCACGCTGGGGGAGAGAGTGAGAGAGATACAAATTGATTGTTTGGTGGCCAGATCAGTCATAGTCATGTTCGGCGGATGGATTAATGGGTTTGATGGCTGTTGCGGGTTGAAGCAGAGAGACTGGCTGGAGACAAGAGAGATTGGTTTGGACCCCAGGGAGCTGGATGGATGTGTGACTTGCATGTAAGGGGTGCCGGCTTTTGTTTTGGAGGGAGGGGCGGGTGAAAAATGTTGCGTGGTAGAGTTTGGCGTATCCTGGGGATGCACTTTTGTTCCTTTTGCTATTACAAGTGATTGACTACCGTGTTCATGCTTCCCCCCTTTGTGTGTCAACCACCTTCCCTGTTCTCATACTTAAGATGTCACCTTTAATACCTGTTTTTTTTAGACTCGCTCCATGTCTGAGGTCAGCTATGCAGGTTTTCATTCAGAGGGAAGTTTCAGATGATGGTTGAATTCGTGTGGCTTATAAATTATTGATGTATGGCTGAAACAACCGACTTCGATCCCTAAAAGACTAAACCAGAGCTTGAAGTAAACCTGAACCCTCTCAATCCAGTGTTTCTGGGAATGTGAAGGATTTTTTATTGAAATCATTAAAAGCGTATTTCTTGGCTCCAGCTCCTTAATCTTACAAATTAAGTGACATGTGAGCCATTAAATCTTGAAATTACAGAGACGCAGTGGTTAAAATTAAAGGACCTGTGATAACTTATAGCACTTGCTCCCAACCTTTACCTCCCTGGAGCCCCTCAGAGTGCCTCTAAGCAAGGCTGTGGAGCTCTTTTTGGATTTTCAACTCGTGAGACAAGCAAAAAAAATCCATCCTAAATAACTGCTTCACCGGATTTGCACTTACAGTTTATTATCTACAGATATACTACAGTATTTATGCAATCCTGTGTTCCTGTTTGCACATCTTTCATCCTCCAAAGACAGCTGCATTCATTGTTTGTCTCCTCTAAGAATCTCTGGATCTGGTGAAATTAATCAACTCCAGCCTGTAATTCCAAATATTTGTTGCAGGCACTTGATTGGGGTCAATGCCTCAATACTATATCAGGGGAACAAGAAGTCCCATAATGATTTATTACCAGCCCAGCTGCACATATTATTATGAAATGAGTTTATTAGTTTTAAAGCTATGGCAGTAATGCGCTCTTGCTTTAGGGGGGCAGGCATGGGTGACGAGAGCCTGCATTAACCACTTGACGTGAAGGCTCGATTGTACTACATGTATCCCTAATATGGTTCAGTACCGTTACATTGTGCGCGGTGGCGAAACGCTTCAGCCGTGGTACATGACTGTACGCCTCGCAATGATTGCAAATCACATGGTTTCCTGACACGACGCGTTTCTTTTGTTGCAGGAGAAACAAATCGCTCGGTGTCTTTCACCTGCAGAAGTCTGGAGGTGCGCAGGATGTGTTGCGGGCCCATTAAAAGAAGTTTTTCAATAGGAAAGTGCAGCTTGTGGCCCTCACTTCTTGTTTTCATAGTCACAGGAGAATAATAACTAAACAAGAATGTTGTTACACAGTAATGGGCGAGAGACAAAATGGTTTCCCCTCACCATTATCAACTCCATTTCTTCTTCCATTTCTTCTGATGATCAATTAGATCTTAATGGATACCCTGCTGTGCTGTGAGATGATGACCAACCATGTTTTTGTGTTGAACTAAGTAAATGACAGACCCACACAGAACTGAGCCCTCCATTCAAATCGCTGTCTGCACGTCTCAGACATTGATTACAACATTTTGAATGTGTCCTCGTTGGATCTGCTTTGATATTTTTTCAAATTATCAAAGAGTACTTTTTGGTGTTTAATGACATCTTTCATACCAGTAAATTGTTTATAGCTGTTGCAGCTTCTGACTGTTGAATTTGTGTTTTAAATTAAAAGAAATTGAATGATTTTTTTTATGGCAACAGTTAACTGACTTAATGTGAGGTTTGGTGACGGTTGCTCAGAAATGAGATGAGAGTTTCTCTTCCATAAATTAGCCAAATGAAATCGATCATGCAGATAAATTATAAGACACAATAATGAGGCTAGGCTAGCGCTAATCTTGAAATGTGCAGTGATTTTCACTGTGTATTTTTGAAGCTGGGCGAACTTCAACAATCACTCTATACACAGTGACGTTATTTAGGCTGTCAAGTTTGATTTGTAACAATTAATACAATATTTTTTTTTCTATTTCAAACATTTCTACATTTCTACAGTGCTCTTAAAATACTTTGTCATGATTTTGGAAATTGTTACTCCTTCCAGTCAAATCTTCACGGCTGATCAGTGAGTGAAGCGATACATTAATCTGCTGTAAAGTTCATGCACTTAAAGACCGCAGTTTGAAACCCAACGCTCGTCTGTGGTCAGACTCCGACAACAAAAGCTCGTCGGTGGTTTCAGTTGGATCCCAGCAAACACGTCTCAAGTCTCTGTGGTTTTTCGCAGCTCTGAACCAGACAGCACATCCTCCCTGACCTTTGCTAACTGCTGCCAGGATGTAGAAATAACTGAAAATAATAATCAGCAGGAGCTAACAGGATGTAAGCTAATATTCTGGCAGAACACCAATGAAAAACGGCCAAACAACAATTGATTTGAGATGAATGTAATTTGGGTTAAAAACTGAGATAAAAGACAGAATATTGGTGCCTGTAACTCACTCTGTTGTTCAGATTGAACTGACAGTCAGAGGCAACTGAAAACACAACTTCTTAATGACACAATACAAATGTTGCTTTTATCAGTTTTCATCTATTTACCGTCATGAAGTTGAAGTAGGATAAAACCTGTAATTTTCCAATGCCACGCGCCACATTTATCTTTAATTTATATCTCAGATTTTCGACCTCATATTGTTCATACAAAACATTCAGTTGACTATTTTTCAAAAACACGCGAATTTCTGACTGAAGGTAAGTGAAAAGACGGCGCAGCTTTCCTTTTGAGACCAATGTGGACACTTTAACTGGATGTTAGCATCTGTCTTCATAATAGAGTGCAACAGAATAACATGGTGTTTCAGTCCTATACTCATTTTAGCACAAATGGCAACTCCCTATTTCAAATGACAGCACCATTAGTAGGATAAATACTCGGAGCGAGAGCAGCTAAAATCACCAATATTCACCTGCTAACCCAGCACGCGTTCACAGTGCTGCTCCCCTCACAATGCTAAGTCCTCTGACACAAAAGCCTGATCAACACCCAAGGCTGCCGCTTGTCAGCCGAGGAATATATAAAGATAAATGATATTATGTTAAATTCCACTTAATGACAAATTTTTAATTTTCTGAACATGGTCATTTTCTGGCTAGTGAATCAAGTGTAAGGAGCTAATTACGTGAGGATCTGAGCAAAAATAACTCCTCATTTTCAGGGATAATGGAAGAGAAATGTTGTAGATTAATGGCACTATTTATCTTTTTTAAATTTCGATCTTTCTCCGGTGATGGCTCTGCTCCCCAAGGAAAATATTCATAAAATGAAATTGAAGTCGTAACTTAATAGGTTATTAAAATTTTTGAGTGCATATCACTTCTCTTTTCGCAGTGCTGTAAATTTAAATTGAAGTTTGTGGCATTCAGAGTCACCAGTAGAGGGGTCGTCTTCATCGTCTTCTCCTTCTTCTTCTGCCTTTTTTTTCCAGCATGGCACAATAGAGGAGAAACATGCATCTTTGTCAGGAGGTATTTGCTATTCTAATTTTATGGCAGGCCAGATTATCAAAAAGGAATGTCACAGTGTTGGCTGCTGACAACACCTCAGCCTTCAGCCATGTGTTTCCATTAGGGGCCCTGAGCTATCCAGGGGTTTGTTCCCCCTATTATTTTCCATTTCAGTCTTTTATCTTGATTTAAAGTGAGGCTTGCTGAATATTCTCCCCCTGCCACGCTATTCCCCTTTTAGGAAGTGAGAAATGCTGCGCCGTATAAGGTTTCACAAGAGGGACTTGTGCTCTCGGGGGAGGTGATGTAGATCGGTTCAAGGTGGAATAACTATCTTTAGCCATGCAGTGTGTTTGGAAATGCAGAGAGGAGAGAGAGAGAGGGGGGGGGGGGGAGTGAGACTACTTGCAAGGAACAGAGAGGCGAAGCAACCTGCAGTCCTGAGTCTCTATCTCAAGGTCATAGGGCAGACCTCTTCCTCCCAGCCAAGTTTACGATACATCTTTTACTGACTGCTGTGCACTTATTATGAGGCAGCTCACAGTCCTGTAAATTTGTCTCAGTTATTGGTCAACAACAATAAAATGTTTTTTTTTTCACCGGCTGTCATAAGCAAAGTTTTATGTTTTTTGTTGCATGACACAGACAGGTTTTTTTAATATGCTGGAATTAATGTTTGTGTCTGTTTGACATTGAATTTACTGTTTCATGGTCCTGTGCGCCCAAATCGATGCTGGGAAACGAACCTCAATATTTGTCTTTTTTTACCCCAAAATCATCAATAAAACTTTTTTTTTTTTTTTTTTTGCCAAACTTGATGAAAGCTGCAACATTATGCAATGGATCTCAAAGCAATGCCACACAAGTATTATTTATTTACTTATTTATTGAAATATTTCTAATTAAAGTAATTTATAATGTATTATGGATATAATAAGACAAAAACAACATATACTCTTATTATCATGAAACTTGAGAATATTATTTTCCCAAATTTATAAAAAAAATTACAAAACTTTTAATTGATCATAAATCAATGTTTTGTATGTATTTATTTTTTATTTGAGGAGAAACATTTTCGAATGTTCTGTCGTAAATTCTGTAATGAATTACTGATTAATATACTTTACATATAATCATATAAAATGTTGTAATCTTGTAAAAAAATGCATAATAAAGATGTGCAATAATAATTGGTTTAACCACTAAATGAATTTAAGTGCAAGAATTGATATGACAGCTCGTAATAAGCTGCCAATGACCTCCTGCTTTAAGTGCTACAGTAAAATATCATTCAGACTGACACCACCAAGGTGTCCTCATCAAGTCCTGGATGCAGACTCTTTAGTATATCTACAGTCGGTCCTGGAATCCAATTAGAGTCTGTACAGTCCGAGCGCCTTCAGAGAAGAAGGAAATAGGAGGAACATCATTTGACTGAAGCGTGGGGATGCTGCGAAACACTCAGCCCACACAAAGAGTCAGACTGGAGCGCCTGTCAGTCAATCATCCTCTCCAGGAGAGTCTTATTACTTACAGTCTGAGCAATTGTGATACGGGGGGTCTCCAGTTGGTTTGAAATTAATAACATTTTGTTCCCCCGTTTCAAAAATGGACACAGCGCAAATTTATCATTTCTTAGGCACGGCGCTCTGTTGCATCCCCCCAAGGACCCTCTCTCTCTCTCTCTCTCCCTCTCTCTCTCTCCCCCCTCTCTTTCTGTCCCTCTCTCTGTCTTTCCCTTTTTTCAATTTCTATTTAGAAATTCTGTGAGCTCCAAAACCTTAAAGTATAACACATAGGAACGCTCATACAATCCTGACCTGTTTATGCGGTATAAAGTTGATAGGTTGTCAGGCCCCCAGCGAAAAAAAGGGCCCCGAACGAGGCGAGCTATCCTTTAAATTGCCGGGGTGATATTTGCAGATAATAAAAGAAATAAATCAGACAATGTGGCTGAATATTTCATTTGTTATCCATATTCCTTATGGGCAAAAATGGTACAGAAATGTAAAAACAGCAATTCCACTCTACCCCCTCTGGAATTGTAACACTTGAGATGCTGTTTTCATGTCTGAAGACAAAGTGCATGCTTTCCCCCCGCCTGCAACAGATAAATCTAATAGGCAGCCAGAATTACTGGTTGTAATGTTGTGTAGTCTTAACCTAGTCTGCTCTCTCACTGCTTTTATTTCTGTCAATCTCTCAAACTAATGGACACGCGGCAGAAATAGCCGGGAACTGCTTTCTATTTATAGATTTATAGAATGTAGTACAAGGCCAGAAAGAGGTGAGAGGAATAAAAGTAATAATGTTTCATTTTACAGTGTGTGGACGGCTATTCATTTAGTTCCCTTCTCCAAAGAATTCAACTGATTTCTTTCTTTTCTCTCCAAAGGAGCATTTTAATTCAAGTTGTACTTCAATCTGAGTTTTTTCAAAATAAGATAAGAGCCAGTGAACGCCCAGGTTCCATTCAATAGATCGGGTGGTGTCTTTCAAAATAAGATGACACCTGGTAAACTCTCAGTTATTACAGAAGTGAGATGTTTTTCACCCCCACACTGGGAAACACAATGTCCTGCCGCCGCTCCATGATGGGTCTTTTGCAACACGAGGCCCAGAGCGTATCGCTCATCACCCGGAGCCGTTGTACATTATGTTTCCGATATGACACCTCAGACCTCCCACCACCCCTGGGTGAGATTTCCTCCCTTCCGCGGCGCCGCTTTAATCTTTATTTCGCCATGTCCATCCTCCCCGGACCTCTAATATACCGTCTCATTTCTTTCTTTTGCCCATTTTCTGCTAATTCACCACCATCTGCCTGAGCATCTGTTTGAAGGGGAGAAACAGGAGGAAAAAAAAAATCTTTGCATTGATAGAAAAGTCTGCGCTTTCTTCTCTTCTTCCTCCAACTTTCTCCCTTACTCATTGTGTCTCTGGCCTTCTTTGTCGGAGCCGAAGCCTCCGCCCCTCTCCGTCCTCCTTTTTCGCATAAGCCTCCTCAAACCCTTTTTAAGTCTAATGCTACATGTAAACCTCGAACCTGCTTCCTCTCTTGTTCATGGAGGCCCCCCAAAGAGGGGGTGAAAAAAAAAAAAAATGGAGGGCGACTGAGGGGTGGGGGGTCATATCCTTTCCATGTCCAACCGCTTAGTCAATAACCACAGTCAACAGGAGTGGACAAAAGATCAAAAAAAGTGCAATTGTAGTTTTTGGACAATAGCAGGGAGCCCTCATAAGGCCAAGCTGAGAAAAGGACACCACCTCCCCGGTGCCTCGCCGCCCCCCCCTTCTCCTCCTCCCTCCTCCTCCTCCCCCCCCCCCCAGCTTCCTCCCTCTCCTCTTTGAGCGTCCCTGACAATAGGGAAGCCTGCTGCATTGCCGGGGAGAGCCACGGGATCGCCTCAGTCAGCGTGCGGATTACAGACATTCTTTGGCAGGGCCTGTGTTGCTGCGGAGAGCCCCGGTCCTCGCGGGCCCTCCGAGGCTGCCGCACTGGCTCGGGGGGGGGG
>JAUESE010000101.1:7786425-7796966 GCA_032274725.1 Malacoctenus triangulatus
ACCGTTTGCGTCCTGGAAGCACCGAGCACCCTGAGAGTATGTGAACTGTACATCAAACATGATAATGTCTCATTATGTCTAAGAATTAATTAGCTTCAGTGTGTTGAGGTCCTGGTTGCCTGCCTCCTTTTTTTTTTTTTCTTTTTTTTTTTTGAGGCATAATGCGAGTTTTAGACCTCAGCAAGTTTGGAGCCAGTGGACCATACGAGCCAGTATGCCAGTGGGTGAGCCAAGTCTCTCAATGCAGGGATCATTACCACCCCTCTCTGTCCTTTGCATTATCACTCCCTTCTGCTTCCTCGTCGGCTCCCCTATTTTTCCTCCTCTTTTTAAATATGCATTATCTGACATTTTCCTTGCTCAGGTATTACACTTTCAAGTTGCAACCCAAAACCAAAATGAAACCGTTAATAAGTTATATAATTTACTACCCACAAGGCACTAGTATGCTTGCACCTGCTGCGATTTCCATTCTGTTCCTAATTACTTACCCACAATCCCCCTCACTCTCTTTTCTAAATAAATAAAAAAAACGAACAGTAATAGGCAGAGAACAGTGACGGGATCAGAGAAATGGGCTTTTAACTAACATGCAAAGTGATGAATGGATTGACCACAATGTAGACTAATGGAGCCATGGAACTAATTAGGCCGAGCAGAGCTGTGCTTAAATGTAAATGGATTGAGCTGGATGAGACGCAGGAACAGCTGAGAGAATGATGAGGTCCTTCACTTGGGGGTCAATCAATGGCCAAGCAAATACAATCTACGGGCCTCTGGGAGGTCATCTCCAAGGAGTGTTTTATCTACGCCGATCCAGGAAGTGTTGCACGACTGTATCGGGACGTCTTAGCCGAATATACACCCCCCCCCTCGCGTCATTGACACATCTGGCCGGCTTGCGTGACTTTGCAGAAAAAGCGGCTGCGGTTCGTCTCTAATCATGGCGGTCCCCGGTGCCCGGATCTCCCAGCCTCCAGCTTGGCACCGACCACATGTTTGCCGCCGTGCCCTCTGACTCCGCGGGCCCGCCTGGACCGCCCCCCGTTGGCCGCGCCTCCGATCCGCAGCTCTCACCTTCCAGGACGGCCCGCGAAAGATAATTAATGCGTTCAGCTGCGACGCCGAACCCGGGGCTCGGCTCCGCGCGTCGGGCTGTGTTTCACGCGTTCATTCCGTCTCCTCGGCCGCGCTGTGACCTTGTAAACATCTGTGGAAGTGAGTAAGTGACAGCAGTGTGAAGACTTGGCACATGTATTTTCTCTGCGTGTTTGCTTCGCCTGCTGTGCTCTCTAGTATGTCTTGTTCTGCCTCTCTCTTTTTTTTTCCTGTGAAAAAGTGTTTGCTATCTATTAAAATACAGAGTGAGAGGAGCTGTGAAGCTTACAGCTTCCCTGGGAAGCAGTTCGTGCCCTCTGTTTAGCTCTGCAGGCACTGCACATCCCAGAATTAATGCATGCAAAAATGCAAATAACCCACCCCAGTAAAAGTTGACATTGACTCCTATGATAAATTTTTCTGCTGAGGTAAGAGACAATTTAATGCAGAATTAGAAGTCACTCTCTGCCACCATTTACATCCTTAATTAGCTGTAATTTCTCTGCACCCATTAGAGGGAGAGAGACAGAGCGAGCGAGAGATGAGGGGACGCGAGAGAAATGAAGAGGTTAAGATGAAAGCAGCGTCGCTCTCCCCCGGTGCCGGGCCCGCGTGTGCGTCTGTTTGTGTTAGTGCGGCGCTGTGGGTTTGTGTATCACTATGTCCTCCCCAGCTAGGTTGCCTTTGGTGATTGATACACGTCTTGCTCAGTCACCAGCCATTGGCACTGGGGTGGATGTAAACACTGATTAGAGGGAGGAAATGAGGCCCTCACTTTGTCCTCTGTGTCAGGGTGCACTGCAGTGGCTGTCTCTGTTTGTCTAGTTCTTTCCACCTGAGTACGTTTCAGAGGACACCGTTAGCTACGCTTTATAGCCATTATTTAGATAGCAACACAACAGGATGCTCCTTTTTGCTCTTTGACTGACATGCCCAACCATGTGCTCAGCAATTCAACTCCCTGCGTCGGACAAAGTGCAGGGAAATGATGATGTGTCAGTTTGCACGGAGGAGAGTTTGGACAGAGTTGCTGCTGATTTGATAGTGAGACACAAGCGCTTTCTGCATGTCCAGTGTTAAAGTTTTTACTGCTGTTACACTCTGAGTAAAATCTACATTTGTTGACTTTCGTCGCCTTCCAATAACACAAAATACACACAGGCAAATATCGCGCTGTATTTCTGCACTCCTGCTGATTTTTTGGTGGAATATTTATCATGCTGTTTACCTATAATGTTACAATACACGAAAATCATGAAAGCGGATACATTGCCCTTATGAAATTATGACAAACCATTCAATTTAAACGACAAATCTGCTTCGACGACTTGGCGGCGTCGAAATCTGGAGGAAGAACCGCGCAGAAAGAGAACCGAACAGAAAAAACATTTTTCTTTCTTTGCCAGGAAAAATGAACTGTCAACATTTAATGATAGATATTTGCATTGTGATACAAATCGTGTCCTTGGCCCTAAACATAAGATATAGATCCATTTATAATGAATTCAGATAAAGTGTCCCTTTTTGCATTCGCGCTCTAATGGATTTGCCGAGCCAGTCAGTGACCCTGATGCAATCGACAAAAAACCCGTGCCACTGGATGATCAAGACAGACATCTATCATTCCTCTCAGCACCTTCTTAGAGGTTGCTGCTGCTTCGGTGGAAATGTATTTTTCTATTTTATTTATTTAACCCCCCCTCCCCCCATCTCTCTCTCTCTCTCTCTCTCTGCTCAAAAATGTATGTGGAACTTCTGCAAGCTGGCTGACTTTTTTTCATGGTGTTGTGAGAACGCGGAGAAGGAGAAGGAGAAGAAAGGGAGCAAAAAGACATTAGATTTCTTTTCCATCATTAAGCTGTGTCTGGGAGATGATGTGCTAGCCGTATGTGGTCCAGGGGAAGTATTTATAGCCCTGCTGGAATCTTGCTGTGCTGCGTTGATAGCAGAGATAATGGGAGAGAATGGGACGCAGCGAACTGTTCTAATGACACCAACAAGACAAGAGAACAGCGAGGATAAATAAATGTTAGCCATTTTCTCCCGCACGTCATTTGCATTTTTTCTTGTTAAGGTCACTTATAGACTCAGACAATAACAATGAGGAGGGGGTGGGGAAAAAAAAAAACCCTCTCGCAGAATATGAAATCAGAAATAACAAAAAGCGAACTACTTAGTATGCAAGTAATTGATTTTATTTCCTAATAGTGTGACATTCGGTTAAAGATAGTGCCGCTTTTTAATTTTTAGCTGCTTTAATTCCCGCGTAGCTGCTCGAGTGGGTTTCCTTGTGAAATAGGGGGAATACAAACAAGATTTCACTTCATTACACAGGAACAAACTGTACAGAAATTGCACTTACTTATGGAAATGACTGTTAAACATGCACAGCATTATGTGCTCTGCCCGTGCCGAAAATGCGGCAAACATTAAACCATGAGCACACGAGTGCAGACAGCGAGCCAGCAAGGAGGACCAATTACCGAGCAGGACCGAGTTTGAGGAGCATCCTGCCAGCGATGATCAAAAGGGACAACTGATTAAAGAAATACATTGACCTTAAAATGGGTCTAATTTAATCAGCCACTGTTTCTGACGGGGGGGAAACACACTCCAAAAGATTTTTTCCCTAATTTCGGATCGGCCACCTCAACTCCAACATTTGTGAAACTGCTGACAGATCAAGCCGAGCAATCGAGTTTGCGTATCGAAAAAACACCTTTATTGTTTCATCTCACGCGTCCGTCGGAAAATAAGCGAGTATTTGCCGGTAACTTTGGGAGGTAGTGGGTCATTAGCGTGACCTCTGGGCCCTGTTTTGCAGCCGGAAGGTAATGAGAGACAAACAGCGTGGTCAGCAGTAGGCATAAGTGCTGGGCTTTATGGCCAGTGTGTTGTGTCCCAGGTTAACACTGATGCCGCCATTTAGAGCTCTGTGTTTTAGCACCCGCCTGCTAATTGAGATGACAAAGGCCATAACAATGACATTGTTGGCCAAACGGCCCTCTCTAGACCCACGTCTGGCTCCAGTCAAGGACGTCCGGCAGGCTGTAAGTGCAACCTTGGAATTTAAGATGGTGCCTGAGACCTTCTGTGTGTCCCGGATTCAATTAGCGCGGCTCAGGTGGGCCGGCCAACAACATCCTCGGACCCTTTCAAGTGCCAGAGCCGTAGCGCTTGTTTCGTTTGTTTTACTTAAAGTCACATAAACCACGTCCTCCGCTGACAACAACGGCGCGCGAACGTGCTCTCGGAAATACAATCGACGCTGTGGTGCTGTTCCAAGAATCATGCCAGATTACCTTATTCATTCCACTTTGTAAAAAGCCTGCTGCTGCACTATGAAACAACCTCAATTGACACCTCATAAAACATATATAACGTGTTAACAAGAGATATAAACACAGCCAGCTGTTGAATTATCTTTGACTGTCCTAAAACTGTGTTTGTGATCAATTAAGGCTCAGTCTCACAATTTCACATTGAAAACAGGATGTCTTCTGTTACCAATCTAATAATAGTAATGCATATGGCAAGTGTTTTGATTACCATAATGGAAAAATAGCCCACATAATTTATCTTCTAAGTCCGAGGGAGAGAGAGCCAGATTGGAGCCCGAGGACTCAATCCACCTCAACATATGCTGCCATTGTAAGTCTCTGAATGTGGAGTATCTCGAGCCTCGTTCCCATGATATTTATTGAAAAACATTTGACTTTATGAGCTGCATACGTAATGAATGCGTATCGATGCCGCCGCTCGGCAGATGAGGCTATAATTCTACATATAAGCATCGCCAGCACATGTGGGGCCTGTAATGTTGTTTCTAATTGTGATCTATTTTCATTTCTGTTTGTCAGGCCTTGATTGAGGCAGCGTAAAATACTGGTTTTGCATCACCACGTGTGCTGATCGTTCTTTAAGCATTTGTGGAGATCTGAAGTCGCAGTGTAGCGATTTATTCTCCTCCAAGGTTGTTGTTTTCTTCTCGGAGACGCAGGTTTTCTTGTTTCTATCTGTGTTGTTAATGGCACGTCAAGTCATTAATTCATCTTTGTTTTCGAACCACGTAGAGATGCATTCGCGACCGATCTTTTGCAGTTTGTCCATTGTGAGCGCACTGACCAACAACGCGGGTGAGATCCTTTGTTGCTGCCCTTCGCCCTGAGGAGGATGTTGATGTCTGGTCCGTCCGCGGTTTTATACCCGACAAGTCAAACATAATTCAAATGCATTGCTCGGCTTATCTTATCTGCCGAGATGAAAAACAAAACCTGGGAAGTAAATCTCATTCATATATTTGTCTGCAACCAGATCTGCAGTTGCTACTTAACGCCAGTCCATTGGTTTTGTCTGAGTGATTCACCTATCGGAGGAAAGTTAGATGTATTCCACTGATTGTCTAGCTGCAAGGAAAAATCTATCTGGGAGCATCCTGCGGCTGCTGGGCCTTTATTGACATATCAGATGGGACATTGGAGGAGAAATTGGCCTCATTTGTTTCTCATGTCACCTTAATGGCAGATCTCTTTCAAGGGGCGAAGAATTGACAGGCCCCCAGTCTCGGTGAGCAAACAGCCAAACCTAGTTTATTGGTTTCCTCTCGCAAACACTCCGGCTAATGTGGCTGGCGAGATCAGCCTCCAAAGTTGAAAAGATCCCCCAGAAAATATTAATCAAGCGCTCTGACTGATTGTCTTTGCATGATAAATTATCTGGAAAGAGACAGTGTTGCTATAGCCCAGGGACATTTATCATACACGTAGGCTGAGCCGGGATTCCAGGAGAGAAACGACGGAGACGAAGGGTCAATTAGACTCTTTCTTTAGGCATTTACAACACAAAGCGCTCCTGAAACTACGAGGAAGCATCGCGTGCTGTTTGAGCCTGCGATGAAACACTCGGCCGAGCTTTATCACGTTCCTCGGCCAAGTATGACAGGCTTCTCCTTTGCAGCCGCTCTCTCACTAACAATCGTCGCTGTCAATACTTTTACCAATCATTTCCCTCTTCAGCGGTGTTAGC
Source organism: Malacoctenus triangulatus (assembly GCA_032274725.1). NCBI lineage: Eukaryota > Metazoa > Chordata > Actinopteri > Blenniiformes > Labrisomidae > Malacoctenus > Malacoctenus triangulatus. The sequence goes on from JAUESE010000101.1 coordinate 7,792,549, forward strand.
GTCTTGTTTCCTGGCTTGATTGAAGTTTCTGTATGTCACTTGGAAGTGAACAGGTGTCAAGCTAGCGCCGGCACCTCGCAGATGGCAGCATAATTAGCATTGATTCTGGCAGGCTTTCACAGGCCAGGGTCTAGATGGCCGTGACGACCAACTAACCTCCCCACCTCTTGATGGGCTACCTCTGGGACAGATCGAAGCTCATTTTACTCCGAGAATGGTGCTCACTAAAGGACTCTTTAGTAACACACACCATCTGAGGCACACAAATCCTCCTGTACAGGCTGCGAGAGAAACAACTGACACAGCGTGGAGATGCTGTCCTGTTAGATGGTTTACTTTGTCGGAAATTACGATAAATATACATGTTGACCTTTAATTTTTTATTATACTGGCTGTAAATGATCTTCATTGACATTTTTTTTTAAATAAAGGATTTTGTTTTTTCTGTAACTTAATTCTAAATGACCCAAAAAGCTGATTTTTTTCCACAATTTTGGCAAATAATTGCTCAAAATATGCCGATAGTATCACAAATCTTTCCTTTGGATTGATCAGGTAATCCTCCCAGTTCTATTGATCTTTTTCCAGATCCATTTATCGATACAGAATACACCTTTTTCTGTTTCTATCTATCTGAAATATAGAAAAAGATGTCGCTGCATCCTTCAAACGCAGCCAGCCGAGTCACTCTTTGAGCCTTCGTGTGTTGCTTGTTTTTTTGCATGGTGCAGATTGTGTAGAGGAATAGGTCAGCCCGGCGCTGCACTTCCCACAATTTGAAATGGATCTCATCTAATCTTATTTCACCGTGTCAAATGGCAGCATGACATGCTGTTTTACTCCGTAACATTTGGTTGTAGCGAACCAGCTGACTGCGTCTGATGCGAGGAGTCCCCTTGTTATTATGAACCACTTGTAACGGTGTGTCTGTGGGGTTGTTGTCGGAGGCGGCGGGTCATGCAGACATGTTGGTCACTAATACAGCGCGCTGAAAATTGCTTCTGCGGCACACGTTTGTTGTTTTGTTTCGTCGGGTTTGTGTTTTTTTTTCTTCTCCTTCCTGTATTCCATTGTGTTCGATCCATTACAGAAACATTTTCCCGAATCGCTCGACAAATTTACACAAAGACCTTTTAATAACATCCACTGTAGCTTGAATATGAAATCGTGGCAATCTAAATGTCTTTATTACGGCAGCCAAAAGCGGAGCACAAAAACAGGAGCACAGATCAGTGACTCTTTACAGTCGGCGGCAATGATATAATTGATGTTCTCTAATGTATTTCTTGTTTGCTCTTTTTCCCTCCGAACGGTGTCAGTCGTCGGTTCCCAACGCTGAGCGCCACCCAGGCTGTGTACTGCACTGGTCAGGTGTCAGAATTCATTATATTTGGCTCAGATTTGCATAATGCAAGAGGCATCAAATTAAATTTGCATAATTCCTTTGATTACACTTGTTATTAAATGTGAGTGACATTGATTTACAAAACGGCCTGATATAAGGTTAATGGCTGGTGTCACCTTCTTGAGCCTCTGTCTTTTCTCAATTATCAGGAAGCTTTGCTCATCGTGTCATTTATGCCTCTATATCCTTAAACGGCGCGGCCTTAAACTGTATGCATCTCTGCCTTCACCTCTGTACATACATTACACCGCTTCTGTGCTCCATCTACCCTCTTCTGCCGTGTTTCTGTAATTATGTAAGGGGGAAGGTAATTTAAATAGGCTGAAGAGCCATAACATTGGTGTGCCCTGGCCCATTTAAGCACATTTAGGTGGGTCATTATTGACAGACGGGTAAATGTCGTTTGTCAATGAAGGGAGAATTGACGGGCAAAAGGAACGGCAGGGAAATAACGGTCAATCAAACTTACTTTACAGGCAGAGGAGATAAAAAGCAGTCATCTCCAGTGTGTCGTCTTTTTTTCCCCTCCTCTCGGGGAGAAAGCATAAGATCATAATACCTATTTTCATAATAATACAAACAGCCCGCAGGCAGCAAAATAGGAGGAAGGCGGCCATAGCCAGTGTGTCTGTGCATTCCTTGACAGAGACAGAAGGGTTTCAATCTCTTTTTCATTTCATCCTGATAGCTCTGCCTTTTATTACCGAGGGACAGGAACGTTTCCCGAGGTAAAAAGGAGTGCACATTCCCAAGATAAAGTTGGAGGTTTACAGCTATTTCCAGCCGTAATGTATTATTCCGTTAAAGCAATGATCAGGTAGTGTTGGATGAATGGGAGATGTTCAGCACCATTACTGCCTGGCACATCAGTGAGGCATTATTACATTATCGCTGCTCTTTAGTAGGAGATTGGGTGTGTGACCGGGTTCTGAATACACTCATCCCGCTCTCCACGGCGTAAATTGCAGATTGGCTCATTGACTTCAATGATAAAATGTAAAAATTGCCAGTAAAGAGAACATAGACTCAGGTTACTCCTTAGCTGTTTGTCAACGGCAGATGTGACTCAGTTGGTGCAGAGCATGTTAAAGAGTTCCATCTCCCAGAAGTCAATGTCATTTATGCCTGAAACTGCTAAAGCAATAGCTCATCTTGTCTCTGGTGTGTCATACTACACTGCCTTTGTCTGAGATTAAAATCTGCTCCAGTGGTGGGTCTAAAATCCTGAAGTGTTACTTATAGCGTCTCACAAAGATTTACTCGTGGATATACTGGGGATAAAATTTAAATACAAACACTTGAGATGAATCAGTATTTAAAAATTGGAAATACTAAAGAGCTGCTTCTCCTGTGATGGCAAAAAAAAGCTTTGATCTGCTCGCATAAATAATTAACAATTACAATACATGTCACTGACATCTTTAGGACAATTTGTGCTTGATAATTGACAGCTAATTAATTAAATAATACATCAACTGTGCGTCCCACAGACCATGTGTTCACTTTAGTGCCGCATCAAGGAAAAACCTGCAAGCATTATTATTCTGCTTATTAGGCCTGGGCAGGTTATTCTCCAAATGGATACTGCTAATGTTATTTCGCACGACACTTCAGAAAAGCATTAATCCATGATAATTACCTCGGAAGGAAGCAAATAAAGACAAACTAATGGCGGGGTTGATCATCAATTTCCAACATTCGACTCAAATGCCCCACATTTTTATGCAGGAAGCGTCCAGTTGCTGTGCTTCTGCCTGAAATGCCTTTTTAAGTGTATATTATCCTGTCCTTGACTGGGGAAGTGCTGGGAGAAATCATTAAAGCAAATTAGACTATTAACATCCTAAAGAGCATTTATCTTGTGGATCAATAGGCTCTCATCTTCTTTAGAGGACCCTTCGGTGTCCTAAAGTCATTATGAGCCAGATTATGAGGATAGTCAATTCATTACATGCAGATAGGCCAATAATTATTGACACCATAGATACCAATAATAATTTGAAGCGCGTATCTTTCGAATTCTTTCCTAAAAAACCAAAGCGAAGTGTTGAAACGTCTTCGGCTGAATTTATGAAAGTTTTTCGCACATTCTCAGGAGAATCCAGCCGTGCACTGAGGAGGATATTTAAAGCATCTCTCCCCCAGCAAAAAAAAAAGGAGTCTCTTGGCATTGATGCACTTGTCGTAGATCAAGCAACACTTCACCATATGATTTTTGCTGCTTTGCTGACTGTGTGTGAAGACGCCATACACCGGGAATGGATTGGATCGGCAGTCTACCGTCGCAGGATCCGCGCTGCTCCAATCAACACACAAGATGTTCAGACATTTATAATTGCATCATTTTGCAGCGCGCTGCATGTGACGTCACGGTGGCCTCGTTCGTGTTGGCGCCCACATTTTGTGACTCCCGGGTTTGGACAAACCGGCTCGTTTGCGCGTCCGTGTTTTGTCGGGGAGGCACTTAAGGAAGCGGCGTAATCGGATCTCACGTGGCCTCGGTGTCAACACGCGCAAATCAACGGCGCCGGCCGTCTTTGACATGATGCTGATTTGATGAACACGGTGTGATACCATTATCTCTCCGCCGGCTTTTGTCAGCGTGTTGACCACGAAGGTTATTGTTCAAAAGCCATAAATCTCGCCGCCTATAATCGCGCTAAATGGGAATAAAATTACTTTCCCTTTCTCATCAGTTGTTATGCTAAAAACTGTAACCTTAAAGTGACCGCCGCCACGCATAATATGCCGCACCGTTTGTTGTGGGCTGAAAAGGCAAGCGGGAGATCCTTCTGTTCCCCATATGGCCCCATTGTGTTGGTAATGCCGTACAATGCAGCCCCCCCACCACTCCTTCCCCCCTCCTCTAAAGCTTGCTCCTGGCCCTGCTGGTGGGGGATAAACTGTTGGTTTCACAGAGGCGAGCAGGAGGCCCGTGGACACAGAAGTGTGCGGGACGTGGGGGGGGGCTCCCGTGCGCGTGGCCGCTTGATTTTATCCTCCCACCCCCCCC
>JAUESE010000101.1:7811448-7823191 GCA_032274725.1 Malacoctenus triangulatus
CCCCCCCCCCCCCCCCCCCCCCCCCCCCCCCCCCCCCCCCCCCCCCCCCCCCCCCCCCCAGAAATGGGAGCTGCTGGTAGACCGAGACTGGCACCGACATGTGGGGAGGTGTGTGTGAGGCAATCTACAGAACAAATGAGGGCACTATCGCCTGTCATATTTCACATTTTCTTCGTTCTAAATAAGACAAAGACCATGTGAGGCGGGTGAGCAGAAAGCTCTTAGGAGGCATAAACAGCTGGAGAATGCTGCACCTCCACTGCACTGTGACCCACGCCGCAATAAATCTGTATAAAAGTGATTATGATGAGGCAAAGTGATCAAGCAAATGAAATATCTGGGCTTTAGCATATAACTCAGTGAGGTGAGGTGGGTTTTATAGCCCCGGCTCTCGGGGAGCCATACCTCGCATGTCCTGGGCAATTTGCTCCCCTTATTGCGTGTTCTGTCTTTACTCGCAGAGCGTTTGTCTATGGGAGCGTCGCATGTTTCAGAGCTCGCCGCTTGCTGTTGTTTGGATGCTTGAAGACGGTAAAAATAGGAGGTTTGATGCATTTGTTTTGTCGACGCCGCAGCCAATTGCGTGCAGGCCTCCCAGGGTGACATATCTCAAGCGCTGGACTATTTTTTAACCTGAGTGGGGAGTTCATCGGCTCGACTCCGGGAAATTTAAGGTTTATTTTCCTCAGCGACGGCCTGAAGGCACTAATGAGTGCAAACTGGGACTCTCACTGGGTTTGTTTTTGTGACTGTAATTAAAGTATTTAAAGCCACCAAACCTGGTGTTGCGGTATAGAGCGGCCAGGTAAAACGTAGCGTTTGCAATAGTGTCACAGCAGAAAACACAATTCTGAAAAGCCAAAGCTGGCGAATTTGTTTCATGGGATTGTTTGTAGCAATAAAACCTAACAGAGAACATTCAAACTTAACACTACAACAGCAAACTGCTAAGATGCCATAAATAACTCAACCCCTTTACAACAAATTGTTATTTTCAGTATCATTTTCTCAAATTTCTCCCAAACTAACAATTGGAAGTCCATGAAATTCAAAGAAGACATTGAAAAATAGTTGTGCTCAACATTTTGACATTTATTACTGGATTAATATTTCATGATTTGTAAAGATCATGACAGTGTTTGACACTTCTTCTTTCTCACACTAAACATGCTGTGGCATCTTCAACAATGAATTTCTTATATTTAAGTTACATGCTGTAATGGGCAGGTATTTTTTGTAATTTGTTTTCATAAAAATGACAAATTTGATGTTTATTCTATAAAATAAAGTCAAAGAATGAAAAAGTGTTCAGCGTATCTTGAGAGAACAGTAACGTCTCTTCATTTGACCTTCAACATTTGAACTTAGTTCCCACAAAGGTTAAAATGTTTACATTTTTGGCCTTTTGTGAGAAATTGTATTTATTTTTCATACACATTTATATTCCAAACTCTGTTAAATTCTTTCTTTTTCCATTCTGATTCAAGCCACAGCCCGCGATCTTGTTTGGTTGTTGTTGTTTTTGGCAGACACTTTATGTATTTGTCGCCACTTGAGTCGCCCGGCGTCCCGGCAGCGCGGCGCTGCTGAGTCTATATAGTGATGATCTAGCAATGATAACTGGATCAATACCTCCAGCCATGTGGACAGCCGGCTGGGAGCTGCATCGCTACTCTCACAGACGACTGAGCCGCAAACACCTCACCTTCCCCCTCCTCCAACGCCGCCATCACCACCTCCTCCACCCCCCCCCCCACCCCCCCACCCCCCGCCTTTCGAGCTTCACAACTCCTTTGACACACTTCATCTTATAATTTGATCAAGAAAAGTGTCACATTAAGCAGATCTTGCGGTCATAAATGAGAAATATGTGGATTTTATGAACTGTAAATGAGTGCCCCTTCATGGATGGTTATTTTAGTGTCAAAATATATTAAATACATAGGACGGAAAGGGCCGCAGCTGATCACTGATTCTGTACTGTCGGCACTGCGCCGCAGTTAGTTGTTTTACTTTGAAAAAACTGAATGACGTCTGATTTTTAAATAGTATTTTTGCAGTGTATTGTAGGATAACCTTCTGGGGAATAAACAAACATAAAAATAAAATAAAAGACGTGTTTTGTGACAAAAATTCACAACAGTGGTGAGAATGTGTGCCAGCAGCGTTTGGTGAAACCAATGAGATGTTACTTGTAGAGGAATGAAATCGGTTAATACAAAGGCATGTCGGTAATAACAATGTCCTTTCTCCGGTGACAAAGACAAAGTGCCTGCGTTTGGAGCGTACAAGCGCGCGAGACAAGTGATGGCTGAAGGTAGACTTTGGGAGAGCATTTGAATTTCATGTCCAAGAAGAGGCAGCCCATCATTAAAAAACCCTAATTTCTGTGTCAGGTGGAGTTACAGGTAATCGATCATCTTGTCACGCCGATTTATTTTTTTTCCCTCCGCCCGCTCAAAGTGAATTCTGCTTCTCTCCAATTAAACTTGTTGCAGAAAAAGGGAAAGAAAGAAAGAAAAAAAAATGTCTCTGGCTCTTAAAGGCACATTTTGCCACGTTAGGTCTTTTCTCCACCAAAGGTAATTTCTGAACGTTCGGAGGAACGGAGCCCAGGGGAGGCTGTGGCTTCCAGGCAATTCCTCATGTAGAACTGATCTGAACAAAGCAGACCTTGTGAGACTGATATTGGACGTATGAATGTATTTGCATTGTCTTGAGCAAAAGAAGTAGGAACAGAATTGCAATTTATGAATACAAGTGTCCGTTTTTTTGAATAATTCTGTGTTCTTAGCGTGTTTAAGCTGATGCACAGAGGTCAGACAGATGCACGGCGATCTACTGAAGCGGCAGTGGCCATTTTTTCCGGAGCACTGATGGATGCTTCTCGGCGGAGCCTCGTTTCGGACGTGGTTTCCTCCCGCTCTGACAGCTTCACTCAACCTGACACTGGAGAGCGGGCGGCTCAGGCCCTGACGGCGCGCGCCACCAAGGCATCGGGATACGTCTGCATAAAAGCCATTTATTGGTACATTTCTGAATGTTCAGGCTTGTCAGCTTCAATTTCTGGAAAAGACCCTGGACTCACCTGCTGGATAAAATGCTTGTGCGCTTTCTCAGGGAAGTACTCCTCCATCCCTGACAGACGGTGACAAAAAAAAGCCCTGCCACTACTTATGGCCTCTAGCTGTGAGGTTTCTACACGGGTGTGAGTGCTCCTTTGTCCCTGCCTCTAATTTATTTATGGGGCTCATCTTCGAGGGAGGGGGGGGCACAGCAATCCTCAGAGGTGTGTCATTTTATGGGGAAAACCTACAGGAAGGCCCGGCGAGCTCGCAGAGATGATGCTCAATGAAGTAAACGAAGACTTAAAAAGTTGAAACAACTGCTTATCAGGGATCGCAACAGAGCTTTTCCGATGATTTCTAGACTTTGATGAGAGCGAGACGTGACGCAAACTTCAAATAATCCTCCTTCCCTCCGACGCTGGTCGGGTTTAACGTGGCTCAAGAGCTGCATCACGGAGCCTCCGCGGGATTCGGTGTCAGAGCCAACCCTGCATTCATCCTTACCTAACAGCATTTATTTGGACAGAGGTGCAATGGCAGCAGAAAAGGAGTGGAGGAGATGGAGCCTTGATTAGCGGCAGCCTTCCCAGCATGCTCCGCTATGACAAATGACTGACTTCGAACAATATCTAAGGCGATCAGGATAAAGTACCGACCATTTCAAGGCTCAGCAAAATTCTAATTCTAATTAGACTTTGCACCACACACCAAATAAAAATTGTTCCCAGGGCATTTCGGCCTATCAACTGCTTCTCCGATCACTGTAAGGAAACGAATAAAGAAAATGATTAAAGTGATAACAAAGGCATAAAATTTAAATTATTGAGGCACCACATCTGGGATCTGTATGCCACTGCACTGCCATTTTTACCCTCTCAATCAGCACTCCATTCTTTCTGCATGAGAGCGACTGCAAAACAGAGGGAAGCAGGGGGGAAAGGAGAGGAGAGAAAGAGAAGTAGCAACATTAAAAGGTATAAAGCGAGAACGCAAATAGGCCTTCAGCTTTAGCGTTATTAATGACTCCTCAAAAATCTCCGACTTTTCCAATCTCTCAGAGAAGCGCATGAAGGACTCTGCAGATGAAGCTGACCTTCAAAATGTTCTTTGGTCTTTAGTTAAGAAATTCACTCGCCATTATGGCATCATTAAGGAAACAAGGATAAAATTACTCCATGGTTAATGGCCTATAGGATCCCCCACCAAAATTTGTTTCAGATCTAATAAAACTGTGCTTAACACACTCGAATGAATTATGAGGACTGTTATGCAGGGTATTAAAATGTGGAAAATAGATTTTCTAGAGCTTGGAGGACTGGACTTTTCGAATCAGATAGTAGAATGGGATTTTCTGGGCAATAAATTCCACCATGTCTCAATTTAATTTCTTTCGGCTCTTAAATCGGAGAAGGTAAGATTTATTGTGTGGTTTTGTCATCTTTAAAAAACACACGCCGCATCACTGTCGCTAACTTGGATACCATAAGGAGAACAAACACACGCGCGTGCTCGCACGTTACGCTCCGACGCTCGCTTTTCTGACACTGTTTGCACTCAAAATGTTTGCAATTAAGTCCTGCTATTTGTGTTAATAACTGATTATTGAGTATTTTTTTTTAAACTGAGGCTTGCGTTTACATTTGCCTAACATGCTGTGGAGAGGAAAAAGGGGGTATTAGCATATTGCGTCTGCGGGTGGAGGAGGCAAGCGGCAAGCTGTTATGGAGAAAAATGAAGCTGCGGGCTATTGAGGCTCTCGGTTGTCTCATATACAACCCCACTGCAAACCTGCAGAACTGTCTCATTTCCACCACTTATTACCTGCTATTGTAATCCAGACCCTGATGCCATCATGAAATACAGTCTTATTATGAAGAGGGGGAAAAGTTAGCCCAAGATGGTGCCACAGAGAGGTGGTTTGTGTGGTAATGGCATTTGCTCTCTTTAAACTTTAATCTTTCCTATTAATTCTCTGCAACTGGAGAATGTACGAGAGTTAATGTTCCATGAACGTGTTTCTCACTCCGCAATCTCTTCAAGCTAATTACCTTCAGGTGCTAAATGGTGGGAAATTGCCATCCATTTGGATGAGAAAAATTTCACCTCCTGCTCCCTAGTGAAACATTTTTTTGCTGGGCACATTAAGGGAAAAAAAAAAAGGAGGAGGGGGAAAAGAGGCAGGCCTCCACCAAGGTAAACAGTGGTCATAAAAACCACCTCTTCCTGGTCTTTTCTGTTCTCCTGCCTGCAACAGGAAACTGGAGTCCCTCTCTCCCCGCGCGTTGCTCATCGCTGGAGGTCAGCTGGAGGTCAACAGGTGCTCCTCTTGACAGGGGGAAATGCAGAACAGATGTTTGATTGGCATGAATCATCTAAACTGCCCATTAGGAACTTATGATGTGAAAGGATAGGACTCCTGGTGCTAGGACACTTTTAAATTTGATGTCTAAACAGAACGGCGATCTTCAAGTTGCTGCGTACTCAATCAGACTCATATGATTGGACATCTCGTGTCATTGTGCGGAAGAAGCTTATGTGAAGGGCATCCTTTCTTTTATGCCGGCAGCGTGCAGCTTCTGTTTAGTTTGTTTTGAAAGTTTTCACTTTCTGTTGTAGTTTTGTTCCACTGTTTCAAGCTGTAAATGCTCAGTTGTGGCTATTTTGCAGCATAGTACTGCAGGAAACAATATGTTGGGGGACTGTAGCCCCTTTATATTCACAGTCATGCACTAGTAACTGATTATTTGTCGAAAAGTAGATATTTTTCCAACAACATTCGCCATCTCCTTCTGTCCTGTTCACTTTGCTGGACGTTAACTTTAGTGTTAATTTAAATAAGTGGTTCCTTTTTTTTTTTCAAAATTTGCTCTAGATCTTTGTTTCCAGGCTTGAGTTGGTGGAGCCTTCAGGACACCTCCGACGCCGCGAAGCCATCCGGCGCCGCGCTGCCCGCTGCGAACAACCACACGTGAAACCCTTACGGTGCAGTTCAGCGGGTTCTCAAAAAGAGTCAGGAAGATGCATCATACGAGGGGAGTAAAAAGGCCAGCTGGGATGGGTGGGCCACATTGTGATCACTCACCTTCATCCCTGATTTGTAGTCATTATCCCTACCAGCGTTTGAAGATCAAAAACAAGGACAGGGAGAGTGATGGGGGACAGAGAGAGGCAGCCGGAGAAAGCGAATGGGGAGAATGACTGAAGGAGGGAGGGACAAAGAGACGGCTGCATGTGTGTTTGCACGTCTGTCCCAGTGACTGCTATTTGCCCCTGTTTGCTGGATATAGTAGTGTAGATGGCAGCGATGCTGGGAGTGGGTGGGGTTGGGAGGAGGGTGGATAAGGGTGATAGCACCCTAAAACCAACCAAGCTGCAAAAGCAATGAATATTAAATTCACGCCTAAATAGCTGGGTCCATGTGAAGCATTACTGTATTATAATTTTAGATTTGTCACCGATGGGATGCAGGTTTGAGTTGGAACAACAAGACCCGTCACAGCGGCCCCCCGCTCCCCCCCCCCGATAACGCCACAGCTGTAAATTGATAATCTTTGAATTATTACAAATTTCTCCTGCCGTCGGACAAATGCAAATACAGCATGCTTTATTTGTGCTGGCAGGACTGATAAGGTGCAACAGCAAAAAGAGTCACATATAACAATTGCAGGGAAGTGCAGTATTCCCTTTATCCATCCACGTCTCAGGGAGAGCGCAAGAGTTAAAGGACTTCCCATCAGGCCATTGTATAAATTAGCCAAACCCTTACTGTGCTGAAATCTATCCCCAACTGTTTGAGTGAGAAAGCCGAGATTTTTCCCTCCTTTTTTAGATTTAATTATCTTTTGTTGTTCTTTTTATCTACCTTCAAGGATTGTCCTCAGTGGGGGGTTAAAAGAATGGGAAGTGGAAAAGACGAGGGGGGCGTCTGATAGCGAGCGCTGGGTGTGTAGGGCTAGTTTGTCCTCTGTTTGATCTGATTCCTTACAATGACACAGCGGGAAATTAAATATGAAACCGAATTTAAACCACTGCTTAATGAACTACGGGGGGAACACAAAGTTGGCCCCATTTTAATTTAAGTGAAAGTCTTTCAACTTCTCCTCAGAGCGTTATCTCTTTAGTTCGGCTTAGTCTGAGGTAATTTTTGGCTTCGTTTAGGAAAGTGTTTGATGATTTGTAATAAAATCCCAATTTCAGGCTATTTATCAGGAAAAACTACACAGAACATGACATTCACACTTGTCCTCGCACTAACGAATCGGACAGAATTCAGGAGTTTATCTGCCGGCTTCATATTCTGTGAGATGCGCGAGATAAACGGCGACATGCTTTCCCACTTATTGATTTTAGAGACCCTCTGAGAGGGGCTCGCTTGTTCTCCTGAGAGAAACGACACATGTAGAACATTTGCTGAATTGATGTTGGTAAATAATTTAATCTGAGCCTGCACTGTGCTGTCATTCAAGTGGAGGTACAGCAGTGCTGCCTTATTGGCTGTTCCTCTTATTTATTTATTTGAGCAACTCTCAGCTTTAAGTAGCTGCAGCCTACAAAAATATTTCTCATTTCTGCACTTTACTGAACTTTAAAACAAATTTTTGAAGAGGGACAGAAGTGCTGTTTGTGAGAAACAGACTATAGTAATCAAAGCTGCAGTTACATTTATCTTTATGTCGTTACCTCGATGTTTTATGCACTTTGCAGTAAACAAATCAACAAACTGTTGTCCTTGTGACAGGTGGAAATATAAGAGGATATAATTTTGAACTGAGAGAATACCGAATGCAACAAAAACAGTGTGGAATGATGCCTTTGGCAGGTGGAACTGCTCCCCTGCCAAACTGTCACCATTTAGGCCCTGATAACGCAGGTAATTGCATTTCCAGAAGAGCAGGAGCAGATGAAACATGCTGTGGACAGATACTGCTGGCACACTGGCCCCTTCTGTTGGAAAATTTCATTTTTCCACAAGGAAGCCATGAATGCTAAGGCTGAATCCAAATCCGTTTTTCCGCACTTTATCAGTGTGTGGCCCACCAAGTGGGGAGATGGAGGTAATTCATTCAGCTGAGACTCACCACCCTAATCCAATTTCCAGCCTCCCCCAGCAAGAGATAATTACAAGTATTAAAGCTGTTAGGACAGGGGGGAAAGGGCCCTCTCTCTGAAACTCTGCTGCAGGCCCTGGAAATATCGACTGAGCGGGGGGATTTCTGCTGGGAGAACTCAAGCTAAGGTATTGTTCAAAACTAAGAAAGTGTGTTAACTAATGAGGCAAAGGGAATCTCAAGGTATAAAAGGACACCCATAGCCACATGTCATAACAGACCCCAGGACTTTTTTTCTTCTCTCTCTCGCTCGCTTTTTTTTTTTTTCTCCTCGTGCATCACTTAAGCCTGCGCGAACAATTGGTCATTTCATGTGTAAAGACAAGTCGGGGTTCCTGCACAATCAGTATGCATATAATAGTCCTTGGAATGTCCCCGTTAGTTTTATTGTGAACTTCAGAGTCGGACGGAGAGATTTTTAGTGACGCGGCGGCGAGAGCAAAATGGGACGTTTCTGAAACTGCCAAAAAAAAACAACCTGGGATGCGTCTCGCATTTTTTTTTTTTTGTTGTTCTTTTTCTTTTCTTTTCCAGCACAAAGCAGCCACCTCCAGCCAGAGCAGTTGTAAACCATACCATTTCATGTCTTTGAAGCCACAATAGGTGACTGGGGTTGGAGCAACAAACAGAGGGTCCCTCTCTCTTTTTCTTTTTCCTCTTTCTCCTCCTCCTCCTCCTCCTCCTCTCCCCTTCTTAAACTTTGACTCCTCGAGGAGCGGAAGCCGCATAAAGCTCTAATTAACGGAAGCAGAGACGCTCCTGCGCTCTCCCATTCAGCGCGCCACAAAAGACGAAGCCGTGAAGCAGAACCTGGAATGGAATATTGAGGGAGTGAATGGAAACGCACCCAAATAAGAGAGCCGCTATCACCCCTGTCCACTCCGCGCCTGCTCTTTATTGTATATCTCTGTTGAAGAGGCTCTGCAGCAGGAGTCCCTTTCTCTGTTAATTACCGATGATCAAAGCAGAATAGAGAGCAGACTTTAAATGATCTGAAACAACATTTCTCGGAAAAAATTTGAACAGCCACAGTTCATGAAGATCATTTTAGATGCAATTGCTACAGAGCAGAAAATTCAGACTTTCTCACATCATATCTTGGTGTGTTTCTGAGTTCAGTTGTATACTGGGGTGTAAAACTGTCAGTTTCTTTGCAAGATGAAAGAGTATTAAGTCAATTGTTCTCATGAAGTAGCAACGTGGCACTTTAAAAGCACAAAAAACTGCAAATGTGAAGTGTTGGCAACACTTTTCAGCCATTCTCTGACTTTACCACCACGGTAAGTTTTTAGATATCGTAGTAACTAACTGATTCTAAGAAAAGCAGGTCTGTTTTGAGACGCGTCTCTATTCAGCCAGCATCAAACTTGGTGTGCTCCAAATTTAGGCGTCACAATTAAGCCGATTCCTGTTCGACAGTGACAGAAAAAAACAAAAAAAAAAATCTATTTTGTTCTCTGTAACTCACATCTCAGACGTCCCACAGCTCCATGCATATTCATACCAGCCGTTTTAGAGAAGTGGTAATCCAATTAATGGGACTCAAACTGGTCTCTTTTCCCCCCATTACTATTTAGGTGTATTTAGACACTGAGATGAGTCAGTTATCCCTGTTTGAATGTTGGGGTAATTCAGGGAAGACGCTGGAAATGTTTCAATAATAGGCTCCATCAAAATAGATGAGAAAGGGAAGGCAGTGTTTCTCTCTGCAACACGGTCTCTTTCTGCTTTGTTTCGAGTTTTAAAAAGGAAACATGACATTTTTCTGCAATTTAGGATTTAATTTCGAAAATGTCAATTGAATACACTGAAAACTATGACTGGGATTTCAGAAACTGTTGAAATTTTGCGCATTTAAAGCTAAAATTACTTGAAGAATGAGAATAAGTAGGATTAAACATGGCAGATTGACAAAGCAGAACAGAAAAACCTGTTAAAACCTTAAAAAAAAATCAACATCGGGTTGAAAAGTTGAGCCAAAGTTACGAGTGCAGCGTTTTTTCTTTAACAAATGGCTGCAGACGAAAGGTGTAATTCAGCTGAGCGATGATGTGGCCGCAGCAACATCCTTCAGTTTCAATAAGATCGGTGATGTTAATTGTGTCTCTCATTTTAAAATAGATCCAAACAGGGTCAACGAATGGTGTATTGTTGCTACCGGAGCAGTGGTTGCCTACCTGCTGGTATTGTTATTAATAGTGACACTCCTATTCTGTGTCCACCATTGTTTGCGAGCTTTCTTTTCCCTGAAATATTACCAGCCTTGGTGCAGGGAGGAAACTGCACTGGGTGTTGTGTGAAGTTTTTAATATGTCACAGGCATAGTGCTGCTTGGAAATGCAGTGTATTTTACTCAGCCCCCAATAATCTATTCTGTTCAGCCAGGCGCATACATTGACAAATGTTTCCAGCATTAGGTATTTACCTAGTGGAATGTAATGGATGTAAAGAGTTTGAAAATGCCTGGCGCACTAACAGCATGGGCAGTAGCAAGACTATCTAGACTGAGGAGAAAATACACTATTCAAAATAGAATCAATGGCGCTGAAGGATGGTGTGTGTCTGTGTGTGTGTGTGAGTGTGTGGTCATCTCTGTATATGCTTGTGTTTAGTTTCTATCTGAATGCGCGTGTGTGTCTGTGTGTGTGTCTGTGCTCCAAAGCAGCGACTGTAAACTCACCATAAGTCACTCCAGACACTGTAATAGTTTCAGCACAATCCATGCAGGGCAAATGTAAATATGTTTTCTTATGCAAAAGACAATGTGGAGGCATTGGTTGTGGGAACGTGTTCCTGTCTCAATGACAAAAAAACAAAACAAGTTTTGAGAAGTTGTGGAAAGAGAAACAAACTGCAGAGACGGAGAGACGAATCCACCCACGCACGAGATGAAACCTCACGTATTTGTTCTGTGAAATAACCACGACGTTTCTGTTGTGTTTGATGATGTTCAGTGGTACATCCTGCAGATTTACTGCAACAACTCCTAATGTGTATTTAATAGTTCAACTGTAACTGCAGCAGCAGCAGGAGCTGTCTCAGTGGAAGGAAACGCTGAAAGTTACACTTAAATACTCCTTCACCTCCTCAGTTCTCCACAATGTTTGTTGGAAATGTTGACAATTTGACAAATCAACCTGACGACTGTTTGTGTAAACGTGCTGTGACAAGACAATAGTTTTTTTTAACACTTAAAGACAGCAGCAGGTACATATTCTGAATAAAAACTAAAAACAACTACAAGTTTTCTATTCACAACTTGATTTAATGGTGCAAATATGAAGTGTAGTGGCAACTTTTCAATTGAGCTATCGTTCGTTTGCACACTTCACCTCTACGGAAATGTATGAAGTCTTCAACTTTTCCTGTCTAACAAAAACTGGACATAATGTCGTGTTGGTGTCTTTGTTATAATCCGGGTCAGACACTGTCCGAGAATATTGAACTTTAAGAGACTCATCCTTATCTTTTGTTTATTTAGCAAATTAGTTGAAGATGTTAAACTTGCTTTTATCGTCAGGATGACAAAGTCTTTTCAGTTCCTTTTCCAAACACGCCGGGTTTCTT
>JAUESE010000101.1:7832613-7846524 GCA_032274725.1 Malacoctenus triangulatus
ATTATATTATATTATATTATATTATATTATATTATATTATATTATATTATATTATATTATATTACATTATATTATATTATATTATAATGAAATGAGATGATTCCAGCTAAATCAAGTTATTTTATTAAGTGTTGACAAATATAATTATTATACCTGAACAACATGATGGGTGTTTTTACAACCATGAGCGAAAATATAATTCATATTATACATACAATAAAATCGACTTCACTTTTGTCTCTCTTGTCGCTCAGGGTTCAGCGTTTATCCTGATATTGCTGCTGTCATTACGTGTCCATTTATAATCTTTTCAGTAAGCTGTTGAAATGACACGAAGTCTTAAGATTTTAGAAGGAGCTGACTCGGGGGTTAACGTGGACACAAAGCGTCGCCTCCATCACTGATATCACATGTTATCTTTGCTTTCAAGTCCGAGGAGAGATGTGTGACCCAGCTGGAGCGGCGGCGAGCGCTCCCTGGGCTCCTTCCCCTTCAATCAGCCCCACATCAGATTATCAGCTGCCGGGTCAGCCGTCAGTCTGTTTGATTTGTGGCGTCTGGGAAAGAGAAAAGTCAAGCGTGGGCATATGAAAGGGCTTTACTATCTGGTCATTTACGAGCTTTTCCAGGACTATGTTAGTTGGAAAAATATGAAAAACATAAAGTCTTTTTGCTTTCTGCCATTTTTCTGCCTTATTGTTTAATATCCACCGATTACTCACATTTTGATTGTCGTCCTCAAGCACCATTGTTTGAACAAGCCGATTTTTCTTTTCCTACTTTTCAATAACATTTTTGATCCTAATGTCTGCTTAGCGGTGATATCTGGTGGGTTTTTTCCACACACACATATACTCAAGAAAAATCCCTGTGTACAAGTGACTGTGTGTTTCATCATCGCCAGAGTTCGGAGGCTGGCCTTGGAAAAGTAAAGAGAGGTGTGTTTCCCCGTCAGACGGGCCTCTTTCCTGCACAAACTGAGGACTAAGGTGTGTGAGAGAAGGTAAATAAGAGCAGGGGAAAGGGGGACAAGCAAGGTAGCTCAGGTGGCCAGAGGAGGGTTTTTCTCCATCTACTTGTTAGCTCCTTAACCCCTTGACTCACTCTCTCTGAGTCCTGTAAACTCGACCGCAACTGGCTCCCTCATAAACACGCGTCGCCGCCTCAAAGCCTTCAGATGTGGCGCGGCTGGTTGTTTTCACCGTGTGCAAAGATCCCAATTTGCCCGTCGTCACGAGAGAAGAGCACGGAGTCCGGTCACATCTGTCGTCGTGCATTAATGAACGGCCCCGGCCGTCCCACCTGCTCTGCGCGCCGTCGTGCCACACAGATGTTCCTGTAGCCGGGGGGGACGTCACTCCGAGGGGGCAGCGCGAGGTGTCGTGTGTGTGTGCACGGCACGTCCTGTTTGCGCTGCTGCTGCAGAAATAGTAATAACGATAATCTGTGTCTGCTCTGTTCTCTGTTCTCCGTTCAGAAGTATGTACACCTGCGTTTGCCCTCAACGTGACTTGCAGGTGCACAGCAACACAAAACGGCCTTTTAGAGCAGCGAGCTTGAAGGATTTCAGGCTCCTCGGTGAACCGAACACACGTTAATCAGAGGTGGAAATTATAGTGACAGCGGGGAAGTCGCGAAAGTTGTCCTAAACATTACTTATTGAGGAAAAAGTGAGAAATCCTACGAAACAAAAGACTTGATTGAAAGGATTAAAATAGATTTGAACGTATTAAAGACCAGCTGTTATTATATAGCTTGTTGTTGTAGTAGTGTCAGTTCATAGACTTGTTGATTTACTTGTATTGTTTATTACCTTTGCATGTCATAATTGATGAACAGCAGCAATGCGATTGTGAGATTAAAGGTGTTTTTGTACCACAAATTCTGAGTAAGTATATTGTGAGTTCACAAGGAAACAGCAGCAGTGGTTCGTAAGTCGGCTACGTTGTTGTTTGTGTCCCGATCAGAGTGGACCTCAATTTTTTGATAGAAATCTTGCAATAGAAGAAGGTAAATGTTAGCTCACTGGAAGCTTTGGCCTCTTTATATAACATGCAGGGGCTTTTTTTTTTTTTTCCCCTCTGAGGGGAATTTTACTCTATCTGCACCCACCGGCCGTATGAGACCACAGGCTTGTGCACTAGAAATAGAGCAGCTTTTGTGTACGTGAAGCGGCTGCGGCGACGGTATGAAAACGTTCCCTTCCTGCTGTTGCAATCAGAGAGAGTCGCCAGTGTGGAAAAGGGCTGACTCGCTTCCTCTCGTGTTGACTCCCCTCGCAGCTTTACACAATGCAAATGCACAGAAACAAAACAGGACAGCAGCCGGAAGGGGAGAAACCCAAACTGTTTTGTTTGTTCTTTACATTTCGACATCCATTGTTGCGACTCGCTTTTGTTTGGACGTCTTGGAAATACCTGCTTTGGTTTCTTCTGTCGTCGCTCCTCCTACTCGGGCTTTTTAAAGTGCATATTTGTCACTTGACAGATGACCATGTGCTCGTGGCTCTGCTCTGTCAGAGCTGCGTGCTGTCCTGCTGCGGTGTGGCGCGCAGGACCGGGGGGGGTTCAGTCATTTCAGCGCGGTGGTTTGTGGTCAAACGCGGACATAAGCATGTCATTAATGCTGAGCACGGCTCTATTCTAGTCTGTGATCCATAATAAAAGTATAACATTATAATAAATATAAAACAAGTAGTCAATGTTTGCTATGACAACTCTAAATTCAGAATCCCACACTTGGGTGACACAGTCTGTAATTATCGCTTAGCTTAAAGTCCCTAAAAAAGGAAACCATCTCCGTTCGTCGTGGACTTCATCCCTCGCTTCTGTCGCTTCTCCATTAGAACAAATAAACAAGATGAGGTGCAAGGTGGAAATGGAAGCCCGCAAATGAGACTTTTATTTAATGGCTGCGGTGTCGCTTCTCCTCTCACGTTCCCTGTAAAAGCGAACATTAACTGTACGGTTTTTGCAGCGGTCGTTTCTGTCGTCCATCTTTCAGCGTCTTTATTGGAAGCTTTCATCTGTGGCAGCCATGCAGCGGCAGCATCACATGGTCGCTGCTCACACGGCATCTGCGACGTCAAGAAAAAAAGAAAAAAAAAGAGGGGGAAGAGGCCTGTCATTACATCGTTGAAGCTAGAGATTTGTCTATAATTGCTAAATGCATCAGCGCCACATCTTATGGGAAACGAGGAGATTCGGTGTTGATGCATAATGTTTCCTCATTAGCCACTCTTGTGTTTTTCTTTGAAGCCCTTAGCTGTATTGTCTGCTTTATTGTGAGTGGTAGAGGCAGTGGAGAGGCACTTACTGTGCATTTGGAGCAGAGCCAGCCGAGTGGGACAAATGGAGTGACCCATTCAGTAAATGTCCTTAAAGACTCTTCACTCCAGCTTGGTCAAAAAAAAGGAGGTATTGATGGAGGAGAAGACTGAAGCTTTGTGGCTGAGGAGGCAGTTTTTTGTTTTTTTTTTCGTAAATCCCAATTGAAAATGCAAACAGTGGCACCTACAGTGGAGGCTTTTTATTTCGCCAAGCAAAACGGACCGCAGCCTTCAGCGTTTTGTAAGAGCACTACACTGCGATGTAAATGACCCCCGCAGCAGCAATGTTGCCTGGACAGTTTTCTCTATCACTTGAAAATTGCAGAATCTAATTTTTGCGGCTTTAAATTGTCCCACAAAAAAACGGTGTGTAAATACGGGGATGGCACCTCTTCGCCGGGAATCAGAGCGGCGCTTTGCCGTCTTGTTTTTCTCTCTGCGCCACCTGCTGACCCAGCCGCAAGTGTTTACTTTGTCTCGCCCCTCACCCACAAAGCCATTGTTTGGATTGCAGGGGCTGACTGGAACTAAATGCCACGCTGCTTTGACAAAACCATGAAATGTTGAGGCAATTTTGAACTGGAATGGACATCTAAATTTGGAGAGGGTGTAATGCTTTATGTTGTCCGGGGGGACTGGGTCGAGGGGCTGGCCGCTCCGTGTGTAAATACAGTACTGAGGTCGTAATCGAAAGCGATAAAGGCTGCTCCAGTGAAAACAAGCGCCAGGAAAACAAGGAAGGGGAAGATTTTACTGTATAAGGGCAGAAAGCGCCTCTTGCTTATCACTCGATATTGCCTGTTTTTGCTGGCAGGGGCACCGGGGCTCATTCAGGAATAAAGCTTCACCAGGAATTCACATGAAAAGTTCTGAGAACATTTAACATCGTTCAAGGAAGTACAACATTTTTTTTTAATTTCTGTCTGAGAAAAAACATCGTTTTGTTGTTTTGGCTACTGTTTTTTTGTTTTTTCAAGTTACCACATCCATCAAAATTATTGTTATTTTAGTTCTATATACGCTTTGGCGGGGTCGTAAAGGTCAGACAGATTGACTGTCTGGACACACTTCATGGCGACTTTTCACATGTTCTCCAGAGTCTACATTTTAGAGGAAATGGGCTTTTCCATTTCCGCTCTGCCAAAAGGCTTTTTACGCTGTGGTCAGCCACAATGGAGTTCTTTACAAAAACACCAGCTGAATAGCTGCATTATGTGTCATGACAGTCAGAGATGTTTAAGTATTGCTTAGTGGGCTGGATTTGGAGTAAAAGGGGCAAAAACATTCATGTAATTATGTCTTTTTTAGTCGAAGACGGTGCTGGTGGGACTGATGGTGGGCTACTTGTTACACAGTTTTTCCTTCAACGTGATAAGTTATAGCAAATTTAAGGTTTAAATGCCTTCAGCTCTGGTCTTTGCACCTTTGTCACCGCAGCTTTCTTCGAGTTTGACAGCAGACACGCGAGCGCGGGGGGGGGGACCGAGACCACATCAGATCTTTGATGTCTGTTCCTTGGTTATATACGAGGGGGGAAAAAAAATGAAAACGGCGCCCATAAATCCACAGGTCACCGTTTCCTGGAGCAGCGCAAAATTAGGAAAAATGGCTGACGACGGTGTCGGTTTGCATACTTTTGATCCGCTGTCAATAAAAGCCAACAGTTTTTACTGGTTGGACTTTATTTGAAGCAGCGTGATATAGAGGCAGGAACTGCCTCCTATGCAAAGTTTACCACTGTGCAGAATGCAGCATCGGCTGACACACTGGAAAACTGCCCGGCTGGATTTAATGTGTGGTTGGGAAATTGTCAAAGATGAGTGAAACGTCGATATCAGGAAACATTTCCAATAGGTTTGATTTACATGAAAGCTGGCAAAGATCCTCCCATAAAAAGGCCGCCAGTCCCTTTGCTGCAACAACCTGACTCGCACTCCGAGTGCGCTCGCTCTTTATCGCATGCAACAACCTGAGTTTTATGAATTGCATTCCTCAGTGAGGGATAATTTGCTCCGTGTTTTGATTTATGTCCTCTCCTCAGCCATCATTATCACCCACTGCGTAACTTTTATACGTCGTTCTCAGACGTGTCTGAATTACCTCAATTTTGTGGCTGTTCATCAAATCTTGAGGCACGCGATCGGCCCGCTCGCGCTGCTTTGCATATTTCAAACCCCTCATGGTTGATGTGGCAAAGCACCATATAACAGAGCAGGAGGGTGTGGCTACCTAAATGCCCTCATTTTACTGCAGAGGGGGGAGGAAAGGGAGGGGAGAGAGGGAGGGGGGGTGGCTGAGAAGGCTTTAATTCAGTGGAAAGTGGTTATTCTATATCTGCCCCGACCGTACGGAGACTCCACCCTCCCACACGTCCCACATAAAGTCACTCCAATAGAAGAGTTTACGAACGCTGAACGCACTTCTCATTAGGTTTGGCCTCAGATGCTGCAGACCTGGCAACGCGTCTTCTCCACCAAAATAGAACAACCCGACGTAACCAGATAATGAACTGTTGATATGAGTGAACACACTTGCAGCGCTCTGATGTGGCTTAGCTCAGCAGTGTGTGAGAGCGGAGATGAAGGGCTGAATAAATGTTAAGACATAAACATCACTATTATGTGTCAAAAGAAAGGAAAAGAAGGAAAAAAAAGTGGGGGGGAGGTGTGGAGGTAGAAAAAGACAGGCTGTGCGAATGAATACCTCGCAGCATTTCTGGAAGCGGGTGGGGTCAGGTGGACCAAAATGACTTGGACCACGTTATATGTAAAGTTGGGTAATTACTAGTTTGGGAGACTTAAATAGCCGGGCCCGCAGTGGTAAACACACTGGAAGTCAAGGCAGCTGCCTCTGCAGACTCATTCCTTCATGCCTCCTTAGGGAGCAGCCAGTCACTGCCATGAAAACTTCAGCATTTGGTTCGACAGGACAGGAAAAGCAGGGTCATCTTAACCTACGATTCCAACAAAGAGTAAACGGCAAACTATCTTTATACAATTAAAACTTAAAATAAAACTGAAACTAATGGTTTTCATGTGTTTGTGTTTTCTCTGTCTCGCTTAGGGAGTCCCACCAAGTAACGTGTCAGACAGAAGGAAGACATCGTGGACTTCTCATTCAATCACTTCCTGGGTCGAGTGTCACGGTACAAATAACTAATCAGTCTTTATAAGTCTGCACCAAACAGGAGCCAGCTGAGTGTGATACCTCTCTCTCTCTCTCTCTCTCTCTCTCTCTCTCTCTCTGTCTCTGTCTCAAACACACACACACACATACACACACACCACACACACACACACAGTCCCCCGCTAAAGCAAACAAAACCTGTACATGACCCTGCAGTGGAGCAACAAAGTGCCCAAGTCCAAATGCTCTCAGACCGTTTGGCCTTGTTCGGGAGGCGTTGGGTCAACTTTGGTCATTTCTGAAACTCGCACTACAAAATGTGAGCCGTGTTTCAGGCTGGGCAGAGTTTACCCAATGTGGTTTTGCTGCATCTTGTGTCCCTACACTGATATGTATACAGACTGCTGCAGTGCTGTGCCCAGAGTCTGTTGGACACAATGGTGGGGACGAAACTGTAACCTTCTGGTTGGACCAACGAGTCGGGACAGTCAATAGAATCAACTGGCAAGTGTGATTTAACGTTGACTTTTGCCATTCCTGGATCTAGTTTGTAAATTGTGAAACACTGCTTAAATTGGTTGTTTTCAAGTTATTTTAAGAGCAGTTTATTGCAAAAAACCAAAGAAGAACAAAACAAAACAAAACAGACTGAACATCAACAGGCAGTGTGGCAGGTCAGAGAATCAGGCGCCCCCCCCCTTATTATCACCAGCCAGGAGGCCTGTGTTAACAGACAGATCCCTGCCGACAAACCTCGTACAATCCTGCAAACCAGCTGCAGTTGGAATGTGAGTGTACAGTAGCAGCGTAAACATCTGTTTCATATGATGAGTCCCGACAGCCCCGGTGACAACTTCAAACAACTTTTTTTTGGGCCAAATTACAAACATGCACGTACAAAATACAGTAGAGGTGTGCAAAAAAGAACAACCCCTGTAATGGGGGGGGCAGGAATTTAAGGAGGCACATTCAGTGAGGTCATACTGACCCCCAAGCAAAGGGACGTTATCAATAAATAAGCAGAAGTCATGCCGTCTACAAAAAAAAAACGACATCACCCAAAAGAGTCGCTGGTATTTCCTTATATGGTCATCGGCGTTGCCATAGAAAGCAGTTCTTCTTTTGTCTTTAATTCTTTGGTATCAAAACAGCCATCGAAACAGTTTGCCAGACAAAAACAGTGTCCTGTTATTTTTCACAAACCCACCACCTTCTCCCTGAGGACTTTGCTGTATTTTTAACAGTTAGCAGAGAAAAACAACCTGGAGTGCAAAAATAGAGATGTTTGATTTCCCTGGTTCTTTTAAAGGTTTTTATTAGACTGCCAGACATTCTTGCTTGTTCTTTCTCTGCCTATTTTTTCTTCATAAAACTATTTTAAATAGAAAAACAAATTAAATAGCACACTATAGGAAAATATACAGCTTTGTATCAGGATAAAAATCCTAATAAATACAGGTCAATAAGGAGTTTTACAAGGTTTCGGAGTTAATCTTTGTTCAAGTCTATGAAAAGTTGAAAACTTTGTCCTCCATAAGACTAACAGACTTGTCTGTGAGCATCTTCTCGCTGGTCACCAATTTGTACCCAAAGAGCTTCAGCGTGGGCCCACAGACCCTCTGGACCACCTGGGCTATTTTGAAGGGCAGGTTGAACCTCCACTTCTCCACCTGCTCCGAGGAGTTCTTCTGCGTCGAGTAAACGCCGCTGGTCCCTTTGGAAGCCTGAGTGTTCTTCAAGATCCAGGATTTGACCTGCGGCGTGAACGGGATCCTGGTGAACCGGTACATTTCCGCCGCCTTCCTCACGGGGAAGCGGGCGATGTCCTCGTAGCGCACCAGCATGTAGCGCCGGCGCAGCCACGCCGGCTGGCTGAGGCCCACCTTGGCTGAAAACCGGATGTTGTCGCAGTTCCCTTTCAGCTTCCTCACCTCGTCGTCGTCGATCGGCACGTCCCCGCCCGCCGCCCACTCCTTCCAGTTCTTGTATTTGGCCGCGAACGCCACCATACGCGAGGCCAGCACGGCTCGAGGATCTCGGACCAGCTGAATGAATCTGACGTCGAGACGCGGGTCCTCGGCTAAAGGACGGAGATTCTCCAGCTGGCGCACCCTGACCGACTTGATGGCCATGTGTTCCTTCTGCATGCACAGCCTGGAGGCCATGGTCAGGTTCAGGGGGCCGCAGCGTCTGGTCCGGCAGTGATATCGCTCAAAGACCCCTTTGACGACGGGGCCGCAGACGGCCTCCTCGCACAGCGAGCTGCTGGATTCCCTGCGGAAGAGGGCCGGGGTGACGTGGTCCACGGGGGGGGGCTCGATGAAGCTCTCCAGCAGGGAGAAGTCGCACAGGAAGAGCTGCTGGAGCACTTGGCGGTACGCCTTGGCTGCCGCCGTGGCGTTGGTGCCCCCGGTCTCCAGAGTCAGCATCTTCTCCACGTGCCACAGCGGCTCGAACAGGTAGAACATGTTGTCGCTCTTCTGGTTGAAAAACTCGCCCACGAACGAGGAGCCCGTCCGGGTGGTGGCCAGCAGGAGGATGTGCTTCTTGCCTCTTGTCGTCACTTCCTGGTGCTCGCTGTAGTTTTCCAGGCGCCTCTTCATCTTGATGAGCGAGGGGAAGGTGCCATTGTGCTTCAGTAGTATGTGGGATAAACCACCGGACTGGAGAGGGGTCTGCGGGGTCTGCTTTAAGGCGAGCTTATCTGACACCCTGGAAGTGTAGGAGGAACTTGAGTTATAGTATTTAAACACAATAAAATGAAAGAAATATCAATAATTTGTTCTGAAGCATCTGTTTGAATCTTTTACGATGTTACCTAAACTCTGGAACTCTACAAAAGTGCTCCACTGACGTCTGAAATGGACTCACCTGGAGATAATGTTGTTTTCTTTCTCAATGACAACAAGTGCCACCAAAAAGACAACGGGTATCGTGTATTTGATCCTCATTCTTGGTCGTGGCTTTTCCAGGATGAGCTGTTGCAGACTGGTCTCATTAATCGGTTCTGCCAATCTCGCAGGCCGCCTCCAGCTGCCTTTTTAAAGAGCCCTCCAGTTATTTGTATTCCCAGTCGAGCGCGATGTTTCTTCCTGTAAATGAAATGAACATCAGCCTGTCAGATACACTTTTTGAACAAAGCTGCGAGGAACTGCTGTTGACACGATTGTGGTATCTCATTTAACCAGTCGTGAAAATTGGGGAAGTTTGAACTCTGTTGTTGGATGCATAAAACTGCAAAGTGATGCTGAGTCAGAGAGGCGGGTTCTCAACGCCTCTTCTCTTTTCATGATGGATTTTTAATGTACAAATGAACAGTTGTGCTGAGTTTCACAGGCGAACAAAGTGTCTGCATGGAGAGACAAAAATATCCTGCAGGAAAGATAAGAACAGAAAATAGCCGAGCGTGTTACAGTGGAATCTAACACAGCGCTCGCCACGAGGAAGTGCTTGTTATCTTTAAGTGCACCAGTGCATCTCAGGAACATGCCCACCCACCATGCAAGACTGAGGGCTGGTCTGCATGGGTAAAACTGTATTTATGTGTCGAACTGCGCAGAATTTACTGTTCAGAAAACCCGAGCCGAAAAAACAGCTGCAGTGAAATGCGAGCGACAGACTGTAATCAAGCCCAATTTTCTTGATTAAAAGTATAATTCCATGATAGTGCAAACAACCTGCAGAGAGAGAGGGGGGGGGGGGGAGAAAAAAAATGCTTCACAGTTGTCTGGCGTGGAGTGATTTCCTCCAACTCCCACAGATGTAGGCACCGGGGCAGCCTGATGTTTTAACTGTCAGCTGCTCTTCGATGTCAACACTGGGAGGATGTATCTTGAAGAGGGGGTCCTCAGTGACATGCTAGCTTCTGCGCTTTGTTTCAAAGCATCGCCTGAGACTGACACATGCTAAGAGGTATAACTGCAGAGTGCCGAAATTGAAGGGGAAAGCCTTCTTGTCACAAAGCCATAAATTACAGCGCAGAGCCCAGAGGCCATTTGGGTCCATTTATGAGTCTGTAGAGAGCAGGCGTTGGTCATCAGATGAAGATGAGGGTAGATTTAATGGTGTTTTTTTGTGGATTTCTTACACATCCTCTGAAGATTAATGTAACTTCGCTTTTAAGATAATAGCTGCTTGAATCAGAGCCCTGACTAATCTTTAGATTTTAACATAATCCCGTCTACTCTGCCTGCGTCTGGGTCAATAACACAGTAAGCGCAAATGAGACAGGCTGCACGCAGAGGAACTTGGCCAAGCATCATCAGGCGGCTGCTAACAATCAGCCGAGCCACAGGCAAGCGTTTTCACCTGTATGTGTTTGAATGTGAAGCGAGCTGCAGGCAAGCTGCTGCCGTCCGAATACGAGCGAGTCCGAATGTCTTCAGAGTTTTCTGTGAAACACATCTGGAGTCCCAGTTCTCGCATGCTGCTGCGACCTTTGTCCCGTGCCAGTTTGGAGCACAGGAGTCGGTCCGAGTGACTGCAGTCTAAACACACAGAGAAATGGTTGGACGGTGCGTGCGAAATTCTCCAAGTGGGAAACGGGAAGTTTACAGCTCCAATAGAGCGCTGTTGACGTGGAACAGCGTGTAATGAAAAGGTGAACAGCCTGTGCCCTGAGACACGTTTCCAGCGGAGGGAAAAGTCAACTCTGTCTTGCACCACCCTGCCGCATGCCACAGCCACAAAGGGCTCTTTACACCAGAGTGACTCCAAACCCCCTTTGGGTTGAGATTGCGGAACATAAACTCCGGGGTCACTCACACGTCACGGGGTCAGTGACTAAGCCCCCCCTGGATGTTGCAAGTCATGTCAACCTGGTCAGATAGCCGGCTGCATGAAACGAAAGGACCTCACAACCACAGCAATGGTTTGTAGTGATGCAGATGTAGCCACAGTTTAAAACATCTGCATTTATACTCCAGCATGTTTGTTTTACAGTTTACTTTACGACAGTTGTAACTAAACAAACACCAAAACATATTAGGCTGAAGGAGTATGACACGACAGACGAGAAGCACTTGGAGAACGCAAACCTCCACCAACACACCCACTTTTCATTGCTTTGGCTCGCCAGATGTTCAGATAACCACCAAAATGTATTCAGATGTTCCTTGTACCATCGCTCACCCATCCTGCAAATTTCATCCAAATCCATCAAGAACTTTTTGAGTCATTTTACAAACAAACTGACGAACAGATAAACCAACGCTACTAATCACGTAACCTCCGCTTCCCGACAGTAACACTAGTTCATCTGGATTATTCGCAACTGAGTGCACGAGGTGTTTCTTCCTATATGCAATTTAGGATGAACAAAATTATTCTGCATCAACAACTCTTCAAGAAAATAATTAGTCTGATGTTTTGTCTTTTATAAGGTAAATTAGATGTAGACCAATTATCTCGGCTTATTGCATCTGCTGTGTAAAGTAAAAAAAAAAAAAAGGGGGGGGGGGCATTTGAGCTGACATTCGTGAATATTCACAAACCACTGAGGCATATGACACGTTTGATCATCTGCTCATAACTAAACCGCCACTGCACCATTTATCATGTTGTTACAAATGCTTTTAATGGCTGCCTCTTATTTAATGTAAATCGTATGTGAAGACAAATTAAACACCAACGTGCCAAAGCCATCAAGCCCCGCCAAGCAAACGGCTCCTGTGGGTAGATGGTGCATGTTCACCAGGCTGTGTTGATACATCCCTGTGTTCAGTGACCAGTGGGAACCGGCAGGAGAAGCCTTTAAGTACAGTGTTGGAGCGAGATGAAACAGTGTCTGTGTATGTAATCTGTAATAACCCAAGTCTCAAAATATTTGGTACTTTGGTAACCACTGGTCTTTATGGTTGCAATCATTTGACATGTGCAGGTTTCAATCTGCAAAAAAAAACTACTCTACATTGACTTGAATGTCAGAATAATCACAACGATGTAACTTTGAGGGACTTGCTTAAAAACATTATGTATAGAAACCTGGTTGTTCAGATTGAATTACATGTTACCTCGTGATTACTTTAACTTTTCGACGACAAGAGGATGAAAGCTGATCCTAAAGATTACCAGCAGAACATCAGGGAGCCGGTCCTCTTACCAAAGGAGAAGTAGGCGGCCTGTAAAAGTCAATCGCAGGCCGTTTGAGAGGCTGGTCTGTTTCAGTGAGAGTTATTGCTGTATCCAAGTGACTGTTGCTGTGGTTACAAGCAATTCAGGAGCTGTAATTAATATCTGGCATGACACATTGTCCCCTACAGGCTTAATATCTGGGTGTTTGAGGCCCCACTGTTGCTGTATATGGAGGTGAGAGAGTCCAGAGACAAACTGGTTAAAGTGGAAGAAAAACATAATCAGGGGATGCAAAAGTTGGGCGAAAAGATCAAAATACTTGATTTTTACCGTCACTTTAGTTGTAAAAAAAAAGAAAGAAAAGTAAAGTGAAGCTAAAATCCGTAAAAAGAAGTGAAACTTTTTAACTACTAATAAACCGCCAGTGGTTTGGTCCATGAGGATCATGTGCTGGCAATAAACGTCAGAGACCAACTGAAGTCATGCTTTTTTGTTACAAGGAGTAACTTGTGTTTAAATCAAGTGAGCACAAAACAAGTAAACAAGTCTTCTTGCCATCAATTTATTATACATTGAAGAAAACTAAAAAGTTTGTTCATACCTACCATTATGATGAGCTGCAGTGTCTGAAGGCTCCTTTGCTGTTCATCTGAGAAGTTGATCAAACTTCATTCAAAGAGCGTCATCAAGGAACAAGTAATCCCATTACCTCGCAGGAATACTTCATTGGTGTAACAGTGAGTAATCCAACCCAGAAGAAGTAGCAGGATCTGTGGCAGTGAGTGAAACCTGCCGGGCAGATGGAGTCATGTTGGAGGAGACCTGCAGGTCAGCGCGCTGAACTGAATGAAAAGTCAGTCCAAGAGTTGCGACGCGCGCAGGAAACTTCGGCTCCGGAGGAGCGGAGCTTCAGGCAGGAGGCGCAGTCTCACAGGCTCCTCACACCCCCCCTGTCCACCTGGTCCCAAAACAAACTCCATACTCCCCATTGATATCACCTGATAAACGAGGTTATTGCTAAACGTGGCGCGCTGACCTTTTAATTTCGATAAAGGTTACCGTTTTTGGGACAATTTTAGATTGTAGAGAAAGTCATGCGTTTAGGGAAAAGGACAAGGACTCCATCTAGTGGTAAAACGGGGTACTCACTGCACGTGTTCTAATTTTCATATCTGACAATGACCAAAACTGGAAATCCCAACATATTGTGAGAACACTTACAAAAAAAAAAGGTAATTTTACGAATTTTTGTTATTCTGATGATTCCTGTAATTTTCCCTTAAGATATGAGATTAGGAGAAAAAAAACAAAATATTTCACACATTAACTTGTTCTCACTCTGTCATCATTGCAAACTGCTTTCTGACTGACACCAACCAGTTATA
>JAUESE010000101.1:7852881-7864952 GCA_032274725.1 Malacoctenus triangulatus
GCCTGGCTGATCTTCAGCTTGCTGATTGAGGAGAAGAAATTCTTGTGCATCAGCAGTTTCTCCTGGATGACCTTATTTGTCAATCTATTGAAAAAGGAAGGAAGTGTAAGGGGAAAAAATAGAAATTAAATGAAAAATTCTTTAAGCATCAGCAAATTCAGACAAATAAAATAAATGCAAATCATAAAAGTTCTCTAATTATGACTGAGATGGACTTACCTTGACAATAATCTGATTTCTCTTTCAATGATAAAAAGTGCCACAGAGATGACGATCAGTATTGTGTATTTGATCCTCATACTTGTATGGAGCTGGTCCTGGATATGCTGGGACACACTGATCCTATCAGCAGGTTCTGCCAAGCTCACAGGACGCCTCCAGTTCCTTCCCAGAGAGCCTTCCAGTTCTTGTCGTCCCAGTTGGAGGCGATCTGAATGAAGTGAGCAAAAAACTGGTCAGATGCACATTTGGAAGAAAAAATTAAAAAAGCTCCAAGCAAAAACTTCTTGGTCTGAAATCTCAGTGTGCCAACACTTGATGGTGTATCTTTCAACCAGTCACGAAAAATTAAGGAAGTTTGCGCTCTGTTACCGAGTGAGTCAGAGGAGTTACACAACACCTCGTTGAATTTCACGGCTTTTTCAGAAAGATTTGTTGAATGTGAAGGAGCACAAAAATCCACAGAAACAAAGTACAGCGAGGAAAAACAGACTGTCTCACAGTGCCATCGACACTTTGGATGTATTTAAGAGAAGACCCTTAAGTATATTGTGTCAAAGCATCAAACTAACTCACGTCCATGTCTCAAAACAAGCTGCAGAGTGCTTAAAGTGCCGCAAAGAGATGAAGATCAAAGAATTTGATGGTGTTTTGTTTTGTTTGGAGCTTTGTAGTGTTGCTCAATTTGATCGAGGCCTTGAGCACCTAATGGGATGAAAAGGTCCTGCACCTCCTCTATACATTATGTTCTTTGGTTTGGTGTTTTAGCGACCCAACTTTATTTACTATTATTTTACGTTATGCATCTTTTTTTTCCCTGTTTCTGTTGTTATTTTGCATTGTTTTTTTGTTTGTTTTTTTTTACTTTCACTTTGTATAGGCCTTTCATGTTGAAATATAAGGTGGTGAGACTCAGTGATAAACTGCCTGTCCTCGTTAGGAGATGAGCCGTCTGACAGCAGGATAGACTCTCCCGTGGTGTGGCACTCACTTGTTGAAAACACGTTGGGATCGATGAGTCACAGTGAGGTGTGGCCCCATGCAGATGAAAACAAACTTTACTGAACTATTCACAAGCTATTGATGCATTTGCAGGAGTGTGCTGAGGACTCTCGCTTGAAAACTATGTGGTCCTGGCATCTCCATTGCAGTGATGACTTTACATGAATATAATGTAAACTTGTGCATGGAAAACTTTGATGCTCCAAGCCAGACTCCGGTCCAGGAGAGCTGGTTTCCAGTTCTTTCTGTTGCTTCCCTGCTCCAACACACCTGGATGAATTCAATGATCGCTCGCAGGTTTCTGCTGAGCAGGATGACGACACACTAGTTTAAAGCAGGTGTGTTGGAGCAGGGAAACGTCCATAACTCTTCGGACGACTTTGACGGAGTTTGACACCCCTGCTCCAAGCATTAAAAATTAACAATTAGAATTGAGATATCAGACTTTGTTGTTGTTTTCTCTTTTTTCAGCGTGACCTGTCTTCCAGTGGTTGCCAGATTTGCAAATAAAAATTGAAAGAAGAATCACTTTAATGGAATGAGGAAATGTCTTACCAACAGTCCGTGCAGCGTTAAGAAATAAAACGTCGTCGCACTCGCAAAAAACTACAATCCCCATGGCTCCGCGTCGCCCGTTGATGACGTACGACGAACGAAATTTCAGGAAGGTTGCAAAACAGTTGCGTCAGTAACTTGCGCACTTCTTTCCAGAAAGGTGAACGGCGAACGGTTATCTCGGTATGTAACGCTCACGCTCATGTAGACCCGCTAAATTAGCGACCAGACACTAGCAAGAGTTTATAATTGCGTTATTTGTTTGGTTGAATTGTCGTGAAAAAACATCGTGTCGGTTGTAGAGTGTCAGACGTTGTGGCTAACTTCTAAGTGGCGCACTAAACAGACAGCTAGCTTACTTAGCTTGTGTGCAGCTTTGTTATCATTGAGTGTTTTTGTCAAAAACCCAGCGCTGTTTCTCCTACACGTAAATCCCGTTACCTCCGTCTGTTTAACTACCGTAAGGACATAATCGGACATTGATGGACAGCGAGGCGAGCCTGTGAAACGTGTGACAGCCTGTCAGGGACTCCTCCTGACGCTCCTTCATCCCTGCAGACTGTTCCAGTGTAACAACAACCAGCTGTGACCATGTTGGTGGCGAGGCTGACGTGCCTGCGGAGCGTCCCGCTCGTCGGGCTCCGTCCTCTGCTGACCCAGGGGTCCCCGGCGCTCAGGACCACCGTCCTGAAGTCCTGTCCGCCCCTGCTCAGGCCCCAACAGGTACTGTCTGGAACGTCTCAGTTCAGTCTGATGATGTAAACATATTCTGTGTTTGTAAAGTTATTTGTGTGAAAACAAATATTTTTTCTTCCTTTTCCACCTTAGCACCTTAAGAAGGAAGCATGTAAGCTGATTGGTGGATTCAAAGTGTTCAGCACAGTTGAATTTTTCTCGTCTTTCTTCAGGGTTTTTCCTCCAAGGCCAGATTCGGTTTCCGTCGCGCGAGAACAACCAGAGAACAGCTGAAAGATGCGGCTTTTGAGCCTGCAACTGACACAGCCATCAAAAGTAAATATGAACGAGATGACTGGGGAATGCTCTTTAAGCTAATTGTCAAGCTTGATTGGAGACTCAATCTTTTTTTTTCTGTCCCTAGTTGACGGCATGGGGAGGATGTTTCTGGCAGGAGGTGCAGCAGTGGGCTTGGGGGCATTATGCTACTATGGGCTGGGCATGTCCAATGAGATGGGGGCCATTGAGAAAGCAGTGTGAGTACAGCAGTACTTCATGAGATGAGGTTAGACTGTTTCTTTCATACTCATCCAGAGGTGTGTGTGCCCCCCCCCCCTCTCTCTGTGCAGGATCTGGCCTCAGTATGTGAAGGACAGGATCCACTCCACCTACATGTACTTTGCAGGCAGTGTTGGATTGACAGCGCTGTCAGCGATGGCTGTGAGCCGGACCCCGGCGCTCATGGGCCTCATGATGAGAGGATCCTGGCTGGTAGGGATGAAACTCACAGAGCTCAAAAGCAAAGTTGTCATTTTTTTTATCCTTACTGCAAATATTTGAGTAATAACAGTCAATGTGTATGGGCAATGTTTTTTTAAATAATTCCAAAACTTTGTTGAATTGGGTCTGATCTATTTGACAGGTTGAAAATAATGATTTTCATGATGCAGGCAATCGGAGCAACCTTTGCGGCGATGATTGGTGCCGGCATGCTGGTCCGTTCCATCTCCTATGAGCACAGCCCAATGCCCAAACACCTCGCGTGGATGCTGCACGCAGGTTTGGACGTTTACTGCTCAGAAAACTGCACTTTATCTGCTGTAATTCCCTGAGTTGACCACCAGAGGGCAGTGTTGTAGCAGCTCAGGAAAAAACAGCAGTTCTCTGAAGCTTTCACAAACACGCTCTGGGATCTATCTGTGTTGTTGTTTGTATTTTTGTAATTGCTCTTTGTTTTGTTTGCCTCACAGGTGTGATGGGGGCTGTTATTGCCCCTCTGACTCTGCTGGGAGGACCTCTGATGATCAGGGCCGCCTGGTACACTGCAGGCATTGTGGGAGGTCTGTCCACTGTGGCCATGTGTGCCCCCAGTGAGAAGTTCCTCAACATGGGAGGGCCACTGGCTGTTGGCTTTGGAGTGGTGTTCGCCTCCTCTATTGGTCAGTTTCCTTCAATCCCAGATCCTCAATTGTATCTCTGTTACTCTGTCGTGATTTTATGAAGTGGATCAGCAGTTTTTAAATTGTCATTGATAGTTCGCACACTCAAATTGGATGATTAATGCAAATATACAAGCTTGTGGTCACATAGTAACAGAAAGTTTGCAAGCTCGTGGGTGTGACCACTTCTCTCTCAACACAAGATGTTCAGAAAGTATTAAAAGTGTGGAAAGAACTAATAATCTAAATTCTTTCTTAATACAATGTTTGTGCTGAAGTGGGATAAAATGTTGAAAAGTTTTTTGTAAAATCTTGTGTAGGATCAATGTTCCTGCCGCCCACCTCGGCGTTCGGGGCCGGCCTGTACTCGATCGCCATCTATGGCGGTCTGGTTCTGTTCAGCATGTTCCTCCTCTACGACACACAGAAGGTCATCAAGAGGGCAGAGACACACCCACTTTACGGTGTGCAGAAGTACGACCCCATTAACGCGTAAGTCACTCCTGGATTAACGCTCGAAATTAAATGTATGTTTCTGCAAGGCACTCTTGATGATTTGTGGCTGGTATTATCCCTAAATGTGTTTACTGCTGTTTTGCAGGTGTATGGGGATTTACATGGACACACTGAACATTTTCATGAGGCTGGTGATGATTCTGGCCAATGGCGGCGGCGGCAGGAGGAAGTAAACATCCACATGGCTCCAGCTTTACTTTTACAGGGACAAACAACCTCATGTGTATCACTTGCAGCACACACCAGGTGTAATCATTCAGAGACAAACCTTATCTAACTGCTAGGTCAGAATGAATGCTTTGCAAGCGTGCGTGGTGAGTCCAGGGAATAAAGTCTGCAGCGTTGCCTGCACACAGAGTAAAGACATGTTTGTATGTTTATCACATGCTGAGAGAAAGTTGGAAGGTTGGAAGTGATGATTTATTCTGGGAACTTCAATTTCTTCTGTTAGGTCTCAATTTTTTTCAGATCCAATGTTCTTCGTCTTCGTGTCCACTATTTATTTTACCTCGATGGTGTTTCTGTTTTAATGAGAATAAAAGGACAACAAACCAACAGAAATGTATAGTATTCCATCAAATGGTCCACTTTCTCCATAAAAGAACTGACTATGCTCTTAGCTTTATACATTGCACTTCTGCTGTTTGTTGAAGAGAACGGCATGATTTCATGTATTGCTCGGACACAATGATGCTTTCAACAGGAATCGTTTAATAAAGAAGTCAGAAAATAAGTTTGAGATGTGAAGTTTTGCATTGGCTACAAGCTGTGAGGGGGTCGGCTACCATTGGTTCAAGACCGTGGCCACCAGGGAGCAGACGTTAGGTCATTTGCCACTCGACAGAACATCGTGGCGTAGCCAAGTCTTTTGCCAGTCGGAGCTCCGTCTGCCGACTTTGTCGGCCTGTGAAGCTGGAAGCTTAGAGCTCCATGTGTCACAGTAACTCCTGCCCAGGCCGTGCTGGAGCTTCGAGGCCAGAGATGTTGCATTACTTTTTATATATGCTAAGGCAAATGGAGCCAGCCTCCATGTCTGGATGAAGAAAAAAGTTGGAAGTCACACTTATCCATGTTTGTATTTGACCATGTGTCTTCAGCTGGGTTCATTCTGGGATTTGGTCTTCATTTTTCTGTTTTCGGAACTTAATAGCAGATTTTAAAAGATCAATTTCAAAATCAAGCATTTTGATGCACATTACAAACCTCTACAACCGTCAAACTTCACACAGTGGAGGGGGGGGACAGTTTACAAGGCTAATTGATTGTTGTTGTAGACCTTATAATCCTTCTCTCCTCTCATTAAATACCCACAACAGCCATAATTCAGCGTTTGCTGAAAAGATCAGGGCGAAGGAGTGGAGGGGACCCACCTTGTATTTCCCTATAAACAGTCAGCGCGGAGCAGCAGATGACAAAGGCTTAGCGTGGTAATCCTCTTGTCCACCATCTGGCCGCTCCTCTAAAATTAAACCTTCAAACCAGGGCACTTGCAGCAGATGCTAACATCTGTAAATATGCAGGTGTTTTATTAACGCGCGTGCATGTGGATGCCACAGCTGCTTTAAACCTCTCAGCTCGTGGTCATGTTTGGGACACGTATGATTCATGCATCCTGTGGGGTGAAGGGGGGGGAAAAAACACCCTGCAGATGGGAGAGGATAAAGAGGGCAATAATGGATGAGATTGGCGAAAGCTGAGGGGATCTGCCATGACTGGGGATCAAAGTTGCCCTCTGCCAGTCATTTTCAGATTGATGAGCAATATTTTTGGTTGAAAGGCCGAGGTTTTTACTGCCGAAAATATGCTGGAGGCAAATTATCAGCGCGTGACGGCATATCAGGAACACGTTGTTCAAACATATTGTGTTTATTAGCACCTGCCAGGGAGAATAGAGGTGACACGTGACGACAACACTGCAGAGAAGCTTGTGACGAAAGACTTTGGAATATCCTCAATGTAAAATATGTATATTTGAAACTTTGTGGCTTAGTATCTTTTTTTAAACAGAACACTGTTTGTGCTTAAGCTGCGGCTGATTCAAACAGGAGGATGTCAAACGGTTTTAGACACTGCGCAAGGCCAAATGTCTTCTGCAGCGTGACGCACCTCTGATTAAAAACAACAACATGAGAGAATAAAGCTGGTCCGGAGCTCCTGTGTGTACAGACTGTGGTTAATACCTGTATGTGGGCCATGTTTTGGTTTTTTCTTCGCTTTCGGTCCGAGGGCAGCAGTGGTTGTCAGGTCACCGGGTTTTCTGGGGAAAGTGGACTGCACACGGCAGAGAAAGCCTCTTGGCTCTAAGTGTATAAGAGATTCACAAGAGCAGATCAGGCTCATGTTGGTCACTGAGCTGCCAAGGAAAGTGTCCACGGGAAGCTTAAGCAACTGGGACTCTCCCCGAGTGTGACTGAAGAGTTGTTTTAGAGCTTTGAAATGCCAGCAACTGCCTTTAATATACCAAAGTCTGAGAAAGAACACAATGTGATGAAAACTGTGAGGTTTCCTCTGAGCGTGCGTGGTGGGTAAATACACTAATACACCTACTGGGACTTGATTTCAGACCAAATCTTTCCATGAAAAGCAGAATTAAGAAATAACAATCACAGAGAGACGAACCTTTAAAAACCTATGATTTTTTTATTTAGACTCTCCTCCAGGAAGCACTGTCTAACTTTAAGCTTTGATTAAAGATTTAGAAATTGAATGTTTTCGGAGAGTTATTGAGATGAAACATCCATTTCTTATTTTCTATATTTCGATTTCTGTTCCATTTCTATTTTCTAAGTAGATTTGATTTCATCTAGATTAGTTGAATCACATCAGGCTGAAATGTTCTCCAGCAGTTCATCGTGCGTTCTCAGTTAGTAAATTGAGTGTGATACCTCTCTGAATTAGACAGTTTATTTTAAGACTCAACAGTGTTCATGGAAGCGTTCCTCATGTGTACATCATCGCATGTGTGCTGAGGTGTGATGATTCGCGCCGTGTAGTGTGAAACTTGAACTCTCGTCCCCCTCCACGTGTAGTTTTTTTTTTTTCCTTTTTTTTCTCGGGGAGGAATGGGAAGCGAGATCAGAGCGGGAGAAGATGTCTGTGGAGGGAAGGGATGCGTCACTGGATTAGTGCCTGAGAATCTGTCCCAGCCTCTTCCTCCTGAGCCCTGCTGAGACGCCTCCAGAAGGGCACGACACTCGCGGCTTCGCTTTCCCCCCTCCACCAAGCCTTCCACATGAGCCAGCCAAGCCTTACCTCCCCACCAGGATGAAGAAAGAAAAGAAAACGCACGCTTTGCTCTTTCTCCTGCTGCTTCACTTCACCTCGGGTAAGGCACTGCTCTTTTTCCCCCTCCTGGCTCTGTGTGTGGTTAAGACTTCTTGCCTTGCTTTTATCTGGTTAATCCTCTAACACAGAGGGCATGTCCATCTTAGTGTAGACTGTTCATGCTGCTTGTGCTCCATTAGATTCAATGTGTCACAAAGGTTGTGTTTATATTTCTGTTGTGCAACAATAAATCCTAATGTGTTTATAATTCCTCTCCCTCCTGTTCCCCGCTTTCGGCACCTGTCCTTTGTAGCAAGTGAGTGCAGAGTTTTTGAGTTAATAGTTCACATTATGTAAGAATATTTCATATAAAAAAAGTAGAGTTATATGGGTCTAAATCCATTTAAATTGATGTCACCTTTTTAGGTTTCTAACCATGTCTTTTGTAGCCAATAGTAGTTTCCAGTGTTAGGTTAGATCATGTTTTCACCAATTTTACATCTTGTGATGAGACAACTTAAAGTGTGTGTTGGTGTTTCCATCACAAAGGACAAACAGACTACGCCCCATATTTTTACGATAATGGTCCCAGCAGTACGAATGGGAATATGGCCTTGTTCAGCATCTCTGAGGATACACCCATCGGTAAGTCCCACCTGCCATCGGTTCGTGACTTTTACCAGTGAACTATGACTGAATGAATTCAGTGTGGGTTGTTTATTTCCTGTGGCTCGATGTTCACAATGAAGTTATCACACCTTGTATCGACGCTCCAGCTAATCACTGTAATACCTTTTGGATTGTGACGTACGTCAGAGCTTACGGGAGGAAAACAATGCTGGTGGCAGCTCGTCTGACCCGGCAATCAAACGTGTGGTTTGCATTTGATCAGTGACAATGAGAGATGAGAGCAGTGCTTTAACACCTGAGCAAGATGATTTCCTACACATGTAATTACGCACTTCTGATGGTTCATTTGTCTTCCCAGGAACACAAGTATACATCCTGAATGGCACCGATCCTGAGGGGGATCCAGTACGATACGGTCTGGCTTTTGAAAAGGGCACCAAAGAATATTTGAGAGTGGATCCACGAACAGGAAACGTGACTCTAATTCAGGAGCTCGACCGAGAGGTGAGAATCTGAAGAAAAACACTTGTTCAGAAGCACAGGAAGCCTTTCGAATGAAAACATCACCTTTTTTTTTTATTCCAGAAACAAGCTGAACTCTCTTTATTCGTGAGCATCACGGACGGTCGGAACAAAGTAAGATTTTAAGGTTCTATTCCTGAATGTTTTGTTTATCAGTTTTCTCATGAAAAGGATGGAAAACCTGAGGATCTTGTTGCTTTCAGGTCGTTGAGACGGTCAGAGTGTTCATCACAGATGCCAATGATGAACCGCCTGCGTTTCAGAACCTGCCTTTCATCATCGACGTTCCAGAGGTAAAATGTGTTCAGCACACTTTAAAGTCTTCAAAACACTTTTCTTTGCCATCACAACCCGAAATTTAACGACTACATAAAAAGACAAAAGAAAGTCGTTTAAATGTTTTTTCCAATGTGTTGTTTCACCAGGACACAACTCCAGGAAGTAGCATCTACAGAGTTGAAGCAGTGGATAAAGACATGGGCTCAGGAGGCAGCGTCTCATACTACCTGCAGGTAGCTTCACCACCTCTCTGCTTATGATGCACATCGGGGAAACTTTTGGACTCGTTAATGAAAAAAAGTGTCTGACTTGAAATTTATTTCGTGAATAATTTAAATGAAGTTACCCAAGACTGCAAGTTCATTTAAGGACAACAGAGGAGGTGTCTAATATTTTTTTAAGGACTATACATTGATCTCTTTTGATTTGAACATTATCTGTTAACTTTTTGAAGATGACAATCTTGACCTGACCTCGTTACTGCTGCAATCGTTTTTGGTTAGTTTCTTTTTCAGACTTGTACATGGCTTCTAGCTGAAGTCACAGCTTTTTTGGCCTGCCTGTATTAACTGCTATTATCTACATTGTGATGCCAGGAACTGGTCTGGTTTGGGCCTGGTGCTCGGGGCGGGGGGGGCTGAGCCCAGAGGTCGAGCTGACACCGTGGGAGCTGCGCTGCCATGTGCAGGGGAGGAAAAAAGGGCATTAGAGTGATGTGGAGGGGAAAGATTAATCTCATACCAGAGAGCAGTCTGGAAATGGTGTTACTTTAGTGGATTAAATTTCAATTACATTTGAGCAAGGCATTGAAGGCTTAATAGGGGCTTAGGTTTTGGTCTGGGCCAACAGCTGACAGCACAGGAGTTGTTACTGTCTATGTGTAAATGGCGAGATGAAACGGAGAGGCCCGAGGTCGGAGGGACGCGGGTCGGAGGTCGACACCGATCGGTATCGTCTCTGACTGCTGAGTGACGGTGTGACGCTTTGTGCCGGCAGAGCTCCCCGTTCGCCAAGTTCACCATCGACGGACACAGCGGCATCCTCCGAGTCAAACCTGGCGAGACTTTGGACTACGAGACCACGCCAACACACTTTGTGACAGTTGTTGCAAAGGTGAGGCCATCATTCGTCCCCTCCTTAGTTTTCCAAGGCTCCTGAAGCTCCTCCAGTTCCAGTAAATGTTTCATAGTAATCCACATTTTGATATCAATCAATGACTTCCGTGTATTTATAACATTAAACACTGTGAACACACTGTTTAATTACAATGATTCTTCGACTCAGCCAATAACCCCAATAACCTCTCACGAAGATTCTCGCTGCTGACACATTTATCCTGGAAGTTGTCCAAATTAAATCTGTTGGAAGTCGGTGAGTTTTTAACAAGCTCGTCTGGTGAAGTGTTGAAAGTGTTGCTCCCAGAGCGGCTGTAATCCTCTCGCTGTGAGTAATAAGTTTGATGGAAAAGACGAGTCTGTTTGTGCTCGGGCTGAGCGCGTGTGTGTGTGACTGCAGATAACACTCAGTAGATTTGAACTCTTAAGAGCATCTCGTTTTTGAAACTTGGGTGGAAAAAAAGTCAGATATTTAAAGTTTGAAATTCAAAATGACAAAAACAACAAAAACTGACTTAGGAGGAGTTTTTCTCACTTTTAATCTGAAATTTTTCAGTTTCCAGACCTGCAGTAAACTGCAAGTGTCTTATTGTGGTTTCATTTACAATGAAATAGTTTCCAAACAAGATGCAGCTAATTTCATGTATAAATAAATAAAAATAAAATGTTTCGACTCTCTCTGCGTCACTGTTCTCAGGACGGAGGAGGGAAATACAAGGGGAAGCACCAGGTGTTGACATCGACAGCCACCATCACGATCAATGTTGTTGATGCCCAGGACATGCCGCCATCTTTCGTGGGGACGCCGTACTTCGGCTACGTTTATGAAGTTTCAGTCCCTGTAAGTGTTTCTTCTGTAAAGTTCATTGGTTGTGCTTTCACAGACAGAAATACTTCACAGGCTTTTTGTTTGAACTGGCAGGGTTCGGAAATTTTCACCGTGTATGCCAAAGATGGCGATCAAGGCAACCCGAACCCGATCCATTATTCTATATTAAATGGTAAGAACAAAATGAGTTCACTCCAGAGGTGCTGAATGTTAGAATGAAGAAGCACAACCTTGGCTGATCTCTTCAAGCTGTTCTCAAAAATAAACACTTTCACCACATTCCTGTCATCGTCTTCCAGGGAGTGATGGCGTGTTTGACATAAATAGCACCAGCGGGTGCATCACTCTGACAACATATCCATCCCAGCTGAAAAACGAGCTGTATGAAATCAAAGTCAAGGTAAACAAATCTTGTTCACTCATTTCAGTCCATTTCTTTTCTACTTTTGTTCCTCAAAAATGTGTTTTTTTAATAAAAAAACAGGCGTCTGAGGTCGGACCAAACAATCAGCTGATGGATTTCGACATCACCATGGTGACAGTTCGAGTGGTGGATCTCAACAACCATCCACCGACGTTTTATGGGGAAAATGGACCTCAGAGCAAGTTTGAGGTCACCATGTACGAGCATCCGCCCGCAGGCGAGATCCTGCGAGGCTTCAAGATCACCGTCAACGACTCCGATCAGGTGATGGAAATTCACTGATCACACATTCTCTTCATTGGTCCTTTGATTTAAAATGTTCTGGTCGTTCCCTACTTTGAACAAAGCCGTGGTCTCAAGTCCCACCTGCCCCAATCATCCTAACAAAAATTCATTAAACTGAATACTCACCCGACGCTTTGAGAAGCGCTGCTTTAATGCGTCCTGCAGGGCTCAGACATTCATGTGGTGTGAGCTGCTAACAGTCGTGACAAAAGCTGATAACCTGATAAATACAATTTTGCGTACATTTCTGCCTGTAGCTTTGCAAAAGGTTTCGCAAGTCTGCTCATTATTTCACTGTGAATGTGTTGATCATTAAG
>JAUESE010000101.1:7865052-7879645 GCA_032274725.1 Malacoctenus triangulatus
TACATTTCTGCCTGTAGCTTTGCAAAAGGTTTCGCAAGTCTGCTCATTATTTCACTGTGAATGTGTTGATCATTAAGTCATCACATTTATCAATCCTGCTCAGGTGCACTGAAGTAATCTTGACTCTGATTAACTTGTTAATTGTTTATCTATAAGCAGCTTCTCTCTTATATGTAAGCTCTCACCTTTTTCTTAAGGGAGCAAATGCGAAATTCAAACTGAGGCTGGTGGGACCGAACCGGGTGCTCCGGGTGGTCCCGCAGACGGTCCTGAACGAAGCACAGGTGACCATTATTGTGGAGGACACGTCTGGTATCGACTATGAGAAGGGACCAACTCTCTCTTTCAAGGTTCGACCTCAAGTGTTGTTATTTGCCTTCTGTTTGTTTTTTTGTGCAGTTAGTTATTATTTAGTTAGGATTCAGAAACATGTCTCATGTTTTGATGTTTTATTACAAAGTGTTCATAAGTGAGAGGCATTTTTATCACCCTGAAAACTAAGTTGGATTAAGAAGGCTGGATGAGTTCTCTTTGTTCACTTTAAAAGCAGCTGTTTGTTGCGTCACTGAAGGTTGTTTACATGTTTTCTCGTTGAGTGTTGCAGTCTCACTGCACGGTGGTTTGTGCGGCTATTAGTCCAGTGTGTAAACAGGCTAATTGATTGATCCACTAAACGTTTCAGTACTAACCCAATCACTTCGCACGCGTCCGCTCGCAGCTGCTGGCGGTGGAGATCGACACGCCGGAGCGCTTCAGCGCCACGGCCGACATCGTCATCAACCTGCTGGACACCAACGACAACGTCCCCAAGTTCTCCTCCGAGTACTACATCGCCCGGGTGCCCGAGAACTCCCCCGGAGGCTCCAGTGTAGTGACCGTGACAGTGAGTCAATCACCATTACACTCCACTCTAACCTGGCCAAAGTGATTCCATAATCCACCAATCCTTCGATAAACGCATATTACTCGCTGCAGTTCATTAGGTGAAAGCAGGTTGGAGCCAGACCCCAAAAAAAACAAAAACAAACCCATGATGCTCCTTGTTTTTGTTTCCTTTTTGCTGTTATGAAATGTTAGATCTCTATGTCACGTTTTGGCTCACATCCACATTATTCCTCACAGATGACGACTTGTTATTAGAAATGTTGGCATGCCGGTCTCGTGCTTTCCATCAAACTGTATGACTAAGCTACACCATGTGAAGTAAAAAGCTTTATTTCGCTCCAAGGTTAATCACGCTGACCTCCGCTTACATCCCCACTCATCGCTCCACCCACCATACATGAGCTTAAGACCCCAGCTGGTTATCCACAATAAGCTTTAGTTTCAAAAACCAACCATTTATCACATTATGTCACCTTGATTGCTATTTTTTTTTTTTACCATGACTGTGCAAATATACGCTTCAATAAAATGACATCTGATGATTTTTTCGCTTTATGTAATTTGTGTGGGATTGTGTATAAGCTCTCTTTTTTTCATCGACAGGCAAATGATCCAGACTCGGGGCCCTGGGGTAAAGTCAAATACACGATTTATGGATCAGGATCAGATTTGTGAGTAAAAACTTTCCAATCCTGCCAGTTTGGGTTTAGTCTGATCAGAAATGTAACACCCCCCCCCCCAGCTTCCCCTCCAAACACGTTTTTTTCGAGCCACAAAGTTGCTTGCAGGCCCTCGTTGTTTGGTAAACTCAGCCAGCAGGGCATCAGCGCGGTGTCATCTTGTGCCTTTGATGGCGGAGATAGGCAGGAAACCGGTCTGATTGGCCCCTCTGCTGCACAAACAGCTCGCTCTAAAATGGCTGCAAGATGCTGGCTAATCTCCTAATTGGATTGGAAGGTTAAAAATAGACAGCCTGGCCCGTCTCACAGAGGCAGAGCCAATTAACATGCAATGTGACAGCTGGAGCCCCAGAAACGGCAGCTTTGAAAAGCAAGGCAGCATGCAGTGAAGGAAAAGTGAGAATTTATGCTCGTCTGCAGGCAGCTACCGGAGTTAATTGTGCGAAAGTTATCAGTTTCAAAGAAACCTGTGAATTTTCACAGTGGAAAACAAGATAGAGAAGTCAGCTGAATAAGATGGCACGAAGCCGATGCTGAACTGAAACACACAAGCTCTGTGGAAACCACAACAATTTAGATGCTTTATTCTTTGGTTTCTGTCTTATTTTATGTTTAGATGAAGTTATTTTTTGTTTTCTTGTTCAGAAACACACAATAATAGACATGATTGCACTAATGTGGTTATTTTAATTTGTTTCAATAACTTGTTAAAGTTCTTGCCAAACCTGCCAGTCATCTTCTTCATGCAATTAACAGGTGTAAAGACACGAATATTTTGAGCTTTGCAGCTTCAGGTGTTTGCT
Organism: Malacoctenus triangulatus; assembly: GCA_032274725.1. Taxonomy (NCBI): domain Eukaryota; kingdom Metazoa; phylum Chordata; class Actinopteri; order Blenniiformes; family Labrisomidae; genus Malacoctenus; species Malacoctenus triangulatus. Next base: position 7,867,421 of record JAUESE010000101.1, read on the forward strand.
GAACTGCCACATGGTGGCGCTACTCAGACTTTTTCTCAGCAAAGAGAGAGTGAATTTATTCATAGTCAACTGTCAGTATGAGTCATGCGCACGTGCGTGTCATGAGGCCTTCGTGACTCATGCGCTGTCTCCTCTGCGCTGCAGGTTTGCCATCAACATGTGGTCGGGCGTCATCGCCACGCAGCCCTGGACCAGCCTGGACGCGGAGATCAGGTCCAAGTACAACTTCTACGTCAAGGCCGAGGACTCCGAGGGGAAGTACAGCCTGGCCGAGGTCTTCGTCACGGTGCTCGACATGAACGACCACTCCCCCGAGTTCGACGACAAGTTCCTGGAGAAGACCATGGTGATCGGGACGCCCGTCAAGATCGAGGTACACCGAAAGTTCCGGTGTTAAAGCACCGTCAGTGAGCCACATCTGTCCAGTGTTCATGAAATCGAATCTGTCGTCTGTCCCAGGCGGTGGACGATGACGCAGAGTCGCCCAACAACGTGATCGAGTACTCCATCATGACGGCCGACCCCGACAACGCGTTCGACATCAACGCCGACACGGGCGAGATCCAGCTGAAGCCGTACATCAAGTCCATGGAGATCGTGCAGAACATCACCAGGCAGAAGGATTGCAAGTGGTCCCTGGTGGTCCAGGCCAAGGACCGGGGGTCCCCGTCCTTCAGCACCACGGCCGTGGTCAACATCGACATCACAGAGGCGGTAAGACTTGGTCGGGGCTTCGCCGCGCGCTCGCAGTGCTTCTTATGAGCTGTAGGCGTCGACGCTTTACCTGCAGCTGTCGATATCATGCTACTGCTGCTGAACCAGCATCCATCAGTCCATCAGGCAGCCACATTCCATCGAGCTCATCTTCTTTAAAGGATTAAAGGAGGCTTGTATTGCAGCTGAACCAAAAATACATCAATATCACTCAATGGTGAAATCACTAGAAGCTATTGAAGAAAATTCATGATGTTAAATATCGTTATTTCTATATTGGCTCCATACAAAGTGCAATCTCTACAATCAAACAAACGAAACAAATGTCCTTTAAAGTTTTCAGTCATTCCACATTTCCCGTTCTTCATGTTTTCATCCTGCTTTCGTTCTTCCACACTTCATGTTGATTCAACATCTCTCCTGGTTTTTGTTTCTGTGTTGTGATCGTGCTTTTCAGATCAAAGGTCGAATTGTTTCATACTTCATGGGCCTCAGCAAGCGTCCGCTGACCGTTTTTGGGATTTTTTTCAGCATTGTCACGTCGCTCATTTTACTGACAATCTGCATATCCACCATCCTGTACTGTCACGCGGTGAAAAAGTCCCGGATCAACCCCGAGAGTAACTATATCAAAGTGATCCGCAGGGTCAAGTGAGCGATGAGTGGCCCCGCCCCCTCCGACACTCGCCCATCACCACTGTTTACTGGCTGGCTGCTGTCTGTGAAAGAGTACTGGAGCGCATTTAGAGGAACACAGTGACACCACGTTTTTAATCTTAAAACCTTTTTGTATCTCACCTTTGTTTTATTCTTTATTCGAAGAATATAAAGGAAATATTTTTCTAATGAAACACTTTTCATATGTCCTTTTTATACGACTCTAACACTTGTTAAACGTGTTGTAAAAACACTCCTTTTTTTATCAAAAGCATGACTCAGATTATTCGGCTGTCAAATTGACTAAGATGGAGCCTTTTACTTTGGATTTAAATCTGGATTTGCTGACTTAATCCCCATTTTTCTCCCACCAAACATGCACGTCACTGTTTTGCTTGTCATCCTTGCTCAGCCCCTCATCAGCCGAAGAGAAATCCCATCGCACCGCACCGCCAGGCGCACACGCTCCCCGGTGCTCGCGCTAGTTCTTAGTCGTGCTCCGGCAGTCTTGTAGAACAGCAGAGGAACGGGTGCGTGAGCGCGAGGGGCCGTCGCTTCGTCAGCAGACGCGTTTGTCAGGGCCTCCTCCGTCAGTGCTCCGTGCATCCATCTCTCACGCTTGCATGCTTTGGCCAAATGTTGCGTTATAAAGCTGGGAATCAGATTCAAACCATCTTATTTGTGCTCTTTTACAGACTCCTCTCAAGGGGCCTATGGCGGCCTTTTTAATGAAAAGTAGGGACAATCCTTTGAAAGCCCTAGGCATGGTCACTGTTGTTATCAGTGTGTTGGTAGGGGTGACTGTCTTGATCTCTACGGCTATATACATGCGCAACTCAAAGTCCAACAGGATCTCTCCGGTCCGTCGCATCATCAAGAGGCGGCCCCGGGACCGGCAGCAGGGCCAGCACACCTGGACCTTGAAGATGCCCGGCGTCCAATTCACCAGCTCCGCGGATAAGTTCCTCATCGGCGACCCGGAGAGGAACCCGGGCAGCCCGCGGCCGAAGCCCCCGCCCCCCGTGGCTCCCTCCCTCCCGCCCCCGCCCCCGTGCAGCGCGCGCTCCAGCGAGAGGCCGCGGGCCGTCCCGACCATATCCGGCGCTCTGGCCTCCAGAGGCTCCAAGAAAGCAAAGTCTGGCCGCCGCAAGGAGGGGAACATGAGCTCGGCTTTGGTGTCGGAGCTCAAAATGAAGCTGGAGCAGAAAATAAACGAGAGCAACCAAGGTTACTATTAACTCACGTGAAGTTTAGGATCACTCAGTCCGTTCTCTGACAGCTCTTCTCACCTGAAGTCGATGTGAGGACATGAAAAGGCGAGCACACCTTTATTTTATTAGTGAGTAATCAGCACAACAGGAAGGTTTACACATGTCTTAAAGGAAGGCGATCAAGAAACGGGCTGCACTGCACCCTCCGCTGACCTGATTTAGGCCGAGGGAGGAGACGGCTGGGTGCAGGCGCAGATAATTCACCACACTGCCATCTTGAGGAGGATTACATCATCTTACCAGTAAGAAGCACCACTGTACATTGCCCCGAGAGGAGGATTACCAAGACTTACTGGGTATAAATAAGTTGCATAACTTCCTGAAAAGTGTAATGTTCAGGAACATGTAATATTTTCATCACATAAAGTAGGATCTGTCACCCCCACTCCAAAAAAAAAACCACACTCTTGAATGCTCGTCAGAGCATGCAGCTGAATGACACAGTTATGACAAAAAAACAATACCACCACTGCTTCTCATAAAGTGCTAAAGGACCTGAGTGTTGATCTTTTTACTGTGTTACATCAGCGGCTAACAAGTTGCTCTTTTGTATGATTACAATGTGCCACGGTAGATTTTCACAGTAACAGAGCTTGCTTTAATTTATTTGAGTGAGTAAATGTAGAAGATTGCTTTTACATAAACATACATGGGTCCGTTTTGCAGCATGGTTTCACCTTTCATGATCTTCACTCAATCCATTTGTATCTTGCAATAGTAAACGACACCAAGTTCAAGGGAGCAAACTCATTTGTGGGATATCGCCGGCTAAAAAAAATCTTCACTTGCTTGAAATTTCAAGCTGGAGTCCCGATCGCTCCCGCCGAGATGTAGATATTTAAATGTGGAGTCAGTGTCAAACATTCAGGGTCCATCACTGATACGTTCCGTGTTTCTCTTCAATGCCTTCAAACGTAGGCACATAAAAATGTTCTGACAGTCATGATTACCTAGTATTTGACTCTATCTTAACTTATTACTGTTTTAAGTAAGTTGGGATAAACTATATATATCTTAAATGTAAATGACACTTGCCTGGTCCTTCAAAGTTACATATTTGTACCGTCTTTGTACTGTCTTGATTTTGAATAAATATTTGAAAATATTTTGGACTCGGACGTGCTTTTTTTTGTGCTTAGTTTAATTTTGTTCGTATTTATTCTGTGATTTTAATGTCGGATTGATGTGAAAATGAAACACGAAAGGCCAAATTCAGAGTCTGACAAGAGGATAACATTTCAAACTAAAGTTTGTGAGTATTTAAGAGTATTTGTAGTTTTTTCCCCCCTATAACGCAAAAACTGTTTTTGGTATGCTGCAGTCAGCTTGTACAGTTACAGGCTCACATGGAGAGTTCAGAGCTGTCATTAAATGGAAATATCATGTCCTGCTGACGAGGACTCGGATAGAAAATCGCTCTAATCTGCTTACCAGTGTATGTATAAATGCACGGGAAAACAGTGCTTATGTAACAAATCCTCTGAGTGATTGTGCTAAAAAATCGCAGCATGTCTCAGCATTCGTCTTTGACTTCCATTTAATCCACATCAAAAACACATTTTATGTCACCGAAAATCGGAGGTCTGTAAAAAGCAAATGGTAAAAAATACACGTGTTGTCCTGTGCTCAGTGTGGGTCACGTGGTGCCTTCAGAAAAGCCTTTCAGTTGTCATTTCATTCAATGATAACAGAGAAATGCAGCATTCATGACATAAGACTTTTATTCAACATATTTTGATATGCCAAAGTACATTTTTTTACGTTAGTATCAAAACATAAAGAAACTTCCTTCTGTAAATGCAAAAAAACAAACAATAACAAACTTTCCCAATTTCAGAGGGAAAAAAGGCATTTTTTTTTTTATATACAGCAGACTGAATAGATATTTACACTAGGTTTGTACTTGTTATTAATAATTGTATACCTTTAGAATTATTTACTTTTAACCAATTTATGAACATTTATGATGAAAAAAAATCACCTTTCCTCCCAAAAAATGTTTTTTTAACATGAAGTATTTTTACGTTTTTTAGAGGTACTAATACAAAAATATTTTTGGACAAAATCTGTTTATTTTTTTTCCCTTATTTCCTCTCAACACTTGAGAAAAATTTGAAATGCACTACACCTGCGCGAGACATTAGAACCAAATCAGTCGTTTTGATTGTGTATGTTTGGGGGCTTCACAGTGTTGCAGTGGTTCGCTCCTGAGTCTCACTGTGGGAGGTTCCCTGGTTTGATCCGAGGCCTTTCTGTGTGGAGTTTGTGTGTTTTCTCTGCATTTCACGGGTTTTCTGTGTGTTGTCTGTTTTTCCTCCCACACTCCAACAACATGTGTATTTTTAGACTGAAGTCTGTAAAAGGTGTGAGAATGTCAGTGTGATTGTCTGTATCTCTGTGAGTATAGGAGCTGGATGTTGAGGGTTTTTTTTCCAGCTAGTACATATAAGCTGCACTTCCTCCTTTGCACCGATCTTCAGACTTCCGCCTCTTTTTGGGCTTCTCCTCCGAGTCCCTGCACAGGCCCTCCTCGCTGGTGGCCTGCAGGCTGTCGAAGGTGCCCTGCCTCTCCGTCCCCTGCAGGTTCTCCCCCCGCAGCCGTCTCTTCTTCCACAGGTCCACGCAGCGCTCCACGCAGCTGAACCTGGCCTCCGTGGTGCAGGCGTACATGCCGGCCGGCACGGCCAGCACCATGGCGCACACGATGACGATGATGTGGATGAGCCTCTCGCGTTGCTCCAGCTCGCTGATGTCACTTCCTGTCACGAAAACGATGCACTGGCCCTCCCGCGGCGGGTGGTTCTTCAGCGTCACGCACACTTCATATTTGGTGACAGGAAGCAGGTCGCTGACCGAGTAGGTGTTGATGCCCGGCCCGATGTAGATCGTCTCCTTCTTGGGAGAGTCGTACTTGCCGAAGTGGATGGTGAACCAGGTTTCCGAGGGGTTTTCTGTGGCGGCGTGCCACTCCAGGGTGATGCCGTACACTGTCTGCTTGGCGATGCGGATGTCAATGTAGGCGTTGTCGTCGGCTGAGAGGATGGGCACCGGAGGAGGGAGGGGAGCGGAGGAATTTGGGGAGCTGATGTCGAGCGTGATGCCGACAGAGGAGTTGCCGATGAAGTTGTTGGCTGTGCAGGTGTAGGCTCCTCTGTCCACCAGGTGGAGGGAGGGGATCTCCAGCTGGGAGGTGACCGTCTCCTCATCGATCTGAGTCTCTGTAACTAGCAAAAGAAACAGAAAGCATCGTACTATAATCTGGGTCAGACTGAAGCATAAGCATCACGTAGTATTTCTCTGTGACCTAGTTTAACATGTAAGTTCAACTATACCTCTCTGAGTGCACTCGCAGGTTCACGACAGTCTAATGGATGATACTGATAAAAAAACTTACCGGCAAATCCTCTTATAATCTTGTGACTGTACATCCAGTGAATGGTCGGGCCTGGCCTGGCTTTGACTAAGCATGTGAGTGTTGCCTTTGCACCCAGAGGTAAAGAGAGGTTGGCCTGTGGGGCGCTGGCCTGCGGCTTCATGCACGTTTTCAACTGGATCTCGTGGAAGAACTTGTCCGCTTTGGAGGCGGGGCCTGCACACATCAGATAGGAGTTCATCAGAATGATGGGAGGGCCGACCGCCCTGATGAACTCCACAAAGCCCTTCAGGCGGCAGTCGCACAACCAGGGGTTGTTGTGGAGGGCCAAGACCACGTTGGACACCACGCCCTCTTTGCCCCAGGCCTTCTCTGCCGTTTGGTAGAGAGGCCAGTTCATGAAGACCTCTTTTGATATGACCGTAAGCTGGTTGAAGGATAAATCTAAGTAGGTCAGCGTGGGCAAGTGTCTCAGAGCGTGCTCGGGGAGCACGTCCAGCCGGTTGTGCTTCAGGTCCAAAATCTTGAGTTTCGGCGTGTCCTGAAAAGCCGTCCAAGGGACTGAAGTCAGCTTGTTCCCCTGTAGCCTCAGTTCAGTGAGATTCGTCAGCCCCTCCAGGCTTTTGATGTTCATGAGGGTGATCTCGTTGAAATTCAGCCAGAGGAACTCCAAGGCACCGACGTTTGAGAACGATCTTCGAGGTAACTCAGTCAGGTGGCAGTTTTCTATTCGGATTTTGGTGAAATCATGTGGGATGTCCTCCGGGATTCGTCCCATGGAGGTTTCCATACAAAGTAAAGATCTAGAAAAGTAGATAACACATGAAATCCTTTGCTAAGCACATGTTTTATCTTCAGTAAAGAGATATGAAGAACAAATGACAAGGTGTCAGTGTATTTTGGACGTAATGAGGTTGTATATTAGCTTTGTGAGTTCGGATCAACAAACCGTATGTCAAAACAGGCTTACGTCAGACACAAAACATCCCATCGTTGACGTTCACTCACCTCCCCAAGTTTTCATCCGAACACGAACACCCGATCAAACACGTCGATGATCCAGGGGTGATGAGATACATTACCAAAGCGATACGTAACGCGACATCGAAGGCGTCCATGTTCCAGGGTGAGCATGTGAAATAGGCCGGTGTGGGCTGGACATGCCTGTGTGCTGCGTGGCAGAAAGCCTATTACCTTAATCCTCCTTGACGTAACACTTAAGACACATGAGACACTGGAAAGGTGTATTTATAGTGATGGTCCACTTTGTCTGGAAAACATTGTTGGATTTCCTTCAAAGAGCTCAAAAGTGTAGCAATTTGTTCAATCTCTGTTGATCGTGACAGGTTTGGGCTTCAATTCGTTTGGGCACAGCTCGCCCAGAAGCCTCGCACGAGTCCAATCCGAGTGGATCCGCCCTCTGAAGCTGTGGCGTCGTCGGGACGGGAGGTCTATCTGTGCTAAGTGAGCCGGGGCCCGTCAGGCTTAGCGGCACTGAGAGGGAGGGCAGCACACAGACCGAGACAGATGTCTGGAAAGGGCTGTAATCTGACCTCAATAAACTCAACCATGGTCGTCGCTCAGGTTGTTAAAGGGCCGAATCAGCAGCAAGGCACGCAGCAAGTGTGAAAAACAGAAACTTGGAGCTACGCCGCTGAAATTTTGAACCTTTTTCTTCTTTTGAGCCCCAATTTTTCACTAATTTCACTCAGGATAGACTTCTTGTCCCAACACGACAGTGGGGGCCCCTAAATGTCCAAGTGCTCCTCTGGTCCTTCACTGAACCCTTCTTAAGTTAGGTTTAACTCCAGCATGAGGTTCATCAGTGAGAAAATGGGAACAATTCAAACTGAACAGTTTAACACCTGCAACTCACAAAGCTTACATTGGACCTCAATTCTTCAGCTATTGAAATGTTGTTGCTAATAAAATGTGATAATTGTTGGTATGTAATTTATCTTATATGAAGATCTGAAAGTTTGAGAAAGCTTTATATATATAGAATGTGCTTTGCTATTATAATCAAGATTTTTTATCAACAAACTTGAATGAATTATTGTTTTCAGAGCTATAAAATAAGGTTGTCAGCAAACATACAAATACATTTTTCTCAGTCATTTTTATTTAAAAAAAAATATGCATAGTACATTCATACATACACATAAATTTCAGGTTATAAATATATACACAATATAAAATGTACTGTATTTTCCGGTTTGGGACCCAACAGTAAACCTGGCACATTAACATTGTACTGACATACAAAATAGACTAAACTGCTGTTTTTTTTTTCTTAATAGTTTGTGTTTCAAAAACTTGAAACACAATTCAGAGGTTACATGTTGGAAAAAATAAATATTCAATGGGTTAAACAGAGTTTCAAGAGTATCAAGAAATCCTCCTCTGTAAAACATCACTTTTAAAAGTGCTTGATACGTTTAAAAAAGGTTGTTGTTTTTTTACACATTTACAACACATTTCAATGTTAAACTTGCTCCAGTTTACAGTTTCCCTTTATACTTTCCCACCAAACGAACGGTGGCCAAATAATGCCAAAGGTCCCGTGCTAACAGAGCTATCAGTGTCCTCTGAAGACCCTTTAAAAAAAAAAGGATTAGTTGAGTCTTTTAAGTCTTTGAGCACAGCGGTTTATCCATTCACATCGCAGGCGGTTAGAAAAAAACAAAGTGCATCCTCTTGAAATTGAGGCATCTGTTTGGTTTCAGCAGAAGTACTCGTTGGGCGGCCCTTCAGTCCTGGCTGTGGCCTCCGAGTCCACGCTAGACCTCGCCGACAGCAGCCGGTTGGACTCGTCGGGGTTGAGCCGGGTCAGGTACTCGCCCTCCATCCCCTTGGCCTTGCCCGTGGGGCCGAGGGTCTCGAAGGTGACGTACGAGTCCTGCATTTCCTTGGACTGCCGGCCCACCAGCTTTTGGCAGCGCTTCTTCAGCGCGCCGCAGCACACGATGAGAGTCAGGGGCACGGCGATCACGCACGCCACGGTGATCACCACCACGTTGATGAGCTTCTGCGTGCCGCTGGCGCTGGCCGCCTCGTCGGTTGAGAAGATTACGCACTGCTCCTTCTTCGGGATCAGGCCTTTGACGCAAACGCAGGCGATGTACTTGGTCTTTGGCACCAGGCCTTCGATGGTGATGCGGTTCTTCCCGGCGCCCACGTTGATCCGGCGCATGTCCCGCTCCCCGAACACGGCGTACAGCACGCTGAACTCCGTGGTGTTGGTGGCCGTCGGAGCGCGCCAGTTGAGGGACACCGTGTGGTCGGTGTCGCCGATCACCTTCACCGAACGCACCACCCGTTTCTCCGGGGCTTGCTGGAGGGACGAGGCGTTGGCCGCCAGGTTGCTCAGAGCGTCCGGCGGCACCTCCACCGACTTCTGGAGGTCCGACGCGGCGTCGGAGACGCTGTAGCTCTCGATCTCGTACTTCCCGGTCACGCCTTTGCCGTTGAGGGGCTCGATGATGGGCTGGGCGGCCGCGGTGGTCGGCGGCGGCACGTATCGGGCGATGAGTTTCTCCTGGTACGCCGCGCGTCCGATCCCACCGGGTCGCTTCCCTCTCGCTCTTTTAGGAGCGCCGGCACCGGCTTCTTCCGAGCGGAAGGAATCGGTGATCACCAAAGAGATGATGGCGTCCGCGGTGCCCACGAAGTTGGTCGCCTTGCACACGTATTTCCCAGAATCCCGGTAGGAGACGGCCGGCACGCTGAGAATGGACCAGATGATGCCCTCCTTGGAGATCTCTTCCTGAACTGCAACAGAGTTAATCACATTAACACCGAAACAAAAACTCTAATCTCGTTGACACTTTATCTCCGGAGAAAATAGGTTTTCTAATTCCATCACATCTGGGAATAGTTCAGGAGGGAGGCGGGACAAAACTCACCGGTTCCGTTCATCTTCTTGCCGTCGGCGCGGCTCCAGGACAGCTCTGGGATGGGGACGCCGACCGTCCCGCAGCGCAGCAGCACGTTGTTGCCCAGCGAGCTCCGGACGCGGGCCACGGCCGTGTGCACCCGGGGGCCCTGGCACCGCTGCAGCTCGGCCTCGGTGAACAGCACCCCCGAGAGGCTCTCCGGGTCGGCGCAGCGCAGCCGCGTGTCGATGAGCGCCACGGAGGACGAGGGCGACTTCTGGAACTGGACCAGATCGTAGAGCCTGCAGTCGCACATCCAGGGGTTGTCATGGAGACCTGTGGAGGAGGAGTGCATTGAGTGGACAGAAAACTGACTTTGCAATACAGCGAGTTAAAATAAATGGAATTAGTCCGACACACCGCAGACAATAACTATAATTAGACTAATCCCTTCAGAAGCTGCTGGTGTCAAGGAAGTGGTCACCATGCAAGGCAGCTTAAACTGAAGACGTTCCAGTGTCATAAAGTGTCGCAGTCGCGTCCTCACCAAGAATGAGTTTGGAGGAATCGCTGTCTTGGGTCGGCTTCACACTCAGCCACATGGAGAGGACATCGGCAGGAATGGTAGCCAGGCTGTTGCTGGACAGGTCCAAATAGGTGATGTTCTTGATGTACATGGTGGCTTCGGTGGGGACGGCAGAGATCTTGTTGTTGTGCAGGTCGAGCAGCCTCAGGTTGGGCATGTCGGTCAGGGCGCCCCAGGGGAAGGAGGTGAGCGCGTTCCCGTCCAGCCTCAGCTCGTCCAGGTTGTAAAGTCCCCGGAAACTGTCGGCGGTCAGCGAGTTGAGGGAGTTGAAGGACATCCAGAGGAACTCCAGGTTGTTGAGGTAGTGGAAGTTGTCGGTGGAAATCCGCGTGATGGCCGTCTTCTCGATGCGCAGCTTGGACGTGTCAGTGGGGAAGTTTGGGGGGATCACTGTAATCTCTGGATCGTTGCAGAGCACGCTCCTGCAATTAAAAAAAACAAAGTTATTATTTCTAGAATGACAATAACAGAACACTATTAATGCAACTTCTAATGGAGAATTCAGAGGTGGATTTATTTCTTCAAAGAATGTACATTTAAATCATATTTTTATCTGAATAAACTAGTTCAGTTTGAGGAGAAAAACGTAGTAGCCTATTGTTCAGTAACAAGCAAAGAAGATTAAAGAGCAACTCCAAGTTAATCCTCACTACGCAGAGTGACTGAATAAGAGGAAAGCTGCAGTGAAAACCAATTCTGCACGCAAGGAAGGAGAGAGAAAAAAGAAGCGTCGAGAGTTGACTTTGACTGAAAATTCAAATAAATTTACCTCGCTTTCGATCCGTCGCTGAGTTTGTGGAAGAAGCAGCTGCATTGTGCGGGACACGAGCTGCTCATCAGAGGAAAAAACACCACAGCCAAACAAAAAGCAGCAGAGAAATGTCGATTCATTTTTTTTGTCTCCTCTACAAGCAACTAAACGCTATAAAACTAAACTACAATGATACAAAAACGAGAGAAGCGCTGCTGCTGCTGCCGCTGCTGCTCTAACGGGACATCGGACGCATGGTGGTGGTTCGCAGGCTCACGGCTCCACACTGCTCCGCCTGGTCTGAATCCTGAGATAAAAAGGATAGGCTGGGATTAGAGGAGGACCTGGGTTATTTTCATTCACACGATTAGGCCAATGCTTCCTGGAAGCTGATAGGCTGCGCAGTTTTCACTTTTGGGACTCGGGAAAAAATACTTTCAAACAGTTGATTGGATGGTTAATTAAGGCGCGACAATGTGAGCGGGCAGGAATAACTGCAGGTGGGTGAATATTCAAATATATCACCACAGACAGGAAGACACGAAGACCTGTCTGTGTGCAACAATTAGAGACGATTGTTGAATTTATATTGTTAAAAGTTTCCTCAGTATTTCTTTTTTGAAAAATAAAAACAAAAGTAAATAAATAAAATGATTACAGCGATACTATTGAAGCCTGGAGAAAATCCACCTTTTGTCAACGTTGTCATGTAGATTTATAGATTATTTACCTCGTGAAATGTTTATGTGGACAGAAAGTGGCGACGTGGAAATTGGCAAAACATGATGGCCACTAGATGGCGGTAGAGAATCTTTGAGGTTATTTGTACTCAGGTTTTATTATGTTTCATCTTGAAAACAAGTGTTCTGATTGATGATGAAGGATAAATGGAAAGATGAATGTACAATTTCTTACTCAAAGTGAATAGATAGATAGATAGATAGATAGATAGATAGATAGATAGATAGATAGATAGATAGATAGATAGATAGATAGAT
>JAUESE010000101.1:7897317-7915481 GCA_032274725.1 Malacoctenus triangulatus
GATCGACTGGTTAACTGTTAACCTCTCCTTCACCCATTGTCAGGATTGATTTCAATGACCTCGAGTTAAACTGGAATGACGCAGGTGCACAGAGAAGATGGATGGATTTTTAAAAGGACCTTAACAAAGTACAGCTTCTTCTAACGTTAATTTACTTTACAAATCGATGTAAAGTTCCAATATTTGAAATATAAGCAGTTTAATGACCATATGCTGAAATTTCTCAGGTATAATTAATGTACATTCACCTGAATCCACCAAACCTACAGTAACTCGCTCCTCACTCATGGTGCTCATTCTCAATCTGTTTTTCCACATTTCCAGATGTGGTCACTTATCTTCACTATCTTGGCCTGAAGTAGTGACAATGCAACTTTTGAAGTCTTGTAGAAGTTTTCCTCCTAAACTGAGCCCCTCTATAATTTCTTCCTCTAGTTCTTTGTGTTGGACGTCGTCGCAAACGGCAAACAGCTCCACGAACCGGAGATCTTAGCCCAACTGGAGAAGATCATGAAAATGTCAGAAAACGCTGAAGAGAAACTCCCTCCTGTGGGAATCTTGACAACTGACGGGAGGACTGAATGGGCGCAAGCAAGAGAGGCCCTCACGAAAGGTCTCAGCAGCTCCTACTTTCTCTTTTTCTTTATCAAACAACTCTTTGAAGTCTTGACTCGCTTTTTTCTTCCTCGATCCAGATCAGACCAACAGAGACTCTCTGGCACTGATAGAAAGCTGCATATGCATCGTATGTCTGGACGAGCCCAGCGGGCTGCAGGCCAGCGACACCAACCGGGCCCTGATGATGCTCCACGGAGGCGGGCGAGAAAGAAACGGGGCCAACCGCTGGTACGATAAGTCGATGCAGGTAGGAGCGCGTTCAGAGCAGCTCAGGCTTCAGTGGAGCGCTCTGGGTGAGTTGCTGATCGACTTCGGCTCAGTTTGTTATAGGAATGAATGGGATCTGCGGAGTGGTGTGCGAGCATTCGCCTTTTGAAGGAATCGTGATGGTGCAGTGCTCTGAGTACCTCATGAGATATATGTAAGCTCACAAAAACACTCAATGAAGGTCGTGAGATCAGCAATAAATCCGGGTAACTTCAAAGAAGTTGTTCTTCACAGAACAGGAAGTCCGTCGAAGGTACTTACGGCCCCTTCCTCAAAAACACTCCCTCCTCCGAGAAGGCTGCAATGGAAATGCAACTCGGACATCCAAGGACTCCTGGCAGCATCTGGAGACAGACTCCACAGGCAAGACCCAACTCGAGCAAACATAACGTCGAGAACTCAAAGCAGTTTTCAAGACTTTCAGTGTCACATTTTTCCTGTTTTGTTCCCATCAGGCTGGTGAACAATCTCGACATGGACGCATTTAAATTTAAAGCTTACGGGAAAGAGTTCATCAAGAAGCAGAAGATGAGTCCAGACGCCTTCATCCAAGTGGCCTTACAACTTGCATTTTACAAGTAAACCTATTCATCTTCTCTAATCTCCAACTCAGTGTGGATGTAACTTTATTCAGTCTCGTCTGCCTGTCACGTATTCAGATGCAGAGGACGCCTGGTGTCCACCTACGAGAGTGCGTCCATTCGGCGTTTCCAGCAGGGCCGGGTGGACAACATTCGCTCGGCGTCCACCGAGGCCCTGGCCTTCGTGAAGTCGATGACGGATGAGAGAGTAACTTACCCTGTGAGTCATTTTTCTCACTTTCGCTCCAATTACCAAACCCCCACGTTACACTTCATTATGCCCGCCGAAACGAAACAGGTGCAGCACCTTGGCACGCTAAAAAAAACAGAGTCCCAGTTCAACCAGATGATCTCCCTGCTGGTTTAGCAGAGCAGTGAAATATAGCTAGAATAAAGCTCGTTGTGCTTCTTCCAACAGGATTCTGAAAAAATGAAACGACTGAGGGACGCAATTAACGCCCAGACGAATTACACCGTTGCAGTAAGAGTTTTAAATGTCATCTTAATACTTAAATAACAAGAAATATGGTCCAGATTCGTGGTATCTCAGAAGTCCTGACCCAAATTTAACTTGTATTTATACAGTGAAAAAAAACTTTTATGCTCAAATGTAATTTTTTTGTTGTAAACTGTCCACAACCTCACTGGGAGTCGCTGTTCTTTGCAGGCTATCACAGGAATGGCGATAGACAATCACCTGCTCGGACTCCTGAGGATCGCGGCGGAGCTCCGCATGGAGAGGCCGGAGATCTTCTGTGACCAGACGTATCTGGCCAGTAACCAGTTTATCCTCTCCACCAGTCAGGTAACATGTGATCCCCCCCTCCCCCCCACTGGTAATACCTCAAATCCTGAGTTTATGATGGACAATCGAAGTATAATCCACAGAACTGTTTCTATTTGTTGGTGAAAAACAACCAGCTGTCGATGCCATAAAGCAGTCCTAACATCATATTGTGTAAATGTGAGTCATCAAGTAGTTGTGTCTACTTTTCGGGGGTCTGTAGGGGTCTAAACTGAGGTTTTCCCCCCTTGTCTCCAGGTTCCCACCACGGTGGAGATGTTCTGCTGCTACGGCCCCGTGGTGCCCAACGGCTACGGCGCCTGCTACAACCCGCAGTCCGACCACGTCCTCTTCTGCGTGTCCAGCTTCTGGGAGAACACGGAGACGAGCTCGGCCGTCTTCGTCAAGGCCCTGAACGAGGGCCTGCTGGAAATCAGGGACCTGTGCAATCGAAGCGGCGCCGACGCCGCCAAACCGGCCGCGAGCGGCCAAGGAGCCGGCCAGCCTCGCAAATCAGGGAAGTAAGCCATACTGGGAGGACACGCCCACCAGACGGCTCCGCTCAGCACTCGTAGACTTAGACTCGGGGTCTGCAACCTCTTAATCGTAGTTCTCAAGTGAGATTAATAAAAATAAACTACAGTTTGTTTATATATAACAAATCTATATATAAAAGATATCATATCTTTGTTTTGTGGCGTCCAAAGTTTATTTTTGTGGTTCTAAAGGTTGCAGACTCCCGACTTAGACGTGAGATCTAGACTCAGTAGTTGAGATGCCTTCATGTGTTTCTGTGCAATAGTGTTTCTTGTACGACAAAATACAAAGCCTTAAATTTCACATGTAACTCCATATAGTCTGTACATAGAAAAAGTGAAAGAAAAGAGAAAAATACTATAAGGTCCTTTGGATCTGAGAGGACAACAGAAGCTATTCGGGGGGGTCCAACGCGGACCCTGCTTGACCTGGTAGACTGCAGATAACTGGTCTGCTGCCTTTAGGAAACTGAAGCCATTGTAACGCTATGCGAGGGTGTGACGTCATAGTGGGACAAACGAGTGATTTGATGTATATCGTACAAGCTTTGAGTAGTAATGTAGCAGAAAATAGGGCCCGTCGTGTGTTCGGGTGACTCGTAACAATCGCAACGTCCTGTCAATGTGATCCTGCCAACCTCACTCTCTGTGTGCCATCGTGTTAAAATGTGATATTTTTACTGTCGTCTGTGAACTGTCGGGTTGCCAAAGAGGTTGTGCATTTATGGAGTTTGTCTCATGAGGCACTTTAAGCTACTCATAGAGAGATAAAGAGCAAATAACTATAAACAGAGAAACTCTAGATGTTGTGTGTGGAAGTGAAGTTGAGTTTATGGTCTCAGTGGCACACTTGAAGCTGTCTCGTTGTACTGTACGTATGTAAGTATTATGTTGTATATTCTAGCAATAGTTACTTTGTGCAAAATGTAATGAACAGTGTTACCTTGCAAGGAAGAAGCAGTCCCACCGTGACTGAGGCATACCACTGTGTCCATGTGTACATACTGTATAGGTGCATATAATGGTAGAATAAGGGTAGACGTGTCTCAGTGTACTGTAGGTGCAATAACACAGTAGTAGTAAGGGATGTGTGCAATATACAGAGTGAAGCTCAACCAGACGTATGGAGCTTTTAGAGAATTAACCCTTTAACATCCAATGAGGAAGGGAAAAAATGATGAAGAGCTATAAACTTGTCAAAACTTCACCAAACTTCCCTCCGTTTGAGGAAACCATATTTAGCTTTTCTTCAATAATTTGAATTCAATTCAATTCAATCTTTTCACGCGCATCTTTAAAAAAAAGAACTAAAACAAAATATAAAAATATTTGCTTTTTTAAAGTCTCTTTTAAATATTCTTTTAATAATACATGAAGAGAATAAAATAAAATGAGATGAAAATGCATAAAAAAAAATTAAAAAAAATAAAATAAATATATCTTAAAAAATCTATAAATTAAACGAGTGTTAGTTGACAACAAAAAGTTAAAATTAATGAATATTGAATAAGTTTGCAGAGGTAAGACAGGTAAAGGTGGTTTGACCAGACTGATTGAAGTTAATGAAATATGGTGAATGTTACTGTCCTTTATTTGCTCGACCAAAAGGGAAGAGCTGGATGTTCAAGGGTTAATTGCGACTGTTGCTATTTTTGATACACAAAAAACAGAGTCAGATGATAATAAATGTCGTCCACATCACGCCTGTCACGAGCGTCCATTCGGGGTGTGTGGTGACTTTACATTCTCCTCCACATTGTGGCTCTTGTTCAATCTGCCACATTTTGCTTCGCCGCAAATTGAATTTGTATTTGTGACAGCGTGACGAAACGTGTCGCTCTGTGTCCAGGAGAAATGTGGCTGTCAACCGTCTGTGCATCATCAACTCGCATGCATGTTTATTCTGATGTAATAGCTGTATTTTTATACTTTAAACAGAATATAAAGAGTAAAATATTATAACCAAGAAAACAAAATGCCTTAAATCAAATTTAATGCAAAATGTTTCTCCACTTTTCATGTGAAATGTAAAGTTATATTTAACTTCTCCTGCTACTCTGAAGTGTTTCTGCTCGGTGTTTGCTGAATGGTAAATGTAAAAGAATGTAACGTTGTTATTCAGTATTATGACAGTGTTTTTGTTTCAGTCGTCATCATTTGACTGAGTTTCATTGATCCTGGATCAGCGTCACACCTGTTCTTGATGTTTCTGTAACTGTGACAATAAAAAAAAACACTTGGTCAGGAGTTAATACTGACTTTATCCCAGCGTTTAACATTGAGTGCAGAGAAAAGTCAAACTATATGTTTATCGTCATTGAAACAAAATGATTGTTTATTTTTGAGTCTGTAGAAATAATAAAGAGATCAGTTATTAAAATAAAGTTATAAAGTGAAGTCAGACACATCATGCAATGAATAAAAAAGCAAACTGAATCTCTTGAACTGCGTCAGCATTTTTCTTTGAATGAGTGTCTACATGTTTACTTATTATACAATTCCTGAATGCAAAAAGAAATGGTCAATTAAAGGGGCCACTGGACAGATTTGTGCTGTCATCTGGCAATTTACAGTTCGTACAGCTTCTGAAAAACAATAATTTCACCCTTGTTTGTTGCATTTTGTAGATATTTCTCTCATCACTTTCAAATAATCTTGTAACATAGCTGTGAATGATCAGTAATTATCAGCGTCCGTCAACACTGATTGTAACTGGACTCATTTGTATGTGAGTCTCTGTTTGCGGCGGGACCACTCCACCATGACTCTCCCAACAGATGGCCCCCGCTTCTCTGGCATCTGACGGGGTCTTTGGGGAGCGACACGAATTTAATTCTCCGTTGGTTCGGCCACTGAACCAGGTCGACCAAAACGCGTCGAGCGTTTAGCCAGGCTTTTTTATGAACTGGTTCAATTAAAGTGGGACGTCAGGGTGGATTTGGAGGGGGAGGGGTCTCATTTCACTACACTGTAAAAAACCAAACACCTGTTTCTGCCCGTTGCTATGAGCTGGTATCTTCTTTTACTCCTTTTTGGAAAGTCAGTTTTAGCTACAAAGTTAATCACCGATTAATAAAACGCAGAGCGAGTCACCTCACAGGTGCACCAGTGGCCGTCCAGCCACCAGTCTATTGACAGGACATTAAGCTGGGTCATGGAAAGCCAATGCTGGCGGTGACCGGTGGCTTCGCCGCTCCCGGTGCCGCTCGTGACAGGACTTGGCGTGGAGATCAATGGCGGAAGCCCACCTGGAGATGGATGATGGGGGGAACATTACCACTAATAAGCGTCTGCCACGCTGCAGACAGAGTCGGAGCCTAACCCTGCTGGCTGCTATCGACTGGGGAGGGGAGGAGAAGGGGAGCCGAGCTGTCCGTCCAGATCACCACCCCCCCACCACCCCACCCCCACCTCCTCCTCCCGGCTCCTTCCAGGCTGCAAGAGAAATGAAAGACCAGTGAAGGTGTGTTCCAGCCGCGGCTGAGGATGACAAAGGCGAAGCAGGGACGGCGTCGCTAAAACTTGACACCCTGATGTATGGTTGTCTTTAAACACGGAGAGGTTCAAACCAGGCAGGTATGTGAACAGGTGGAGAAACCAAGAGGAGGTTTTACTGCTGACCAGCAACACACACACACACGAGCTCACGCTAACTTCACAAATGTACATGAGGTTGACAAGATTAGCAATTAGCAGCTCCAAGAAAAAAGAACACAACCGACTTTCTTAGACTAACTAATGACCCTTTTAGAGTTGATTGTTCAGTCTCTCGTCTCTTAAAAGGCAGCGCTGAATAAAAAGTCAGATTTACATTCTCACAGCTGACTGGCAAACGTGCTTCAACATCACCACAGTTCATGCTGTCTTGTAATCACTAATCCTAAACTGTAATCCTAATCAGAATCTGTAACTGAACGTGTGCACATACATCAGCAGTGAGCTGCTGTAACATGAGAGCCTGGCTCCTTTCAGCAGCCAATTAGATTGACTTAAGCCATCGTTGCATTATCATAGGCATCATTTGGTGATTTTGTAACTCGGGCCACATTCAGGACGCCTTCGAAAATGAAAAGCATCTTGACATTTCTCGTCCAAAAATGGAAAGAACAGAACAGAAAGTGTGCCATTGTCCTTCATTTCAAATATTGACATTTAGGTTGAAATTCAAAAGATCTTTCAATTAGGAGCGCGTTCATATTTTAGCTGTCTGTTTTCACTCACAAAGAGAGTCTGATAATGGCCATTGTGACATTTATTAGGAAACTGCTCCCAGGGCAGGAGCTACATTTACACACCATCTTGAAGCCTAATTGGGCGAGAAGTGAGGGGCCCATTAAATAATATGCCACAATGCAGGACATGACAAGAGCTGAAATGAAGTACTTCTCAAGGAAGCAGTCCCATTTAAGAAAGATGTAGATAAAAGCGCTGGTTCCGCTCTGACGGATTCCCCTCACAGTGAAACTTAAATCTGGTGCATTTTAGCTTCCTGCGTCGTCTGAGCAGCTCCGAAACAAAGAACGATGACGGAGATACTGTAAGTGAGAGATTTCACGTATACAACACAAGTTGCTCACATTCCCTGATGGATTGTGGGATGACGGTATCAGAGGCACGGCAATTATTAGTGAATGAAAATATTTAAATGACTTGATCACACTGTTGCGGGGAAGTCGCCAACTTCAGGCTCTTCTCTCCTCAGCCACTGTCAGCACTTCCTTCCAGCTGTTGTGATGTGTTATAATGAGGCTCTGCTGGATGACAACACGACACCTATTCATCTCAGGGCCGGCCGCTTTTTTAATTCCTTTCCCGATTCACTCGCTATTCAGCCCGGCCACTTGTTTTCTCCTGGTTTCTCAACTGTAATCCATCCAGGCGGCTGCATATCAGCCAGAACACAAGCCGCCCTACTGTAAGCGCGGTGCCTAAACAGTGTTGGCAACGTATGATTCATGCCGTGATTGGAAGATCAATAACCAATTTGAGGACGACCTGGTGGAGAGGAGCCAGATTGCGGTCTGCGCGGCGTAAATCTCGGCTGGTGGACGTGTGTCCAAGCCCTGCCACGGGCTCCTGCTTCGGGAGGGGGGGATGATTTATGCCCCCCAGGTGCCGCAACGGGTACGGCCACGCTTGGGGCTCTGGGTGGAGAGCCACGGCTAATTTGAGAGGCCTCAGAGAAAGCTGTGGGGAGGGTAAGTGAAAGGGTGAAGGTGTTAGAGTCAGAAACAGAAACTCTCAGGAGGGATTCCAGCAAACTGCATATTTCTGCTATAAAAACACCTCCTTCTCTCAAATAATTACATGAAAATAACAGATTTCAAAAGATAAACAAAATTAGAAAGAAAAATAGCTTCAAAAAGAAGAGCTCTTAAGCGTTCCAAGCTACGACTCTGTAAGGTGAACCGCTGTGCCAGGCCATCATCGTCACACCAGAGTCAACCGAGCAAGACAAACGCTTAAGCGCTCCCCTCACATCGGAGTAACAACCTCCCGTCCGCCCGCGCGGCCTCTCAATCCAGCCTGCGAGCCGGTTGCATAAGCGCCCGGATGTGAACGGATCCAAGGAGACAGGAGGGAGAAAAGTTAGATGGAGGGACCTCATTAGGCACGCCGCGCTCTCCTCACAAACCTTCCATCTCGGCGATGCGGAGAAATGTGTGACCTGGCCATGAGTTTCTGAAGGATATCTCATAACACTCGACGAGCGCGGAGCCACCACCAGGAAGCTAATCGCGGCACTGTCAGGAGGACAAATAAGAAGGCATGAGTTTGCATGCATGTCGGCTTCGTGGCTCTGGTCATGTGAGACGCGCTCCCTCCCTGAGTTACCCCCCCCCCCTCCGCTCTGCTTCCAGGCCAGATGTGGGATGGAGGGATTGTCTGGAAATCGAGGTTGACTGAGGGGAAGAGGAGCGAATTAAAAAAAAAAAGGTGTGCTTCATTAAATGCTGGGCTCCCAGGTGGCCGTCTGTCCCGGCGGCGGCGTCCCTGCGGAGCCGGGTCGTGCGGGGTTTGGAGAGGAGATGAAGAGAGAGCGGCTCGCAGTGAGAGCCCAGGCAAGCGTCCCGCAGCCCACAGCTGCCAGTGGCCGCGCCGCTCTCAAGACTCCAGTAAGCAAACCACACGCAACGCAACAGCAGCCCCGTCCGGGCCGCCGCCAATTACAGTCAGCCATTAAGGAGAACTGATGCAGCTGCAACAGATGTGGGAGCCGCAATATGCTCGGTCACTTCTCAGGGAAAGAACAAACAAAGCTTTTTAATTATTGCTAATGAAGTTTGTTACAACTCACTTTTTATATCGTCTTAGTTTTATGTGACTTTTTATGATTATTGGGTGTGATTTAGTAAAAAGGTTTTTCAAACCTACTACTTTCTGAATTT
The DNA here is from genome assembly GCA_032274725.1 of Malacoctenus triangulatus. NCBI lineage: Eukaryota > Metazoa > Chordata > Actinopteri > Blenniiformes > Labrisomidae > Malacoctenus > Malacoctenus triangulatus. The sequence continues at coordinate 7,906,493 of JAUESE010000101.1, forward strand.
TTCTGCAAGACTGCTGGATTTAAAAGGATCCTTCATCTCTGATGGTCGCATGCTTGACCTTTAGGTACACTCACGAGCCATGAAAGTGGCTACACCTGTCCCGCTGCTCGTTAACACAAATATCCAATCAGCCAATTACATGGCGGCCGTCCAATGCATCTCAGCACGCAGACAAGGTCGAGGCGACCTGCCGAAGAGAGAGCGCGGTTTGGAAATGTGGAGAAAGTAACTCTGAGTCTTATGTTGTTGTTTTCCGACACACTCTGAGTTTTGTCGCTGCTCCTCCTCCTCCTCCTGGTGGAGGTGCGTAAGTGAGCTGAACCACCAACAGGAGAGACTGCGGTTCATATGCACAATATGCTGCAGATTTCACAGGAGATTTCACAGAAATATAATCTTAATTCGACCATAAAACATTGTTATGATAGATAAAAGAGGCATAAAAACCTTCAGGGCTTTCGGGGCCACAAAGCTGTGAAGCTATTTTCTCAAATGTGTTTTTTTTTGTGTACATTTGTGTTTATTTACTTCCAGGGGGCTGTGAAGTTCGGTGAAGGGGAGCGAAGTGAAGGAGCTGCAAAGTAATGGTTTCATATTTAATGAGCGGCTGGGGACGGCGACGCCCGGTGACGGAGAGAGTCCCTCTGCCGAGCCGCTGTCACGGGGGACGGCGCTCATCCTAAATCCTGCTCTTATTGCGACGCGCAGCGCCGCAATATCTCACTCCGGAGACACAACTTCAGATTTTTATGGGTGCTCAGGTAATTGAACAGCAGGAGGGGAGAAGATCTAATCCACTTATCCGTAAAGGAAGTGTATCCAAACCAAGCCGCTCTCTTTACTCGCTCTCCGCTGCCTTTAACTCTTTGTAATTTGTCAATGAGATACGTTTAAGGGAGCATCAGCGTTGGGCACAGGAGCGATGGTGTCATCTTGGCTACATATGTCCTGGTGTAAATAAGCCTGTCAATTTAGCCACCGGTTCATACGTAATAGAGGACGGGGGCTGAGGGATGAGGGGCAGCGCCGCTTTATAGCCCCTCAAGCCACACTTGTCAGGAAAACTGGCATGCTGAGACAGCTCGGATGGGCCCAACAAATAGGCTTTGTCTCTGTAGTTTACAATTACCTTGCACAGAGAGCTAGCATGCAGCATTTTCACTCCTGAAATGAGTCAGAAACAGCTGACAAAGACGTACAGTTGTTTTTGTACCAGTAAATCAAGCATGAATCCGTTCTGGTGCTCTACATGTAGTTGCACTGTATAGCTGTTCCTCTCTTCAACAACTCCTCTTGTTTATCCAACATGAGAGCTCAGTTGTCAAGAAGGTGTTTAGCTGAATGCAAAGATAAAAGAATCTGTCCAAGCTTTTCTCCTCTCATTAGAATTCATAAATCCTCCAGTCATGATCGCGATGTGATCACGTTTCTATGTCTCATTTATGTTTTGATTAAAAAAGATGTCTCCTTAAAGACTGGAGGGCTTTCACCGAGGACATCTAATTAATACCGGGTGAAAAAAAGCCCAGCGGGGATTCACTTCTTAACCAGGAAATCCACAAGCCCCCCCACACACACAGCCCCTCCCCCATCTGCAGCCACTCCAGTGCATACTGAAGATAGTGTAATTACAGCTTTGGTGCAGAAAAAAACAGACGGGCAGAAAGTTGAGTTTCTTCATTTGAATGAGAGTAACAGTCAGTTGTGGTTTTTCGTGTCCGACACCCGCTAAAGGGAGCTGCTGCATGGTGTGTGTGTGTGTGTGTGTGTGTGTGTGTGTGTGTGTGTGTGTGTGTGTGTGTGTGTGTGTGCTGCCACCCCAACAGTGACAGCTCCATAACAAGCCCAGTGCACAGCAGAGCCTGGAGCTTCTCCCTGCCAGTGCTGCTCTGCAAAGCGCACGCAGACAGCTCCCTGCTCTCCAAGGAGACACACACACACACACACACACACACACACACACACTGAGTCAACCTGCGACACGTGACAGGCCTTTGCCTCCAGTCACTCTGCGGTTCGACTCCCAGGAGTCCACTGTCAAAGACTCCTCACACACGCATAAAGCAACACATCAAGCACTTCGGCACATTAGGGAAATTCACGTTAAAGGTTCCCATGTTTCCTATCTTCCTCAAATTAATGTCAGCAGGGAGAAAAGAATCACAGACAGGTTCAAAAAACTGGGAAACGATTGAAGACACATTTATCTTAAATACTGCTTGTGTCTAACTTAAAGGTTGTAAGAACAGTCCATCAAAGAGCAAAAACGCTGGGTAATTTAGGGTCGTTAATTGCCCTCGTCAGCATGTTTTTGGACTGTGGGAGGAAACAGGAGTGCCCGATGTAAACGCATGGACGCTCGAGCCTGAACTGAGACTGGAAACCTCTCTGAGTTTTATCCACTGCACACAACGCCGTCCTCAATGATCAATAATCTGAATCCTTGGAGAGCTGTTCGCTAGAAATGCTTTAAGGGTTCAGATTAATTAATCATCATCAGAATAATCTCAATCCCATCGTATCACCGACAGTTTATTTTAAGACCGATACACTCGAAACGTAATTTCTCTACTTTGACTGCTGCCGTGTGCTGGCGTCTCATCACATCCTGAAGGTGATGAAGGCCAAAAGTCAGTAAAGTGTCTCCTTTGAAATGTTTGGGAAGCATCTGTATGTGGAACCTTTGAAACCTGGAGAGAAACATCTGTCTGATGTGGGAACGCCCTCAGAGTTCACCACTGTACCAACTCGTACACCTGCATCCTTAATAAACAGCCACACTTTGGAAAATAATTGGCATATTGTGATCACTTTTAGGGAGCAAATAAATATCTATAAAAAGAGCTTCCAGGATACTTCAAGACGTATCGCAGGGAAGAGGATTTTATTCCCTCTTTTTTTGAAACGATGATTGGTCCTGAGCGGATGTGGAGCAGATGGTGTTATCTACCTCGTGGGTGAGACGAGCAACAAGTGTGCAATTAAAGGCCTGAAGAGCTGCTTCATTCAAAGCTGATAAACTCTGGAAAGTAAACCGATTCAGCCCCACGACACAGAACTAATAGTTTCTTCCTGGTGCACTTGAAGAGTTAAGTACGATGTTGAGGATCCTAATAGACGGTAAAATGAGCTCACATGAAAGCTGGAATTTTAATTGGTCAGCGATATGTGCATTGTCCTTCAATTAAGGGATTTTTTTTCACACTTACTTTATGGTTGCTCTTCATTATTCAGCCGACCCAGCAGTTATTTCTTATTAAACATGCTGAGGTGTTGTTTTTTAGGAAGAAATGCGTGTTAGAACGCAGACATTGGATTTCAAATTAGTATAAATAAGAAATGACGGAGCAGAGGCGGCGAGGAGCTGCATTTTTTTCCCTCTCCCATATATCCTCTGAGAAGCTTCTCCTTCGACTGGCCTTGCTCCATCTTTCATTCAAGCCGAGCCGGTATCAATCACGCGACACCCAAATGATAGATAGGCAATCTATTAACACTACGAGCAAAAATAACTTCACTCACTCAATCCTTGACCTTACAGAGCGGGCAGTCAGTTTGGTTAAAAGCTCCGGCTATCACATAAAATGGATTTTCCTTTCGGATCAATTGCAGTGGAAACATTTGAACTGAAATGGCCATAGAAGGCTGTCACTAATAAATAATCGCTGTTGTCAGGGATTTATTCACCACCTCCTCCCACTCCCAAGCAGCCTCCATTCAGGAGGAAATCTGACCGCAGGGCTGTTTGGCCCCCGACGAAAGACGACGCAAGCAGGTTTTTTTGGGGGAGCGGCGAAAGGAACCGCCTTCGGACGAGGAACCATCTCAGCAAGCGCGGAGCCCGAGGAGGGAACGCAATTATCATCAAACAATCGCTGCTGCGCTGCTGCCGGGGCGTCGCACAGGACACGGAGGAAGCGGGGAAACATTTAGGTCACGTCGGGTTCAAAGACGCTCACGGATACAGCAGTGTGTGTGTGCGTGTGTGTGTGTGTGTGTGTCCGTGTGTGTGGAGGACATTACAAGACAAGATCTACACAAATTTGATGTAGCAGAAGAGAAATGCTGAACAACACGAGGGAACATCCTGCGTGGATGGGAACATAACGGCTCACTGATGGTTTATCAAACCAAGTCATGATTAGGAGAAGATAACATTAGGAGAGTAATCGAATATTGTATTTCAAATCAGTGCGAGTAATTTATTCTTTAAAAAACAAATACAACTTTCAAATTGGACCTCATAACTTTCACTCGCCACCCCAGATTTATGATCACAGTTTGGATTTATGTGCGCGCGCTGCAGTGTGTGACCGTAAATAATGATAAATTCACCAATAAGCTCGGCCGTACGTGTCCTGCTCCAGTAACCGAACAAGATGCACCTGTGTGAGGAGTCGAGCCAGAAACATATCCTAATAAATCTCTTTGAAAACTGCAGTACACACATTAATTAGAGCAGACACGGAGTTTAATGACCTCAGATTGAACTCTTTGAAGTTTGATTTTTTTAAAATTTCAAACAGGTGATTTATGGAACAGTGTGATCACGCCGCAGACCTCCCTAATTGACGATGAACGGTGTAATGAAGACGGATAAACATGTGAGTTCATGCGCTGATTGATTGATGAATATTTTCTATTTTTCTGTCAGGATCTGACAGAAAAGAAACTCCTTTTGACTAAAAACTGCAAAATTACAACTGACTGATGACCAGTCGAATCCCACCAGAACCTCGACGTCTCAGGTGTATCCAAACATTCATCATTCATTTTTATCAAGGAAAGGACGAAATCTGAATAATCGGCCAAAGAGAACTCATGACAATGAATCCTATTTTTGTCTTATGTCTTCAGTCCAAACAAATATAAGCCACAGCTCCCAGGGTTTCATCAAACATATCAATATTCAGCTGATACTGCCTTTAATCTGTGGCCAAGAGATCTTCGTGTAGCTCCTCCGAACACTCCAGGGAGTTCTCACTAATGAACAAAATACCAGGAGAAGCTATGGAGTAAATAGCCTGTGTTGAATTTTCAGAGGCTCCATCATTCATAATACAGCACCCTACATTATCAGAGCTGACCTTCTTGGATCGAAACGAAGTGGAAGAATGGCGTGTTTGTGCCGTTCCAGTTTCAGAGAATCGAAGGAGTCGTCCTGAGAGTCGTGGAAGTAAAAACTGTCATAAATATGGCGCATCATGTGTGTGTGTGTGCTTACTCAAAGCCACTTGAGAAGCTGTGATACCTGTTAGCATGTTGGTCGATCCACTGAGTCCAAACAGTCCCAGAATAACAAGATGAATAATCAATGAGGGTAAGTGTGGGAGGGGCTGAGGAAAGAGATGCAACCGAACAACCGAACAATATAAATAAAATCCACAGGATGCGAGATTAGCATTTTGCCATCTTGATGATCACAACTCTTCATGGGAGTCGTAACGATCGAAGCCCCATCGGCCAACGGCGACAGTCGGCTAACTTCGCAATCGCCGCGTGAATGTAATACAAGTGTGGCAACACAAAACGCCGTGCGTGTTGGTGACTTTATGACAGATGGCAGCCTTAAAGGTCAAAAGCTTGCATGAGGCTGACTGTAGAGGGATCAATCCTCCATAGATACTGTGTGTGTGTACGGTGGAGCCCCTTGAGAGAGATTGCCACCAAAGGCTTGTTTTGAACTCAGCATGCTACAAAGAGAGACCCCCCCCCCTCCTCCCCCCCCCCTCCCACCTACTTCAGGTCCTGATTTCATGAAGGGAGACAGCAGCCAGCTCAGAGGCGCCTCCACCTCGTTCATTCACCTACAGATTCCTGGAGTCCGATCAGTGTCAAGGTCCAACGGCGTTTGGCTTTGAACTGACTCTTTAGTCAAAATAAACCATCTTCAGGGTGGATTATCTGTAAAACGACAGCTAACAATCAGACAAAGTAAAAACAATACATGAAAAGTCTCCATATGTTAAATATGTTGCCAAAGATTGTCAATTCTACACTAAAACCTGCAAACGTAACCTGACACCATCTAGTAGCTTCTTGGAACCCGTTTCCTCCCAGCTCTCACTCCTGACTGGATGTTCTGCCATCGACTCCCAACTTAATGAGGTGTCATGTACACTTTATATAAAAGGTGTGACCTTATTAAACTGTGAGTGAAAGGGTGAGGAGATAACCGCGCGGAGATAAATGGCAAGGCTGGCTGGAAACTCATTCTGCCTGTACCACCGGTGGGACGAGCACCCTTCATCCCGACGTGGAGCTGCTGACAGTTATGGCTCCATCGGAGTTGTGATTCAGAAATGTACAGGAGATGGTATGAGGGAAAAATGCAGTTCCGGAGGATAAAATGACAGTGTGAACGCTGGAGCTGAATCTGGAGCTGAACGTCTCCTTTCACACAGCACCTGAGAACAGCCCCCACCTGCCAAAATTGCAGGGTTTCCGAGCAGCAAACTCTCATAGCGGACGAGGAAATCAACAAAAACATCACTAGTACTTTAAATGCCTGTTTTTTACCATTATGCTGAAGCCCCCCTGCAGGTTTCACCTCCCCGCCCCCCCCCCTGCATTGGCTGGTCTGTGTTAGTGGCTTTTCTGCTAATATGAGGCAGCGCTGTCCAGCTGTCAGGTGGACGGTCTCAGTTAAAGGAGGAGAGGAAGGAATCTTTAGGATGATGAGAAAAGGTAAAGAAAGAAGGGATGGAGAGAGACAGGGAGGAGGGGGGGGGCAGAGCAACGACTCCATCATCACACGATGATAAAAAAATAGAATGATTCAGTTAAGAAAAGTGATTTTTATTGAAAAATCAGACCACAAAAAATGCATTTAATTTGGATAACAGCGTTTTTACTGAAATTGACTTAAATTCACCAAAAAAATTAAAATGAGAGCTGACATGATTGTACTGAGTGTGCGTGAAGAATGAATGGTTATAACTGGATAAATGCAGTAGTTAAGAGATGATTTCTCACACGCCGGCTCCTCTTTAAATCAAACCACTTTCCTGAGAGCGCTCCGAGCTTTCCAAACACCAATCTTGTTATTTTTTTTTTTTCCTCCCTTTAACTTGAATTCTGACAGCCAATTCAATTAGGCTGGATATGTGTGGGTGTAAAAAAGGCAACATGACAAACTGGGAAGATGGATGGCAACCTTTGCTTCACCATTAAAATCACAATTGCATCGCATTGAAGCTCAATCTATTGCCGTATTACCAGCTGCTGCGAAATGAACTCGGCCTGGACTGCAGCGCCAGACAGCCTCATAACTAACCACCTTCTGCTGCGCAGCTCGCTCGCAGGAAGGATTTCTAGGCTGCGTTTTCTTTTTAGCGGCCCCGAACCACAAAAAAAAAAAAACCCAAATATATGTTTGTTGAACCAAACAAAAGCACGACGTAAAGCGAGAGGGGCAGAAAGAATCGATGTGGTGTTTCACTGGCTGGAAATAAGGCACCGTGACTCATCCGTCACCTGACCGCAGTGACAGTCCGTGGGCTCGCGCTGTCTGGGCGAACCCGTGTCGGGCTCGCCCGAGCCGACCTGCTTGTAGATGAAGGAGTAGAGGCTCTTGTTGGGGCAGCGGGCGAGGCAGCTCTTGCAGGCTGACCGGTGGTACGTCAGCAGCAGCTCGTACACCTCCCCTGGGAGCAGAACGGGGAGACGGTCACAACGTTGTTTTATCACTGCAGCGAGTCTAATTACTTCGTTAGTTTCAGGAGAAGAAATAATCTATGAGCCCTATGAGAGAAAGTTTGTTTTTTCTTCAAAGCAGGAAGTGAACAGGATGTCTGTGAGCCTCACCGACAGTGATGTTCTTCCCGGTGAGGAAAGTGTGCATTTTGTGGACATCTGTCATGAGCTTGCTGTCACCAAAGGTGAAGTAGACCACATCTCGACCCGCCTCAGCAGCTGCCAGCATCTGGAGCAGAGCTGCAGGGAAATGAGGCTGAGCTGGAGAAACTCGCAAATGATTTCATCAGCATTGCACAAATTGACACTAAAGCGTCGGAAAATACAGAAAAAGGAACCAGAGAACCACAAAATAACAAAATGGAAGAAAGATTAAAAAAGATGAGGACTGACAAGTCACAGAGTCGTCGATGTTTCCATTAAAATCAAGCAGCATCAGTGTGTGTCGCTGGTACAGTAGAGTGAGAGGTGAGTAATCAGGGGGAATAGGTCTCACCCCCACTGAGAACTCTGGATTAGTTACAAAGGGAGGCCAGGTCTGGCCCAGGAGAGCTGTGAATATTTTAAGAGACTGGAAACACGTCTGCTGACTAATGAACGTCGGGACGCGGCCGACGTTAATGAGCAAAACTGAATCGACACTTTCAGTGGAGGTGGACGGGGAAGGGGGGGGCAGCGAGCTGAAGATCTCCACGTTTCAGCAGTTTCTCGCTCCTCGCTTTGTTTCGTCTGCTTTCTTCAGGAATTACCCGGCAATTTAAAAAACTAAGCGTCTGTGACACGGCCGACGGTAAACTTCGGAGGGAGGACGCGGCGCGGGGGAATAAGGGGGCTCTTCCCTGGAGGCGTGTCACGAGGCAGACAGGTGGTGGCCGCGCCTGTGGAGGCCTTTTTACCTCGCTGCAGCTAATTAAACTAAGCAGGGATGATTTGCCGCGGAGCGCGAGCGTGCCGAGGTTACGTGAGATGGAAAGGAGGAGCCGAGCTGCGAGCGCAGGATCTGTCCTGAAGCCGCCCTGCGCGGTGACAGTGATGCAAGGCGCAGACAGAGAGCGGCGCGGGATTGATGGACTCAAGCGGCCGATCAATTTCACTATTAATGAAACATATTAACTTTGTCGTTTGATCGATATGAGGAAGGCGAAGAACGGGCCTTAAGTAAATGAACGGATTCCCCGGAAGACAAATGGATGCCCACACTGATCTGTGAGAGCGCCTTTCAATCCGCCAAGGATTCTGTCCAATTAGACCGCCGCAGACACGGTCCGGGCGGCCCCCCCCCCCCCCCCCCGGC
>JAUESE010000101.1:7958198-7973643 GCA_032274725.1 Malacoctenus triangulatus
ATTTAGGTCACGACACTGTGATCTCATGCAGGTATTCAGCACACAGACACATCCACACCACGGCCATTGTGGGGCCGGCTGTGGGGCCGCGGGGATCTCATGAGTCTTAAGTGACACCGCAGCAGAAATAAAGCAGCTCCTCGCTGGTTTCTGCTATTGGTTTTCTCTCTGTTGAGTAACATTACATAGTTTAAGTCTGAATCTATAGATGTTTATGTAGGTTGACTGCTGCATTGTTGGAGAACTAAAGCAAATATGTAGGCTGTTGATGGGGAATTCCCAGAGTCTGAATGCAGATTTTTAAATGGAGGCAACACCCGTGGAAGTTGAACCATCACGGGAGTGAATTAAAAGATGGTCAAGTAAAGTCAGAGTTAAGAAATTAATTTGTTTAGAAACTGACCTGCAAACATGGCTTCACAGCAGCACGGCTGCTCAGAGTCTTGCCTCTCAGCATGTGCGACCGATGCACAAACTGGGAAGATGAGCCTGAAATAATCAGATCATTTAAGCTTTAAAGAGTCCTGCGCTCTGATCTATTCAGGCAAGCAAATTTGTAGCAGTCTTTTAGATGTTTATCCAACAAAGACAGAGCCCCAGGCAATACCTGCAACAGCCCACGACTGGAGGTCAGCAAGAAACTGACAGGCAGCGATTAGTGATGCCACTTTTCTCCAAATAATCCAGCAAAGGTCGCCATCAGCATGTTTCCTTTCTCACTGAGAGATTGTTTGTACTTGTAGATGTGAAAATGCATGAATTTATTTTGCTGCTTTGTGAGTAAACTCCAACCTGTGGCTAAACAAGAGTGGGGAGGAAAAAAAATCGATGTTATTGAATTTAAAATACATTTGTCATTTCCTAAGTGCATCCTGTCTGAGTGATCAGTGACTGTCGTGCATTATGGAGCTAAATCAATGAGACAAAAAGGAGGTGCTTTCATAAACAGCTTTTGATTATTGGACATTATTAACTTTTCTGAATTCGGTGAAGTGAAACATTGTGTTGTCCCATCGACTCAAACGCAGATTAAGCAAACCAACGTGAATAATGTGAACGCGGGGATCAATTTGTTCATCTAACGACGTTTCTGTACATAGAACAGCCGTGCATCGGGAAGTCTGGTTCTAATTCATCATCGTCCACACATTATATTATTATTGATGGCTCTTGCCTGGGGCGAGTCCATTTGTTTTTCAGATTTGTGGCAGGCGGCAAAAATGCTGGATGGAGGTTTATTCCGCAGCCGTGCCAGCAGCATCGCACAGGGCTCCCTCTCGTATTCACGTATTGATCGTCGTACCTCCCAATAATCTGGCACCTGACACATTTCACAACATTATGTGGAACAGGTCAGAGGACAGCGCAAATGAAACGGCATGATGGATGTGGTGATCTGCAGCATTAACCCAGCGTTTACCCACACGTGACTGCGGCCCCACAGAGCTCGCTGGAAATGCTTGAAAACAAACTAAAGAGCGGTCGCTGATGTGGTCCGGGGCCACGCGGGTGACTGAAAAAATACAATAACACATTGTATCAGTGTTGTGGTGCAGCAGGCATATTCAGGTGAAAGAAATCCACGTTACAATTGGATTCATTTGGTTCAGTTTTATGGTTTGTACGGACATAATTCGCCTTTAAACAAAATTTAACTGGTTGCATTGAGGAAGACTGGCAGAAATAAAGGCTGAATAGTCCCGCTGAACCAGAAGTGTCAAAAATGGGCCGAAACTGGCCTGACAGAAGGTCCGATCTCACGTCCGTGATGACTACACAAACTGTTTGTCTCAATCTGTACAAATAATTTGTGCTAGAGATTTGTTCAAGTTTGTTTCATCAGCAGATATAAAACAACAGAGAACCTGAACTGAACGTTTGATTGATTTGACTCATCAGTCACTGTGGCAAAGTGGATTTCATGTATTCTTATGATGAATATGTTATTTTTCACAAAATAATTGCATCAAATGTGAACAGTTTCAACGCTGCTTTTATACTTTTCTTATTGAGATCTAATAAACGAAATGAGTTTGACATTTGTGACTTAAACTCTATAGAAAATTAATTGTTTCTTGCTGTTTTTATGGTACAAATTGAGACTTTGAAGACTCATGTTTATTTTGAATTGTTCAAGACGGTGAACAATCTTATTAGGCTGGAACTACAGACCTTGTTTGGCTCAAGCTTAGAAAATTAAAAAACAGACACACACACAGCCAAAAGAAAACTATCCACACAATGCTTTGATATTTACATTTTATCTAAACAAGATAAAAGTAAGCATTTATTTCCCTGCCTTCTTTTTTTGTTAGTGTGAGAGAGGAGGCAGACAAAAATGACATGGTAAAAATCACATTCTCTGCAAGCACCATGAGTGAAATCATAAGAGAGGTCTGTAACACCAGGCGTGAAGTGAGCTGTATGACTGCGAACTCTCTGCTCCGCTCCTCTCCACTGCCTCCATCCCGCCTGGCTAATGTATCCCTCTCAATAGCCGGGGACAAGGGGGAGAAAAGACTGCTTGTGTGATGCACAAAAAAGCCTCGCCGTGGCCGCGCTCGCCACGGTAATTGGCAAGGAAGCTTCGTTTCATTCACTGCCGGCTGTCTTTTGTTGTCCCGTAGGTTTTTACAAGTGTAGTGCTTTCGAGAGTTGTTTCAAAACTGGCTAATTTCGACAAGCCCCCCGCCTGTTGTTGACCATGTGCCCATTTACTTCATTATTTATGAATACACAATTGCATGATTCTTTCTTCTTTTTTTGTGTGACACTGAGTCATATTAAAAACTCAACATTTAATTGAACCTTTAATACAGTCTTGATGACACTTAATTTTGAACATCTGCAAGAGGTGCAATAACACTTAATCCCTCATAAATCCTCCTGCTTTCACACTCAGTGGGCTTCATTGTCATCCGGTGGGAGCAGAGGGGACAGAATGGAGGTTGGTGCGTGTTGGGGGGACGGCCTTTCATCAGCACGTCGCAGTCGCACAAAAGCCCGCAAAACATGGTTTGTGGTCATATTTTGATCACGATGGCACTGAATGCTGTCATGAAATGCGTTCAAATACTCACGACACTGATGCATTCTTTGCATAAATACATTTAACCTCTACATATATCCAGTCGAAGGGAAAGCGAGTAAGGATGAAGTTGTCAACTGGTTTTGTGACGATCGAATAACTGGTTTTAAATGACACTATTAACTTTGAAACATCGGTGGATGTTCTGTGTAGTTTTGTCCCTTTAAAAGGAAAAACTTTGCAAAAAAAACAAAAGCTGCTGAGATAACAGGAAATGCAGAGTGACATCTCCAATACTTAACTGTTCAATCCAAACTCACAGGCAGTTTCAGGCATTTTTTGGTGTTCAGAGTGTTTATGCTGGGGCACAATCAGAGCCAGGAGTCATCCCAAACTGTTTCCCCACTTACGGTAAACATAGCTTTCCCCGTGAGGTTAGACTCTCAGTGCAACACAATTTCCTCTCTAGGGCCCTTTACAGATGCAGCGGCCTTGTATCTCAGAAAATATTACAGTTAAAGAGCGCGCGTTGACCTCCGCCTGATCAGAACCTCTGAGCGAGTCGAGGTGAAGCAGCAAAATGACAGAAGATGAGACGCTCACGTAATGGGGTCAAACCGTTTGCTCGGGGCTGAAATTCTTGCTGCGTCCGAGCAGAAGCAGGTGGGAGAGAAGTTTGGCAAACAACGTCGAGAGGAAAAGACGGGACGCGTCCTCGCTGACCAGCACGGACACGGGCACCGCGGGGCCGAGCCCGCGTGACGCGTCTGAGTCTGTTGTTGCTGCACATGTCACCTGAGAGGGATCTGTGCTTTGTGCTCAGGCTCCTCTACATTTTCATTTTCTCTCCAGAGGAAAAGGTCAAACGGAACACCTGACCTGGCAACCCGAGGAACCAGCAAATGGCCAGAGGTCAAAGTTGGACACCTGGCTGCAGCGCGCGGTCCGCCTTTGCGTGCACAGGCTGGACAATAAAAACAGCCAAACAAGTCAATATCCGTGTCTGCAGGCTGCTGTTTGTGCTCCAGAATAACTGTGTATTTACTGAATCTTTGCCTCCATAGATTTACCTCAACTCGATACGCTGTAGGATTCCCGTTCTAACAGAACCCTCATTGATTCAGTTTCCAGAGGAACTGTGGCCTGGATCGGTTTACCTTGTTACCTTGTCACACTATGTTCTGGTCTGATCTCCATGTCCATTTCCGCTCCGCTTCCCCTCCCGGTCGCCAACCGCACTGGCCAACAGAGTTTTCTTTGTCCCTGTGGCCAGTCATCCATTCCTAATCTCCAGTCTTTTACCGCGTTGGAGACGGGCTGCATGCTTTCAAAGAGCAGAGGGAGCTGTTGATGGATGCCCTCCATCTCACTAATAAGAGTTTAAGGAAACATTGTGGCCCGCTAGTGACAAATGACTTTGTGTATCGAGTTCATTATTGTAGATACTTCATAGTGCTTGTTTGGATGGGAGCACTGCACACTGCTTCAGGGGAGTAATCAGGAACTTTTTTAGAGAAACAAACCTGGCAACAAATGCATCTTTCCACGTCAATCATTTATTAATCAAATACTTTTATTACCACACAAAGAAACAATAAAAACCCTTAACAAAACATTAAAAAATATGTAAAACATCCATGCTTTTTTCAATTACCTGATGGGTTTGTTTAAAAAAATGACAAAACATGCGTCCTTTTAAACTGAAAAGTGCTCTGAGTTTGAATTAATGGCAGCAAGTTACAGTAAAATACGCATGCACCCATAATTTATCAGATTATATACAATTTCCTTTAAGTGACTCTCATCTGATACAGTAAATGTTTGTCAAGTTCAATGAAAAACAAACAGCTCCTGAGGACAATAAGTTGAAATATGTGGAGACGCTAAACTCGTCAAAACATGTCAAAATTCAAGCAGGAGTCCTCTCTAATGTGCACAAACCAATGCGAACAACACACAGTTCGTTTACCTATCGGTGATCTGTCCCTCAGGTGAAACAGTAAACAGACGTTTGAAAAAGTGAGTAGAGTGTAATGATGTTTCAGGTAGAGATGCCACGCGACGAGATACCATCAGCAGAGAGCGAGAGAGAGCTCCTTCTATTGCATTAGCTAAAGGCACTGATATCTTGATGGAAATAACTTCATTTTGCCCGTGACCAGGCCCCGTAAATACAATTGCTAGCTGTTAGCGCAGCTGTGGAAGCCTGGTAACTGATGGAAAGTGACTCAGACACAGTTATGAATGGTGCTGGTGGCCGCAGCAGCGCGGGGCGCTCCTCAATCCGTTATCGTCTCCTCTGTGGCGGTGGAGCATATTAATAAAGCACCTTACAGTTACACTGTCCAAACAGACCGTAAATAACTTCCCATTAAAGCCCGGCGAGGCAGCCACGCGCTCGCCGCGCCACAGGCCGCCACGTTTTCAACTGCCACAATTAACACATTAAACACTTCAATCCTGAACTGACGTGACATAATCAGCCCGCATAATGATTGATTAATGGCGAGTGTAAAGTGTGGGCCAGCCCTAGAAATTCAAAACAAGAGAAAGTTAATCAGGCTAATTGTCTGCAAACCACCTTCATTAACATAACGTCGCCACTCAGGATCTGGGAAATGGAAACATTGGCAGATCTGAGGTTGTTTTTGTTTGTTTTTTTAAATAAATGCACATATAAAGACATGAGGAATTAGATTTTTGGTAGAGAGTAAAAACACTGCATATCAAAAAGGCACTCAGTAGAAACAGAATGACACTTCAGCTTAAGTAACAGTTTGTTTAAGAATGCTTCTTCTGCCTTCAGAGCCACGTTGTAATGGCGACTCTCCTTTATTTCTTGTCAATCAGACGCCGTCATATGCTGAGAGTGATGCTGTGGATGGTGTTTACGGGGATTTTGGCGTCCGCTTCCTCGCCGCTGATCCTGAAGATCACATTGGTGTTGGACGGGACGGTCGTCGTGGCACTCAGGGTTTTACCCAGCCAGCCGTGAGACCCTCGCTTAAACATTTTAACCGTTACCTGCAGAGAGGAAAAGAGGGGGAAAAAAAAAGTCGACATTTATTTAAACTTCAACGTTCAACGCTGGAAGGTGGTGCTGAGGAGTCTGGAAGCAGAGTGCTTTCCAGGCTGATTCGGAGGCCATTTCCCCGGGTCGTGACCCTGTCTGCAGCCTGCTGACCTTTGGTTAGAGAGGAACAGACACTCATGACTTTGACCTTTGACCTCAACATGTCAGACTGTGGCTTTGTGAGCAGAAAAAAAAGGATTAATGAGAAATTAATCTACTTGTTTCTGGAAGTTTATAGAAGAAAGACACTTGTTTTTCTTTTATCCCTTCATACCTACGATGATTTTCTGAATAGTGAACATCTATGTAGTTATGAATTTTGTTGAATTCACAACAGAAACAAAAAAATAATCATCTTTTCATTTTGAAAAAATATCCAAATGTTTTTCGAAAATCATTGAACAAAATGATCTCTGAAAAATTAACAAACGTTGAATCTTTTGCTTGAAGTTGAATAATATTGAGCGACAGTGTTTGAACGTGGATCCAGATGACGGTCGGTCTGAAACGGAATAAATATTAAATTAACCTTGTTCTCACCGCGGGCTTTAATTCCCCTCCACATTTTGAATGGAGTCATCCCTCTCTTGATTTTATGTAGGTTGTAGGGCATAATACGCTTTAACACTACATCAAAACTGCCTGTTATGTTTCGAGCCCGACAATGGAAGCCTTAACTAGATTTAGACATGCAGGTAATTGAAGCACATCCATTTCAAAAAGAATGCCGGGCTGCATCTCTTGTTTGGCTGCATTTACAGGGGATAACAGAATATTACAGTGCCTTTTCACAGTTCCATTTTCTTTCACTTTAGCATTAGGCAATTTTTCAATTATTATTTTTTTCCCCGTGTACTTTCATCCCCGGCTCTCCATAATGTCTAGGCCTTTTAGTTAATGGTAGCGACAGTCAGAGCCCAGTATATCGGCCCTTGTCCATTTTGCAGGTCATTGTGGAAGCCCAATAGGCCTTTTATTACGCCGACATCAAAAGGCAGATAAGCATTAGAGGTGGGGAAAATACCCTGCACTAGATATGTTCCCTCTTTCCTTTGTCTGCTATTGAAAGTGATCATTTTAATAGTGAAGAGGTTGGTGAGCTTTGGGGGCTGATGGGAAGTGCGACACCCCTGACAGCCTGCGAATATGAGCAAGTCGATAACACAACACGAGCGCGCAGCACACCCTCAGCACCTGCACACTCTTGCTGCTAACCTAATTATCGACAACAAAGGCCGCTGCGATTTCAGACACACATCTTTCCACCATTTACTTACTTATTACTGTGCATTAAAACAGGACGAAAAGACAGAAAAAAAACCCTCCACTAAACAATTGTGTCTTATATTGCAGCCTTGGCCGGATGCCACATGGCTTGTTTTATAATAGCATGCGACACTTCAGAGTGAGTGAGAGTCTATTAATCGGGGATGCATGAAAAAGTAGCCTTATGACAGCTGGTGGCAGAGAAAGCAAGACAAAGACATCAGACGGGGATTTTTTCCAACAAATAAGAGCAAAGGATTATAGCTGCTGATCAGCAATTACTGAATGAATGGGACCAGGGACCAGTACTTACATTTTTTATCGAAAGGTGCGGACATGATGCAAGTTTCTGCATCAGCCAGACACATGATAAAAATACTAACAGTTCCCTTTGTATAGTAAAAGCAGCAACATGTGGAGTGAAAAGGTGAGATGACATAAACTTAACCAAAGAACAGGGGCTTCTGTGCAGAGCTAACATGTCTGAAATAATTTGTCAGACTGCGTCCGGCTTTGGCTCGTTCCCAGCGCGTTGAGCTTTGTGTGGTCCCGACGACCTGCCTGCCAGGAGCACAGACGGCGTGTCAGGTACAGGAACTGTCACTGCACGTTTCCTGTCTCATCCACTTGAGGCAAGTGTTTGAGGAGGAGGAGGGGGGGGGGGTGAAGACGATACTGTATCTGGCTTACAGTCACAGAACAAAGTGTTAAGGGGTTGCTGACATGAAATGTCATCCACGGAGCAACCTCGATCTGACACTTAAGATGAAATGCACAATGAATCAATAGCTGCCGCGGCCGTGGCTCACTCGCTGCCCCGTGGATCGTCGGCAGGAGCGTTGGGACTCATTTCAAGCAGCGACAGGCCTGAACGTCTGCACAAATCGGCGCATCTCTCACACTCCGTGGCGAGGACGAGACCCTTGGGGCGAAGGCAGGGTGTCACACAAAGGGCTGAGAGCTCACCTAACGGTGTCTGCCCCGATCGGCCTCTCACTTTCAGTCGTGTGAATGACATCACTCCTCACATTTCAACGAGGCAAACTCTTTCTTCTTATTTACTGTCTGCTGATCGTCATTAATCCTGCCTCTGGTCCACCGTTCACCTTTTAAACCCGAGAGCCATCGCTTATTCCTCAGCTCTCTTCACACTTGGCTGATGGCGATCTCACACCAGTTTCCCTGTTTAACCTGCAGGGATGTTGTCCCAGATTTAATGTTTAATTCAGAAGTTTCTAATTGAAAACGAATCATCTCGCATGTTCGATAGTGAACGTGGTTGCTCTCACTATTAATCCAATAATTCCTCTATCAGGTCTGACAAGTGTGAATAACGTGAGGACCCGTGTAATTGGGTAGCGACGTGTCACCACCTGTGTGTGTTGCCATTCACAAAGTTCAGATTCTTCCTGCGATAAAGTCAAAGGAATCCCAGCGGGGTTCCAGTCGGTGGGGGCCGTTACCTGGAGCCATGGGTGCCGAGTTTCAGCTGAACTCTGAGTGAGCGTAACGCCACACCGGCTCCAGACGACGGCCCCCTTTGTTCCACGCCGTGTCTCACCAGACAGGGACGAGGAGGGGGGGGGGGGGACGGGACACTGAGTAACAACACCTCTGGCACCCCAAACATCTCTGTCGACATGCCAAACGCGGTGGAATCGGACCAAAAATGGTTTGCGGTGGCCGCGAGGTAAACACTGTGTGGTTTTGGCTCAGAGGATGAACACGTCGGAAATCTGGTGGAGGCGTGAATCACCGCAGCGTCAGTGGTTTGATTCAGCTGAAGGAACAAAGTGAATCATTCCCGGTGGTTTGATCATGTTCTAAAATTGGGGTCGAGTTTGTAAAACAGAAATCAGTTCGCTAAAAAATCGTTACATGATTAAATTTTCATCCTCCCCATTTAACTGAAATTAATGAAACAGATACTGAACAATAATCTTGTGATCAAAAAATTATTTAGTCTTAAGATTTATTTTTTTACAGGCACATTGTGAATATGGGAGAAGAGCAAAGAGATAGATTATAAACCTGTTTTTATGGAGACAAAAACTGTAAACATGATTCAAAAGCAACATCCAACATTTTCACATTAAAGATTTAAGCTGGAAAAGCTTGAATACATTTAACACTGCTGTCTGATGAATTTAGAACATATATTATGATCCATCAAAGCACTGAATAGCTGCTTGTTTTCAGTGTCATTATCATGCATGAAAAGCTTAAACATCACCACTGACCTTGGACGTGCTGCAGGTGGAGGTCATCCATTGACATGCCTAAACTTTGCTAACATCACCGTCTACATCATCAACTCTGTGTAAAAGCCATGAATGCAAACGAAATAAAAACCCCAGTCTGTTTAGGGTCAGGCTAGCTTTGTCTCTGCTCCCAAACAACCCACCTCAGCTAACAGGAAGCCATTAGACGCTGGGTAATAACCGTTCACGTCCAGTCACCCAGCTCTGACTTTATTTCCATCCTCATAAGTGCATTTTCTGCAAGAGGTTAAAATATGAATCCCCTCCTTTTTCTCCTCAATGGGTCTGGTCGTCTGGCCGACTTGAGAGGGCACAATCTATGACTGATTTAATTTGCTCTTTACGAACATCTCTAACAGCATTACCCCCAGAGCACACACTGACTGCCCCCATCTGACTCCATTAACTTCCAAATCAGGTTTAAAGACCATATTGATGCCGTCCGTTATTAAGGGTGATTATCAAAACAACAGACAATGGGCCAAAGTGTCTGTTAACCAGTTTACCCGTAATTTCACATAACTGTAACAGATGGCAGGGCTGTCAATTACGTACTGTATCTGCTGCTCGCAGCCACCACACACTGTCTGGATATGCAGCGCATTAGCCTTTACATTAAAAGAACAATAGTCTGCTCACAGGTGGTCGAGGGAAAGGACTGAGAGACCCAAGTCGACTCAGAAATTCAAAGTCAAAGCACAGAAATGCATCGAGAAGTGTGCGAAGCAGTAAAATTAAAAGCGGGTGTTGTAATTTAACGCTGTCTGCAGGAGTTCTGCTCCAAAGACTAACACACAAAAGTCACACCATAAAACTGTACTGTTGCCGTTCAGTCCACTTCATCACCTTTATTCTCCTCAATTAACGAGAATGGCTTTTGAAGCTGTAATTAAGTGCCGCTGCTCCACTCAGCCTCTTCATTATTCATGAATCCCTATTGATCATATCTTGGAGGCTGTACTGTGGGGATCACAGTAATATCCTGAACCCACAAAACAAATAACTGAGCTCACGGAGATAAAATTAACATCTTGGCCAGTGACCAAAGAAAAGCTTTTCTTTAGATACTCGTAATTAACACCGAAACGGACGACGTGAGGAAACTCGGGAGGGTTTGAAGATGGAAAACCTTTAAGATCTTATTAAATACGCGAAGGAACAGGAAGCGTAGATTGCAATTCAACATAATTGTGTATTGTTGTCTCCGTAAGAAGATAACAGCAGCTAAATAAAAATCTTCATATAAAGTTTTATCCGTACGGTACAAAAAAGATGGAAAATGTTTGATTCACGTTTCTTTAAGCTTGACAAATGATTTTCCAGTTTTAAATGTGAATTTGCAAAACTGCAAACAACTTGAAAAATGAATTGCAAGTCGCTTGCTTCAAGCATTTAAACATCAAATTGTTTAAGTATTGGAAAACACACACAAGTATTAAACTGCAAATCTGTCCTGTTAACACAGGACTCCTTTGTTACTCTTGAGCATCATCAGTTAAACATTTACAAACACAATTTTCAGGTCCATCACTCCGTAAATCCTCCTTTTAATTGTTCTTTTTCTGCCGTTACTGTACAAAATCAACATACACACACCATATGTAAGTTATAAGGATGAGCAGCACAATCTGTGATACCAACTGTGTCTTGCAGCTCATTTCATATTCAAAGAAATTATTTCCTAATGCATATTTATGCTCCGACGCTTTATTTTAAACATGGATTCACATTCGCAGCAACTCCACCTGTGTTAAGTACGAATGTGTAAAACATGAACTCAAGCGGTTGATGTTTAACTAAATTAACAAAAGAGCGCTTGAAGAGCCCTTTAGGATGACTAGTATCGCGCGCTGGGTGATGAATTTGGAGGAAGCGCATTGAGTCATCTTCAAACTGACGGATGCAGAATCTCTCCACGGGACTCTTCACCGCCGCTCGGCGCTCGAGTGAAAAAATAGATTTTTACCAAGTTTAATCACGAGCTATTACAAGTCGGCTTTTATCATCGCCTTCCGCAGCATAAGTGCTGGTGTCTTCACTAGTTCATTACAGACACTTGTGATCCTGCAGCACTCTTCGGCTGTGTAATTGCATGGTTAGTTTTGCCTCGGTAGCTTCCTACACACACTCGGACGCGAATTATTTCCAATTCCAGTTTTCTTTCGAGAGCGACGCGGCAATTACAGAAATCGGAACATTCGGCTTGTTTCCAAAGGTTTTTTTTTTATTATTTCTTTATGAATGATGAGCAGCAAATAAATCTTTCTGTGTCAGAAACGTGTCGGAAAACTTTCTTTTGAAACTTTTTTGAAGTGCAGAAATGATCCAGCCAACAGGTTTAGCTTGAAACTTAATGAACACCCTGAAGACTCATAGATTCATTCAAAAGATTCACGTATATCGAACTTCTTAGATGAACATAAGCCATTGAAGATGCACTGCAGCATCAATAGCATAATGTTTCTATTGTTTGTTCTCGTTTTACATCTGGTAAACATCCTTGTTTTGGTTTGGTCTCAGTGAAAAAGCAAATGTAGCTGTTCGATTGCATCTTTGCTCAGCAGCATATATAGGTTGCAGCCATACTTTCTAATGGTTATAATAAATGATTTATAGGTATTGTGAGTGTTTGCTTCAAATGGCCTAATACATTTTTTCTCCACATGAAAAAGAGAGCAAAAAGCCACAGTGGCTGCCAATATTATCTATTTAGGCAGCAGTATTTGCAGCCTTTGTAAATGGGCCTGCTCCTGGCCTTTTGTGTGCCTCCATTCATTATCGCCACAAAGCAGTTGATGTCTCCCCTCTCTGCCTTTTTCTGTGCTAAGCACCGAGCGCACCGGGCTGTCCATTACGGGGGCCTGTGACGCGTGCAGCCTGGGAGATGGCCAAACAGGGAGGAATGTCAGTGCCGAGTTAAATTAACAAGCTACATTTATGTGGAATCTGCAGTCTGTCAGGGAGACGAGATGTATCTCCGGCAACCGGGATCTGATTATTCCTCCCATTCTCTGTGAGCTGAGATGTTGTCTCTGAATTTGCAGCTTTACGCCTGGTGGCTTTGCTTCTATTAATCAGCTGACCGAGCAGGGGCAGCCGGCGTGTAGTTGCGGGAACCTGACAATTAGTAAACACACTTTAGAAACAAATGTTGTTTTTAGGGAGCTGCGCTGCTGCTCCTCGATACTCTGGAACAGATAAACAGCTGACTGAGAAACAGTTAAATGACAGAAAAAGATGAACCAGATAAGAAACCTCCACTTGGAATTATGACATGAATAGATTTTCAGCTCCCTTTCTCTTTTTTTGACCCACACACACACACACACACACACACACACACACACACACACGCACACGCACACGCACACACACACACACACACACACACACACACACACACGGTAATTACCCCACAATCCATACAAATTGAATGAAGCCAGAGCCGTGGTCTAAGAATATAGACCATAATTAATAAATTACAGCCACTCCACTCAATCATTCTCCACTTTGGGGCATGTAGACGTCCCATTCTCTGCAGAGTAATTGTCAGAGCTCACAGAAAACACACCTAGAGCCTCCGCGGTGGCTTTGTGAATGCATCTGCCGCCACCTCTCGCGACCGAACCGTGAGCATGAATGAAACGGCGCCTCGTATCGCAGATCTTCCAAGCCTGTGTGTTTACAAGTAACAAATCAAAATGCATGCATTATTCCTGAGCCCTGAAAATGCCTGGGGGAGCTCTCGGGTTTCTTTGCCACCCCCTCAGGCTTCCCCCCTCACAGCTGCTGCACATAAGCAAGGAGGGCTTTTTTTTTTTTCTTCCTCAAAGTGGTTGGTGACACCATCGCAAGGAGCCTAAAAAAGGTCGAGATTTATTGTATGAAAGCGGACGCGTTTCCTTTTTTGGGGCGCTGGACTTTTGAAATAACGATAACGTGATTATTCAAATTTTCAACGGGATGAAAGACTATTTTTTGGGTGAATTACGTGGAAGGAGGCTCGCCTCCCCAAACCTCCGTCGACCAAAATTTCTTTGAAATTAATAGATTTAGTTGTTCCATTGTGTGTCCCCTTAGGCTAGAAAAGGGCCCGCTGGAGACTGTCTAATGACTGTGGGGTCATGTATCAAATACACAGCAGCTGGAGACTGGAGGGGAGAGTACATACAGTCTGGGTGGGTTTTTTTTTCTTTTTTTTTTGGAGGGGGGGGGGGGGGGTGATGGGCAAACCAAAGCCTGAGTGGGCTGCTGCAGAAAGCCCAGGCTGAGTGCTGAGGGTGGGTGTGAATCTGTAATAGATGCTGAGCCTGGGTTACACTCACAGCCGGTATTCACTTCATTAACTAATCACTAACACTGATGTGCCATCGTTAAGCAATTATGAGGCGTTTATTTGTTCATGCTTTCAGGTTTATCCCGGCAGAAATGACAATAACTGGTCGGGAACCACCACATGGAGTCTCCACATTCACTGCTGCAGTGAAACAGAATTCCCTGCAAGTTGGAGGCAAATTCATCGATTTCAATTTGAATTACTTTGCAATTTCTCACTAAAAATAACACAAATTGTCAATTGACGTGTCAGAGTGCACCAGAAATGAGCAGTCTGGGTCCTGGAGAGCCACAGGCCTGCCTATTTTCAAAGTGTTCTTTACTTTTACACACCTGAATCTAAAAAACATGTTAAAGCTCAACAACGAGCCTCATTAGAATCAGATGTGCTGGAGCAGGGACGTGCTGAAACCGTGCAGGACTGTTGCCTTCTGATGGAGACTTTACAACTATTTCTAGTTTGTGTTTAGGAGAATATAAAAACCTTTCCTGTGCTAACAAACACCCTTTTTCACTTAAAAAACTCACAACCATAATGCTATATTTTCTTCATCACTCTTTTTATGTTCAGATAACTTTGATATTTGTGCTTTCTATAATCTTTGGCAGAAATTAAACAGTTATTGTTTTCCAGTTACAAGCTGAAGAGGAAATCGTTCAGTATAGTGCTGCTGACACAAAGTGCTACTGCCACCCAGTGGCCCTGTCAGGCTTCGCGCTCTGGCCGCACCGACACCGTGTTGAGCCCCCCTCGGAGGCGCCGAGGCGGCGGACTGACCTGAGGAAGGTGTCCGAGCAGCGCCCACAGCGAGTCGGTGGACAGCGCTTTGACTCTGGAGAACTCCAGCGTGTCGGTCTCCTGCCGGCTGAAGGCGACGTAGTGGCAGCCCTGGTAGTCTCCCTTCAGCACCTCGCCGCTGTGCAGACGCACCACGTCCCACGTCCCCACCCGCCTCAACACCTCCCGCATCAACTCCATCTGCTTGTACGACAGATGACCTGCACAAAACCAAACACATGAACTCATGCACTGATACACTGCCAGGTTTATGGTGAATGCACTTTTGCTTGACTTAACTTTGTGATTTAGGTTTATTTCTTATATTTTAAGACTCAAATTACACAAATACATCAATTTTTGTAGCTTACTAAAGTCAAGTTTATATTCTCCTCACCGGAGATCCAGGAGGGAGTCAGGGCGTCTGATATCCAGCCCACGTAGCCCTCCCGGAAGGATTGCAGGAAGTCGTCTATCTGGCTGTAGGAAACCAGCTCCCTCCTCTTCCTCAGCTCCTCGTCGAGCTCGCAGTCCGGGGAGAGGAAGAGGATTCTCGGGAAAAACAGACTTTGGCGCACGGACACTCCGTTCCTCATCAGATGGCTGCACAGGTTCGCTGTCTTGGTCTGGAGAACACACACACACACACACACACACACACACACACACACACACACACACACACACACACACACACACACACA
>JAUESE010000101.1:7975453-7988578 GCA_032274725.1 Malacoctenus triangulatus
ACCTTTGGTTGGCTTCACTGTGAGGTTTTTCCAGTCAGAAATCAGAGCCTTTCCATGAGGCAATATGGAAAAATTTGGAAAGCACCACTTCACGCAATCCACCGAGTTATTCTTGTTTGGTTCTGATAAAGTTACACAGACTATTTTTAACAGAGTGAAAACCAGACAAAAACAAAAAGGCCAGAAGGCTCGTCTGGGCTGAGAGGAACTGGAGGCAGTTCTTCTCATCCCAGCACTGAGAAGTACACGTTCAGCCAGGTGATCTCCTTGTTGTTGTTGTAAACACTCGGGCCGGTGCAGCTTGTAATACTTGCATGGCATGTCGAAAGAACTGAGGGAGAGTCGGCGTCGGCTTCGAGCTGGGGCTTTGGCCGTTTTCTGAAGCCCTGGAGCTGAGCGGCAACTGGCTCAACAGGCTCCCAAACTGAAGCATTCTTTAGCTGAGAGGAAGAAAAAAACATTTAAGCAGCTTCACAAACACACAAAACCCAACATTTGTGCCATTTCACAGGTATTAACTTTAGAGCTACCCAAAAAAGAGCCTGACATTACACAAATATATATATATACATGTTTACAATGAAGTTATCTAGTTTGTGTACTGAACTGATTCTGGCCCAGAAGTGCTGATATGTGCTGGGAGAAAGTGCTGCTGCATCCAGGATTAACAGCTTTGTTATGACACTTGAACGCCTCAGCCACAGGAGCCATGCGAACAAAAGAGGCGGAAAAAAAACAAGCCTGCCAGCTGAACACGCGTTAGTGCAAAGCCAAACATACATACTGTGGAGGTGTCGCGCTGAATAACGCCTTCAAAGTGTCGAAACGATTTAAAGAGTTAGACGAGGACAAACATTTTCCTGCGTAAAACTCGGGCTGTGAGTCCTTCTCGTGAGGTAACTCTATCCAGGAACGCTGTTTCACAATTCTCCCCCCTCCTCCTCCTCCTCCTCCTTCTCCTCCTCCTCCTCCTCCAACTGGACCTCCAATGTTCCTGGAAGAAGTAAACAACAGACCACGTGCACCACCTGCAGCGTCACATTACAGCCGCGGAGACGTGACGTACGAGGCGCGTCACACAGCCCTGCAGTGTTTGCGCGATGCGTTCAGGGAACTTTCGTCCAACACGTTTCCACGAAGACACAATAAGGACTTTCACGGAGACTGTTCATTGTGAGTCGTGCCTGGTTCCTTTCCATGCACTTCCTGAAAGGATGTTCGCACTCTCCTGTACACACTTAATATTTTATCTTTGTTTTGTTTTAATTCGTTTATTCCCATCCAGGTCTGTTTGCTAACTTCACCATTCAACTTGCAAAGAATCACACAAAAAATAAATCCATCTAATTATTTTATCGCTTTTTTAAAAAGGGGAAAAAAAAGCTTTTTAGAGCCCTAATTGTTTGTGGTTTGTTAGACATTTTACAAAAACAGGCCTAGTAGTTGGCAATTTGGTGTGATTAAAATGAAACAGCAACAACTCTGGGTGTGATTCATTCTTCCCAAAATCCATCCACCAAGTTTTGAGATCCACCTGGTCCAACATCGGGACTTTGCAGAGAGTTTGCCAACCAAAAAAAAGTGGCATGTTTAGAAACAGCCTTGTTCATTCAGATAGAAGACATAAATCTCATTAACGCTTATCATAGAAAGTTGGTCAAAAAGAAAACTTGAGTTTTCCTCATAAATATGAGATTTTTACACGAGGACACAGATCAAATGCTGCATATATTGCCTGCGTGTGTTTTCAGTCCTGAACTCACAGATAGTCAACAAGGATTTGCTCGCATATCCAACAGGATTCTCACATCCTGCATGAGCCCACAGAGAGGATATTACAAAAGTGATGAAGAATATTTAATTCAGCAGTAAATACACAAGGAATATCTCAATGTGCTGATAAACAATATCCGGATAGCAAGAAATACCATAAAAGAGCTTAATATCAGGAGCAGATAGCCAAATCAGCTCATATGGGCTCAATGGAAGCCAATAAACAGAGGCACTCTGCCTCCCCTGACCTTCACTTCTGGTTCAGATCGGGGCGATAAAGCAGGCGCAACCTCAATAAAACCCATACAATGGAGTAAAATAAATAGATATTAAATTAAAGCAGAGGCAATACTGCCTGAACTGCCGCAGGAATTCAAGAACAAAAGTGTCTTTGTGCAGTGTAATATTGTCTACAATCACCACCTCATGATACATTCCCAATCATTCTCATCTCATGCCTCCATGTATCAACACATATAATCATCTTGTATTGGAACTTGCAAATGACTTGTGTGTGTGTGTGTGTGAGCAGCAGAGTTTATATATTAAATGCGCTCCGTGCTCCTAGTTTGGCCTTCTCGGTTGGAGTTAATATGACGTCCGTTATCGGTTTCATCTCTGACTGTCCAAAGGAGGAGTTTGTGGTGTCAAACCTTGTCACGAGTGTTCGTCTCACACCAACTTCACCCTGCTCTATCTGGAGCCTTTCATTCACCTCTCCATAAACCCCCCCAAAAAGGACATTTTGCAGAAAAATACCAATTGATTATTGATTTTACATACTTCTACTGTGAAATCCACCCTGGTTATTATCTTCAGTCTTTTGTTGTGTGCTAAAATATAGACCCTCTTCACATCCACCGCATCCTCCAAGTGGCCCCTGTGGGCTTGTATCTATACCATTGTCAGTGTTAATGTCATTTTGGTCTAATGCACCTCAAGGGCTCCACTGTGTGTTTGAGGAGCCTCTGAAGGGTTTTCAGGTCCCCTGTAAGGTGTAATTAGGCATCAGAGTTCATACTTGAGGCTGAGCTTCTATTTATCACGGAGGGATTAAAGATTAGGAACTGAAGAAGCAGTGTAATCTCACGAGTGATGTCTATTACAATTATGTTTTCATGTACAAGATGTGCTGCAGAGATAAAAGACAAGAGGCCAAAAAAAAAAAGAGGCGATGATTTTTCAGAGTGATCATATTTCCATTTTCAATCCCTCAAATCAAACATCTAATTTGCAGAAGTAATGGCTACATGACACCGCCGATGCTCTGCACACTAATTTTTGCTCATTTCCTTTGAATTATTAATATGAGAGATTCTCCATATGCTCTCGGAGGACTCGTGCTCATTCGTTTCAGGGAGAATTAGCATTTCACAGTGAAGAGTATAAAGAGCTTAACTGCCCCAATCAAATGGGGTGATTTAAATCCTGTCTAATCAGGATGTTTAATAGGGGTTGCAGCTGCATGGCCTGAAAATATACCTGGACCTCCGTCACCTGTATAATTGGGACCATCTCAGCGGAGAAAGTCTGGGTTACGCAAAGAGGGTTTGTCATACAACTGTGAATTAAACAGGTGAAAGACTTGTTTCATCCCTTTTTTCTTTTAGTAACTTTATTGCCAAAGTTATGTGTTTAAAAAAAATCATTAAGTCATCAAAATATAATTCCAAAAAATGTTTGAAAATGGATTAAAAGAAGCAACAAAGTCTGAAATCCCTTTTTTTTTTTGTTTTTTGGCTGACCTTTGTGACTGGTCTGCCTCTGTAATTAGTCATGCCATATGAAGAGGTAATTTGAATGCTAAAGTTTAATTGTTCAATTATCACTGGATGTGAGAGGAGGCCTTGATGCCATTTCATCAGGTTTGAAAATAGTGCCGAACCCCCTCGTGCCGCGTATTGTAATAGTTGGCAATTACACAGAGAGCTCTCTGCCTGAGTTGATTGATGCGGGCCGGCCGCTCTGAGGAGCCTGTGCTACCTGCCTGCTGCAGTCGCTGGCACTGAGGACGTGGGCTCATTCAACCCGCACAGCTGAATCTGCTGCTCTCTCGCCGTGGAAACGATCCTCAACTAGCTGCTGATAGACGGCATAAATACCAACCGTACGAGTACGACCGAGGACAACATGTTAACACAACATTATCTCAGAGTAAACAAGCAGAGATCTCGCTGAGCTTTCACAGTGACTGCTAAGAAAACAGCTGTATTTAGTCTGAAGATAGAACAACAAATTAGAATCAATGAAATGAAGTCAAAGATACTTTTTTTCTGTTCTATTTTCCTGCTTTGCATGTGGGAAGTTTTCCCATTGCTTTCCATCGTCTTGAATTAAACATTTGTTAAGGACCATTAGCCCCACCCAGTTGGCACAGTTGTTTGCTGATTTATGTTTTGTTGCTTTTTTCCGGCGCCTGAAAAAACAAGTTTAGTTTCCAGGATCACTTACTGAGAAAACACAACATTTATCATCAACTCCTCCATAAAAAAACACTGATGATTAAAACAGGCCCTTCAAGTTGGCAATTACCAAAATGTGTCCATGACTCTGTATTCTCAGTGTGTTTCAGACATCTGTACTGTAGATATTTGTTGTGTAATTACAGCATTGGAATCGCTTCCAGATGACCTTGGATGTTGACCAATGATTATGGCATATTTGGTGCTCTTTCAGGGGCCCAGATGGATATTTTGAAGGACAAAAGAAAACCCTTCACTCTCAGCCAGCAGCTTTTCAATTTTCTCATTAGGTTGCTGAATTACCATATGTGTCCAATTTGTAATTAGTTTCTATAGAAGAATGGGTGATATATTGTCTCTAATTGAGAGAAAGAGAAGGCCACTCTATGAAAGGGTGTTATATTCTCAAGCACTGCACAAACAAAGCAGGATTATTGAAATTATTTAAAATGTACAGGTATGGATCGCTTTCTAAAATCAGTTTTAAACCCTTATTTCATTTTAACTTGAAAACAAACGGCTAGATTACTTGTCTAAATTCAGATTAAAAAAATAAAAGTTTTGTGTGTAATTTTCCTTTTTTCACCCCAGTACAAATATTTATACATTTTGATTATTTGGCATTTATAAACAACACATTCTGTCTAGATTTTGCAGGCTTGGTGAAGGTAAAAGCTGGTTCATTGAGGCGATAAAACATGATGGACATCGTCCTTCACTTGAACAACATGTGGCGGTGATACACTGCCCCTTTGATGAGTGATTTGTTAAACCAGAGTAGCAACAAAAGGTATTTTCAGCTCTCCCCAAACAGCAAATGTTCCTTTCATGTTCCTCCAAGTTGGTCCTCATAATCTGGAACAAGGGCACGATTGTGGTTGTCACCAAACAATGACATTTTTCTTTTCCTTTAGTCCCTAAATTCCCCATATCATCCCCTACACAGACCGAGCAATTTGTCTGTCATGAGGTCTTGGGACGTCGGCGAGGCTCTGGACCTATTTCACTGACAACACAGTTATTAGAGGTAAGCCGAGCCAGTGGCAAATGAATCTGCCTACTGTTCTGGAGGCCAGGGCTCTTTTCAGCGATTAATTCGATAAATATATTAATTATGAATCTGGATGACAGTACAATCAGATTGTCAGGCTTCCAGGCTTGGCCTTTGTGATTATTCGGCTTTGAGATTGGGGGGGCTCCTCGGGTTTCAGGAGCTATCATCCCCGGGGCTCAGCCTCTTATCAGCGCCTGACCCATTCACTGGGTAATTTCCTGTGTGTTGTAATTAAATGGAGGCTTTCTGATTGCAAGTGACTCTCTTTAAGAGGTGCTCCTTGGGTTTCAGGTGAGGGGGACGCCGAGTGGTCCGGCTGCTTCTCTCGCCCTCTGCAGGACTCAACAGACACTGACACTGGATCTGGAAGTTCAAAGGTCCCTAACACACGACTTGGCGTTTTGATCAATCATCAAGTTTAAGAAACTGAGACTGATGATTTCAAAAACCTGGATCGAGAAGTACAGAATTACGTTGACTCTTCGTTGGATTCAAAAGCAATTCGCAGCACACTTTACTGAGTTTCAGTTTCTCAGCAATTAGCTCCTGTTACTGTGTGAAATGTGACCTTGAATGACGTCCCGTTTATGGCTCCCGTGCGCTGGAGTCTTGTGTCTGCTGCCTCCGACTTCGAGAAGTCTTGCGCCAGCTGCTGACATCAGATCATTGGGGCTCATTGTGTGCCGGTGACTCGACCTGTCCGTCTCCGCTTGGATACAGTTACAGAAATTGGCAGCTGGACATCCTGAGCTAAGCGGCGGCGAGTCTGCACAATGCAGCTGGTCAGTGGGCTGAGAAAGGTCTCAGATTAAAATTCATATCATCAACAGTTATTCCATTCAGTCTGGAGATGAAGTGTTCAATGATTTCCCGCTTCCAGCCACTCTCATTCGAATATTTTTCTTCTTCTTCCAGCAACGTGAATTAGCTCTGCTGTGTTGCCTCTGAAGGCACAAAAGATCTCCCTGCTGCCCTCTTTCACTCACTCTCCCTTGTATCACCAAGACCTATAATTAAAATGGTGTTTTTTCATGTGGCCAGCGAGCGCCATTAATTCAGAGAACGGAGCCATTATGGATGTTGTGGCTCCCAGGGTAATGCTGGGGGAAAAGGTGGGGCAGTGGCTTTTCAGCAATAATGGCCCCTGTGTGTGCGCCTGCTATTAATCTCAACGAGGAGTGAAGTGGCTTTATTGCAGCTGCAGAAGCGGGACGTCGCTCCCAGAGCGCTGCAGAGATTAAATCCAGTTTGGTCTCGGGCCCTCCACCGTGACCTCTGACACCACCATCAGATCCGACAGTGGAATCACATTTACTTGCCGTTACTTCATTTATGCATCAAACTGGGACGACTGTTTCTTTGTTTTTGGCGTCAGACGGAAAATATTCTTGCACAAGTGCAATTATTTAGACGGAAATTGTCACTTTCGTTTCACACACACACATTTTCACACAGACGCGAATAATATGTCAGCGTCCTGGCTGTGAGCCCAGACTGGAGGTCACACACACACACAGCTTGCTTACTTTCAAACATGTTAAATAATTCATGTTTCCGTGACAAGCGGGACAAGCAATTTAGAAATACCATTACGCGACGAGGAGGACTACAAATGGCAGGAAAATGACAGAGCGGATATAAAAACAGCACTGACCTTGCTCAGCCACAAGGAGGAACCAATGATTAAATTTTGCAGCAGCTGGAGTTCATTCCTCTTTCGTGGCACATCCTTTTGAAGGCGATATTGACTGACTTTGGAATGCAATAGTCCCTCACTAGATGGCAGAAGTGCATGATTTTTTTCATTGATCACGATAAAGGACTCCCAACAATCTCTTTTATGGGCTAAACCACCTGAAAGAAAGAGTAAAGTCAGAGCTTTTCCCCATTTCTGTCTAAACAACTGGAGACAACGCTTTAAAAGATCCGTATACATATAAAATGAGTCGTCTCGATGTTTTTGGACACACAGGCTGTCTCTGAATCGCTTCAGTCTGCACAGCTTCAGCGCTTAACTCACTGAAGCATCGCGGTTACATCATCGTGCGAGAGCTGCATGCTACAGAGGGAATCACCGCAGGTTAATTGCAGTGTCCTTCTGCAAGCTCGGCAGCATTCCTCACCAAGCGCACAGGGGGGGAGAAAAAGTGCACTCTTATATTTATGTAATCATGCTAATATAAAACTAATTCTCTCAAGCTGAAATCTGTTGTCATCCCCTTGTTGCGTTTTATTCGCGCTGGCTGCGTTAAGCCGGAAATAAAGGGATAATTACGCATTAGTGTTTCTAATTAAGGCTCCTCTCAAAGGTGAACGAAACACTGATGAAATTTTGGGAGGATTTATTAAATTACTGTGAAATCAAATTAGGACAAGCGAATTAATCCCTGCACTGAATTAGATCGGTGAAAGAGAAAATTGACTTTTCAGCATTAAGCAGCGGCTCGAATGGAAGAAC
Source organism: Malacoctenus triangulatus (assembly GCA_032274725.1). Classification (NCBI taxonomy): domain Eukaryota; kingdom Metazoa; phylum Chordata; class Actinopteri; order Blenniiformes; family Labrisomidae; genus Malacoctenus; species Malacoctenus triangulatus. The sequence goes on from JAUESE010000101.1 coordinate 7,983,201, forward strand.
TTGGGATAAAACAGTGACACTCTGCAGGTGGCTGAGCTTGGATCGCAATCAGGGATGAACGGAGAGAAGCTCAGGAAGCCAGAAAGGACCTTATTTACATGGAGGCCGAGCTGGAGCAGGTGGAGAGTAGCCCCAGCTCTCCAGGGCACGGCGCTCTCGCTCCTGGATCTGCCGTGATTTATCTCCTGGCACACACGGGCCACACAGTTTATAGGGATCCTCCTGCCTCACAGGCATCCTCATGACACACACCGGCTTGAAGGTATCATCCGGCGCAATTTACATTTCCCTGAGTGCATCAAATGGTAATTCAATAGCTTTACCCTTTAAGAGCACCTCTTCCACAGTAAATTATGGGAAAGCTATAGCTACATCCAAGCACTTCACGTGGATTTTAATGCAACTCAAATATTGATGAGTTTTTTTGATGGATTCAAAGCTATAGGTAACTTATTTTGCTTAAAATGAGCTGATCAGTGTCTGAGAAGTTGGATACCAGGCGGTAATAGACATGACATACTGAAATGAGAATATTACCGCTCCTGATTTTGATGCAAAAAAGGAAAAGCTTGGATTTTCTTCCCCACACGGAAGAGGAATCTAATCGAGTTTAGGTTTGTGCTTCAGAAACACAAAGCAGAGCATGACACTCTGCCGTACGTCTGTTGAGTTGTTCTCAATAAGAGAGAAATCACAGCGCAGACACTCCTCGCTGCTCCGCTGGAGAGTCGCTAATAACAAGATCAATACATTGCAAATTGTGTTTGCTTCCACCGACTGATGCAGCAAAGCCCTCAAAGCTGACAGCGTCACTGTGAACTCATCTGTGAAATAAAGAGATGAAAGACAGACAGGCTCATGCAACTGAGACGCTATAGATGACGTGGATTGACAAGGCTGAAGGGAGCCCTTTTTATTCTCTAATGAGGCTGAAATCACAGTGGCACCAACCTGAGTTGCACTTTTCCCAAAGTCAACACGAGCTGATGTAACAGCTCGTTCCACCTCCTTTGTGGATGTTTCAACAATTTTATATAATCGTGCTGTAAATCTGACACCATCCGACAAAACCTGGACTGGAAAACGTGTGCAGAAAACTGTCCAGCTGAGGACTTTCATGGCTGCCAAATGTGTTTTAGTCCAGGTATTAAGACAGGAGTGAAAGCAATTTGTCAGTGTGGAGTGAGAAACGACCACGTCAAGTGAAAGTCCTTTGGTACTGTGCCTGTTACTGTTGCCCATTTGCTTCATTGAACACATGCTGCCAAATATCTCCAGAGGTTCTTCACAGAAAATAAGCAGGGGACTCAACAACCCAGTGTCTCCATTAACAGGGAACTGATTACAAATTGCTGATGTTGAGCTCGGGCTCGGTGTTGGTTTTCCTCGACAGCGCCGCGGCTAATGTGAAAGGACGGGCTTCAGATTGTGTTGCCCAGCCAGGCATACAGATGGAGGACATGGACAAAAGCCTCTTATAAAGGGAGGCTTGTTTTTTTTTTTTTTTTTTTCAAACACTCACTTTGCTGCGCTCTGAGTTTTATGTGATTAAATTATTGTATCATCGTGACTGATGAATCAACACAGGCAGCATTTTAATGTTGGAGGTCGTCAGGATTGAGCTAATTCTAAGGCTGTTCTGACTGTATATCATGATCAAATATTTACTTCAATTTGTTGGAGTGCAATTATTTTATTCAATTTTTAAAGAAACATCAATATAAAGGAACAGCAGTAAGTATGACATGTTCCATGTGTCCTTGTGTGTGTGCACGTGCAGCTTTCTAATCAGGCACTTTCTATCAGCACCAACTGTGTCCATGTTTTGGAAAATTGCACCGAGTGTGTAAAGGAGCATGCGTGTAGTACGCGTGAGTCAGAGGGATATATCAGTGTTAATGGGCTTGATCTTCAAAGTGAAAACCTGTTACTTACAATCAAGAGCAGCCACATGATGAGCAGATGGGGTTTGATTACATGATGTAATCACAGACGAGGCGACATCTGAATTAGGTATTTTTAGCCCGTCTTTCTTCAATTGGTTTCGAAACAGCCTCATTAGGCCAGAAGCTCTCTTGATCTCTCGTTGACTGAAGCCTTCAAGGCCTGTTTGATGAGAAAAGGTAGCTGGTGACTCGGGATCTCTGCGGTGTCGTGAATGAAACAGGAGAATTTAAATGAAAAGGGAAAGGGTTTTTTTTTCCACGGGAAGTTTTTCGACTGGGGCAGAAACACTTAGAACAGTTGAAAAAGAAAGTGGATTGTCCAGAAAACAAACCAACTCAAACCTCTTAAAAAGAAATCACTGCATCTCTTGTAAACTTTTGGCTCCTGTTCGTATATTTTCCAAATTTATCAGGCTTTGTTTTCCTATACAGTAAACCTGTTTAACAGAGGTACATATAGGCATTAATGGGACTTTTATCCTTTTTTCCTCTCATAAAACAGTTCAAAAGCTGGCTTTGTTATTTCCTGTCAGTAGAAACGTGTCCACCAGATATCAGTCTTCATTTTCATCACTTCCGGGTGCTTCCTTAAAGTTTACCTCTTAAATCCCCTCGTGCACCCCCTTAAAAAAGCATCTACTGTGACATAGGTTGGTTGACTTTGCTCACTCGTTTGGTCACATATGTGTTCTGACACTGTGAACGCGATACTGATTTATTCATGAAGTCGGCGGCTCTGACAAGTTGTCCAGGATCAGGCGGGTTGCAGAGATGACTAAGTCAGGAGTAACCCGAAGCTGACCTCTCAGCATTAATGTCAGCAGTGTCAACATCTTCCCTACTTCCCCGAGAACGCTCGCGTCTCTCCCTGTTTACGCAGAGCGTCTCGTCTGAGTGGACGTCCTTCCTCGCCTCACCTGTGAGACCTCCACAAGCCTCATGTCTCATTGTGCTGCCTGTCTGTTTGTACACTGGTTACACTCTGAATACTGAATAATATCACACAGTGTCAACTCTGTGTTTTGCATTTGTATTTACTTCATGTGTGTAATTTTCCAAACGTCTCTCTTGAGCAGTTTCCTCTCAGACGAATAAAGAAATTCTGCATTCAAAGAAGAGGCTGAAAATATACAGTGAGTAACAATCCTGAATAAGAGAGTCAGGAGAATGCAGACGCTAAAGCATAAATGTAGGTTTAAAATTCACGCCTGTCTGCCAATCAAGAGAAGTCAAGTGTGGAATTGGAACTGGCAGTGAATTTCAAATCCACACTGTCACCGCAGAGAGAAGGAGCGCTGCAGGCTCCCTCTCATCCGACCGTCTCTCACAGTCAAGTCCCCGCACTTGTTTAATTTTCTGACAAGAGGTATTATCTTCAAAGAGCAGATCTGCAGATCTGAAGATCCCATCTGAGCAGCGGTAAACACGAAGAACTCTCGTCCAAACTGAGATCTGACACGACAACGCGAAACCACCGAGACGACGGCAATCGATGGTATCGATAAGAGGCGGCGGCTCGGATTGAAGATCAGCCGGAGGCGCGCGCTCCGCTTCGCTTTCAACTGGTAGAATGGAGATGATGATATCAGAGGAAACATCCGGAAAACAAAACAGTCGTGTCCAAACTACAAGAACGTTTGAATGACAAATTAATCTAGTTTTTAATCAATTTGTTAAAGTGTCTTGTGTTTTCAATGATTGGACATCTGTGACAAGGATTGACGTTTTTGTCACTTTCATAAATAACTGATAAAAAACGACTATTTTGGCAGCCATCAATGATAGCTAATACAGACTGCATTCTAGCTGCTACACCTACTCATGCAAATGTAACTAATATGCATGATTTACTTACTGTCAGAGCTTAAGTAGTCCTCTGTGACTCATCGTGTGTGTGTTGTGATGGATGAATAATAAGATCAGCAATGGACACTGTTTCACCAGGACTGACTAAGTAGTTTCTATTTTCGAAAGATATACATGACAGGTTATTTTTGTCACTCTCTCACTGGCTCATCGTTTGAAGTGTCTGCTGTCTTGCATCCAATCAGGGCGATTGTACCTCAATCCAGGATGTGTTCGAGCACATGTTTTCCTGCTTCCATTCAGGTGTCACTCATGTGGTTACTGCACTGCTATCAAGCTGCATTTCTGTGGCTAATAGTTTCTTTTTCTTCTCAAACTGTCACAGTACGAGCTGGAAATGTCTGTGTGTAGTTTTTTCAATCAATACATTTCGTAAAAATTTGGTTTTATTCTTTGACCAACATAATTTCTCAAGCATAAACAAGCATTATCTCTCCGCACATGCACATTGTGTCATCTATTCACATCACTTCATCCCTTCGAAAGCTGAATTTTCAGACAGACTTCTTTTCAACGACGCCATTGTTTGTGGAGCTGACATTTAATTATGAAAAGAATAATTAAAGCGAAGCCTAACAAAAAAGGACCTGCACTTGCATCGGAGATCAACTGGTGGTTCCTTGCTGATAAGGCCTGACAGGAGAGAGCTGCACGCTGACGTGTTGCCACTTGCGTGACGGTGCTCGCCTTCCTCTGAAGGCTGATTGCCTCATTAAATGGACAATGTATAGTTCTAAAAATGCATCCATCAAGGCAGAAGCTACGGGGCAAGACGGAGCTGCTTTTCAGCCTAACAGCACCCAGCAGCCGGCTGGGTTGTCCGTCTCTACATATACAGTCCACAGAGAACGTTACGAGACTCATTTTCAGGTTAAACATGTCTTTTTTCCCTCTCCTCTCTGTGTTCACCTTCATCACAATAAAGAGGACACGATGGCCAGCATAGTATCACATCCCTACGTCCAAATACCGTGTGCATGTGTTGCAGTGTACAATAACTCTTTCCGCCCACACACTCTGGCTGCTCCCCCCCTCCCTTCGGTGGAAGCCACAATCACCACCACCACCACCACCACCTCCACCTCACCCTGCTCCAGTGCCTTCAGTGGCTCGATCACGTGCTGCAGCACACTCTCATGAGTCCCACGCTTCAGAGGAAAAATTCTCCACGCCAAAGTCTGGAGGGGCATCCAGAGTGCGGGGGCGGGCTCCAGCTTCGGGGGGGGGGGGAAGCGAGCATGTTGCTCCTTATCAATCTGATGAAGCAGACCTAATGAGCGTGGATAACGAAGATGATGATTCAAAGGAATGAGACTGAAGCCGGCCACCTACAGAATTAACAAACTGTCTTTTCTCCATCAAATCTACTTGAAATTAAGGTTAATACGAGTTAATAAATGAGCCAGAGAGCAATAAAAGAGAGCAAACAATCACTCTGCCAGCAGCTCACATTCACACATAAGCCATTTTTCTAATCATTTGTAATGAATCAGATAATCTTCTTAACAGCATGAGGTGTCTTTTTACGTGAGCTGCACAATATTGTCGACATCTTAGCCTATATCG
>JAUESE010000101.1:7999533-8017459 GCA_032274725.1 Malacoctenus triangulatus
TTTTTCACCACCTTTACCAATTGGATGCATATTTCACAGGCGTTTTTGAGCCTGATTCCATCAGTGTTGAAGATACTGAAGATAATGTGCTGAAGTTAATCAAAGTCAGTTGCAGGTACGACTCTAAAACGTCTTCTCTCCCCCCGATGTGAAAGTTTAAGTCAGCACATTCGCTTCTGGACTGCTCAACTTATTGGCCAGTCTCCTTCCTCTTGCTTATCTGCTTGTCGTCTTTGATGTCCATCGAGGTTGCAGAGCGCCTAATCTGTCTGCACAGCTCCAGAGCAGCGCAGGGGCTGGGAGGTTAAGAGCTGGTTTACCTACGCCGCATGGCGACTCGCTCCTGTGATATCCTGGCCAGCGCTCGGCACACTTCAAAGGCTGGACCGACTTCTGAAGAAGCGCTGCTCTTTAAACTGCTGGCAAGGTCGGCCGGGTGCTTGTGTCTTCCCGCACATCTGCACGGTATCACAGCGGCGAGCCTCAGTGGCACACACACACTGCACACACACACACACACACACACACACACACACACACACACACACACACACACACACACACTGCGCACCCTGCTCACTGTCCGACCCCGCTCCTCCCATCCCAACGTGACTCACCCGTCCTAACGCATAAGGATTGTCTGCTGTGCATGTCGAAAGAATTTGCCCATCCTACAAGTTGTGAGAGAAAGAATGTGGTGTTATCACATTCAGAACAAAAGCTGGGTCTCGCTTTATGTAATCTTGCAGTTTCTCAAAGGAAAAAAATTAGCTTTCTATAACTCAGCGTCAACCTTTTCTCTCTGTGACACTGCAGTTTGAAACAGCTGCCACCTTTCATCTCAATACTTCCACAGAGAAGAAAAAAGAAAAATTTTAGAGGGGGATTTTGCTTGTGTCACTTCTTCTATAGTTAAAGATCATCCTTTGTCTTTTTCATGTTTCCGAGACTCAAAGCCAACCGTCAGACGTCGGCATTGGTGCACCATTTGAAAAATGGAGACTTAAGTTTCAGAAAAGTCTGAAGAAAGTCTGCAGAAAAACGAGTTACATTTGAATTAAGTCGACTTTTCCACTTCATTGTCAATGCAAGAAAATGCTTTGATTTATCAACATTCAATGAACCACAATAGAACAATAAAACACTGCTCGGCTTGTTTTAGTCCTGTGAGAGAAAACACCACATAAGCTTCTCATGTTTCACATGCAAAGCAGCAGAGTACATCTGTAAAAAAAAGCGCTGCAAGATCACACGAACAAGCTTTGATGTTTCCTATTCTCTGGTGTTCGGAGGCAGTGACAGGTTTGCGGGCCTCCATTCAGTAACCTTTGCAGTGGGAGAAAAGAGGTCGAGGTCCTCCTCTAATTGTATGTTGGCCAAAGGAAGGGAAAGGCTGGTGTTGTTGTCAGAATGAGCCAGTGATCTGTAAAAGCCCCGGCACAGCTCCGATAATTGGAGTCTTCCTCCTCTGACACTCCCAAGATACAATCTGGCGGCTGCAGAAATCAAATGAGATGATGCTTAAAATTAACCACCGTCATTACAACCAAGTTATGGAAATGAAAGTGGAGGCTTCTCCTTTTTTTTTCACTCCACCGGAGACCTTCAATCAAGCTGAAGCGAATGTAAAATCAGACCTAATTCTAATTTTAATTATACAAATAACCTACAACACCATCGTAAATCACTCGTTACTGCAGACGCCTAATCAGTTTATGACCTCGCTTCGGCTCCCGGTCGTTTTAATACTGAGTTTCTGATGAGTCGAATACTCAACGCTACTCATGAATTTTGACGGTGGGTGTTTTCCTGTCAGCATGCGTTAGCGCTGTGCTGGAATGATTGTCATCCTTCACCCACTGGCTGCTTGGGGAAACTGCACCCCCCCGCTGGCTCTTCACAGATTAGTAGCTAAAAGGAGAATCTCACAGCAAGAGGGCTTACCTCTTTCTTTTTTATTTAAAGGGTGCCCCGGATCTGCTGGTAATTTTCTCTCTGCAGTTATTTTCGGAATGTGCTACAGTGCACATTTCAGAGCAAAAACATCTGATTCACCGTGTAATTTACCTCCACTTCACTCTGCAATGGGTGCTCAGAAAACAAAAGCAGGAATGTGTCTGTGATCGGGCAGACAGCAGTCAATCTGAGATCTCTCCCACAATGAGAGTGTGTGAAAAAAGTGTCACATATTCACCGGTTTCCGTTTATACCTTTCACCCCTTCCAGGAGGTGGGCGGTGGCTTCTCATTTTGGATGAGTTTAGTTTCCTCTGAAAATACTTGTGAGTGCACACGCAACGGATTCTTGCACATATTAGAAATGCCTGCAAATTTATGTCAAAATGTGCAACAAATAAAACAAAATTGTAAAGGGGGAACCAGGCAGAGCGACCCCTGGTGGAGTTATACCCAGGGCGGAGCTCTTTGGTTCTCTCAGAGGTAAATAAATAACATGACTTTTCCTCATCTTTCAAATAACTCACAAAATGGAGCAAGTTCAAGATAGTTTGACTCATTTACATGATTAAATTTCACACAAGACCACACGACCAGGTAAATAGCCTCAGTTGTGCAAATACAATCTTTATTCAGTAACTATGAGCAAAAAGGTTCAGAACAAAGTTTGAAAAATTGACATAAACATGCCAACAAGTCCAAACAGTTGATAGGAATATACATTCCACAAGTGCAGGTAATAAAAGCTTTTGTAATGGTTTACATAACTGCAGTACATAAGTTAATAAGTATGTACATAATGACATTCACGGCAGGTCCTCACAGTGGCTAAAGTCAGGCGAACAAATCTCACCTTCCAAACACTTTATTATTTCTCAAACATAAGCTGTAATGTGAACAGATTCAGTTTTTTACAGTCAGCATTTACCGACAATATTTCAATAAATGATGGCACGTGTCTAAATATCGTCGTCCTCACTTGAACAATCTCAAACCAAATCAAAAACTGGAATCTTTGTCTTAATAAGAAGAGACGCTGAGATGACAGAGAGCAGAGCTGAAGCGTTTACCTCAGGATGAAGCCGAATACAAACCCCCTTTGGCTAAAGTGATCCACGTTTTCAGTCTCCAAACATCAATTCACACAGTCAAAACTCAGGAGGAATCTGATGCAGGTCCAAACCCATCGGTGGGCTTCACCCCAGTGTGATCAGCGCAGATGTTTGCTTTTAATCCTTCCTCCAACAGTCGTTATCAACCCAGTCGACTCTCCCTGGACCTGCGAGCCTGGAGCTGCCTGACGGGCAGCTTGATGGGCTGCTTGTTGAACTTCTCCATGATTTCCTTGATCCGCGACAAGTTGGTGCGACCCACGACGAAGTCGCACCTGGTGGCGCCCATGTCGTAGCCCACCTCGCACTTCTTGCTGCTCAGGCCGTAGCCCTCCGCTCTGGCTGTTACTCTGTACTCTCCGGGGTTCAGCAGACGCCAGTAATCTCCATCAGCAGCTGAAACGACACAGAAACACCTTTTTGATGGGTTCAAAAATAGAAGTAAAGCACGGTGTCCTACTATTTTTCTGTAGTTTTAGTTTTGAACTCCAGGCGACAAGTTTTTCAGCTGTCAGTCCGACATTAAACACCCTCAGAAGAGCAGAAGGATGCTGATAAACAGCCGTAGCTAAATAGGAAAAGGGGAGCTGATATAGAAACATCTGAGCTGCCTGTGTTGACTGCAGCGACCGCGGCCATACGAGGGATGTTACAGGTTTCCAAACAAAAAGTAAAGAAATAGGTTTTTTTTTAAGTCTCGTGTAAAAAAATGTTTAAAATAACACATTGGAATATGGCAAATTACCTGTACGGATGTCATGACCGATGCCCTCCACAGAGATGGTGGCGTTAGCAATCCCCCGACCCTGCAGGTCCCTGACAACACCTTTGATTCCACGATGCACCTGTGCAGGAAAAGCGTAGCTAATATTCGTGTGTGTGTGTGCGTGCGTGTGTGTGTGTGTGTGTTGCGGGGGCAATACTGCTGCCTCTGTACCTGCTCCATGAAGACAAGAAGAGACTCTCGATTGTTCTCCCACTCCTCAGGCAGTTCGCTCTCATGAGGGAATTTGTCACAACCCACATACATCGACAGCTCAAAGCAGTTGGTGTGCAAATAGCTGAAATCATTCATACCTGCCAAGAAAAGGGGAGACAAACTGTATCCGTTAGCCAGCATCAAGTTGAGGTAAAGTTGCTCAGCCGATTGCGTTTCGTGTTGACTTTGCAAAAATCTTCCTCATGCATCTCTGTCTGTCTTTGAGTTTTCTTACACGCTGTTTCAGACTAAAGCCTGGAAGCTTCAGTACAGCCGAAGGGGCTCGGCGTTGAATATGCAGATGTGGCTGCCTAAATGAAGCTACAGCTCAGAGGCTCAAAGCGGAGCGAAATCCTGCTTAACACAGTTGGGATCAGTGTGTGTGTGTTGGGGGGGGGGGGCATGCAGGGGCAGTTATGGACACTCACTGCCAGCTGCAGTGTGCCACGACGCTCCGTTGATGGTGCCGTCCTCCTTGGCAAAGTCTTCGGTGTGGCAGACCCGTCGGTTGGCATCAGTCATCAGGCGGTGGGTGGAGGCGTAGGAGAAGGCCAGCCAGCGGAAGACGTGGTCGTCCGGGGTCGGGGTCTGCTCCCTGGCCACCCATTGGGAGCGAGTTTTGTCGTACGGGAAGGTCACCACCAGCTCCCCTCCCTGAATGTTCCCGCCCAGCACAAAGGGCATCTTCTCCATCCATGTAACCAGAGCACGTGTCTCCAAGGCAACCTGAGGTAGGGATGGAGGGGTGTGGGGGGGAGGTAATGTAATTCATGTAATCATCTCAGTAGTATGATTGCTAAATTAACTACCTCATGCTGAAAACAATTTCCTTGAAATGTGCTCTCAAGGACTGATAAAGCCATCGAAAAAGAGGCTGTTGACACAATCTGTGATATAAACAACATTCACTAATATTTACTCTCTACAGGCAGCAAATTCTCATATTTAAATGTTATAATCAGGAAATTGATAAAATTGCCCCAACATATAAATCAAGCAACCCTGTTTTGTATAAGTTGGACCAGTCAATCAGTGGTGGCTCGTTTTCACACATCTGTGAGTAAATGGGGATCCCGCTTGTACAGCTGCAGCTGCTATTCTGGAGGCTGTGTGTGACTCACCCGTGGCTCTCGCTCACGTCAAAACACTCGTGAGGATGAGCTTTTAATAGATTGCCGGGTGTATTTTAGCTCACAGCCTCTTCGTCACACATAGCGGATGCGCCCGCGTCTCCCGAAATAGACAGCGCTGATATGCCCTGGTGACTGTTTTACCCTTTTCAAAAGGCTGATGGTCTTCACTGCGAGATATGTTGGTTACACTGGAAGCGGGGGTAGGGGTGTGGGGGTGTGGGGGTGGGGTGGTGGGGGGGGGGCATGACAAGTACACAGTGTGATAATTTGTCACCTGAAGGTGAAGCCAGTGAAAACTAAATGGCAATCACACTATTAAAAAAGCAGCCTGCCAAAGATAAAATGGGCTCTCGTGTATACTGTAGCCAAAAAAAGGCGAGAGAAAATCTACTAATAATTTGGCTTTAAGAGGTTGCAGTTTGCAGATTTATTGCAAAGCTATGGCAGCGTATGCATCCATACATTCACATATACACATCCATGTCTGTGGGCAATAAAAACTGACTAATTGACTCTATAAGCATATTTTAGGACTCTGAGACTCGGTATCTCTGCACAGTTTCTGAAAGTCTTAAACAAAATATTTTAAAGCCTTTTTGCGAAGCTGTTTTCACATTCACATATCGAAAATAGCTTTTACAACACCAGCCAGACTCACGGAAGCGTTTTTGGACTGGTACCACTCTGGGATGGGCACGTGATGGTTGAACATTTTACGAGGGACCCACTTCTTGGCCTCCGCCTCCCACAGGATGGAGTTGAGGTCAGGGAAGTTGTGGTGGATGTCGATGCCGTCGTTGTTCCAGCGACCCAGCGACCAACCACTGAGCTCTGAACCCTGTGTGACGAGGAAGAAAACACACGATGTCCAGAAGATTCAGTGAATGTTTTCAGCGAATGTTTTCAGTTTCTGTGCGGTGTTTTGGAATTGCAAGATAAAATGTGAGTGAGAAAGACAGATCATGTGAAGAAATATGATGTAGGATGGAAAAAAGTTCAGCGCTGGCAAGCAAAGTGTGCTGACAGCAGCTTGTCATGACTCCAAAACAGACATACCAGTAAAACTAACGGGTCTACTTGTGGAGCGAAAAGCGATACAACGTCCTCACATTTTCAGCTATTTCCTATAAAAAACCCACAAATTTCAGTCTTCATCTCAACTTTTCTTTGCCATGTTGTCAGTCTCTATGTAACAGTTTTCTCAAAGCCCCGTCTTGTGTTTGAATAGGAATGAGTTGTAAATGTGCAGCAAAAACATGAAAACATGAAGCTGAAAGTCAAAGCTGCTGGAGACATTTAGAAAAGACTGCAGCATCTGAGCAGTACGAGTGTTTCAGCTCAATACAAGCCTGTCTGCTGCCATTCTGTCAGCCTCACATGGTTGAATGGACTCGTCTCTGTGAGCTGTGCATGTACACGCACTTCTAAGTACAGGCTGAGTCAGAAATTAGTTGTTAGGCACATCATTAGCTCCTACAGACGGAGGGTCTACAGGATGTATCGTACAGTCATACATCAGGTCACTTAATGACATGATATTATTGACTGTGTCGAGGCCAAGCGCTGTCGGGCTTTTGATCTCTTGTTTACTCGTGTTTGCTTAACGCCACATTTTGCTTTGCCTGTGGCTGATTTGACAAACATGTGTTTTGAAGGTATTCGAGCAGAGAACAGGGCGTGCATGTGCACTTAATATTCATTATCCATTTTATAAACTCCGGCAGATCATCCAAACGTGTTTTCCAGCGTGCACCTGCACTGCAAACACTCGTGTTGCCCTGCCGGGCAGACTCGGTGCTGTTTTAATCAGCGCGCGGCTCCGTGGCACGAGGTCACTAATGGCTGTCTCGCAGACCTACCACTTCAAAGACTTTCTCGTACCCATCGGGGTTGACAGACGGCAAGAGATGGATCCTGGTCTCCTCCACCAGGTGACGGATCCGCTGGTTGCCGGATAAATACTCCAGGCACATGAACTGCATCAGCAGGAGGAGGAGCTCTCGGCCCAGCACCTCGTTACCATGGGAACCCGCCGTGTAACGAAACTCGGGTTCACCTGGTCAACAGGTCGGTGTGATTAGGGAGATGGGGGGGCAAATATGGAGGGAGATTAATTATGCAATCAATGCAATGACAACACCACAGACACAAAAAAACACACGAGGAAACTAGTAATGAGGTCTCTGGTGTTGTTATTTTTAACACATTACCATGTCCGGTTGAATGCCAACCAATAGTCACGCTGCACATGGACGACCTACCAACTTCGTGCTCTCCTGGGTTGTCAGAGATCTCTATGGCGTAGAGTTTCAGGCCACTCTGACTCTTTCCGATGTTGTAGATCCGGGTGATGTTGGGACACATGTCATTAACAACTTTCATGAGCTGTGGAAGACAAAAATAAACAACTGAAGACAGTATTTCAGCTGATAAAACCTGCCGCATGCGCAGACACAATAAATAGATTTTAATTCTGTTTTTTGCAGGTTTAAATAAAGTTTATTCAAAAACTAAACCTCTTACTATAATGACTTTTTTTTAGTTAAGTTGGTCATGTGTGTTTATATTGTGCAGTGACTCCAGTAACCCTGAAAGTGGTTTATAAATGAACAAAACCTAATGATAATTTGCTAAACATATATTTCTTCACTGTTATCGACCTTTATATTATACTTGTCGCCTCAGAGCTCCGCAGAATTCATTCTGCGTTATCGCAGCTTTCTAAAATAAAATCAACAGTTCTATGTCACAGACACGATTTAATAACACTGGTGACAGTGAGGCGTACTGTGTGGAAGCAGTCGAGGCAATTATGAAGACGGGCTCATAGCGGCGCTGATTAAAATAGTAACAATTATCGTTAACCCATCTGGGCACGGTCGGAGGAAAAAAGAGGAGAATCCGGGGCAGGAAAAAGACGAGCCAGCTGTTGAGCAACGCGGCTCCGTTAAAGCCAGAGATCTTTGTTTACCGGCAGCTCCAGCTGCTGCACAGGACATTAAAAACAGTCAGAGGTGATGAGCGTTTAATTAAGTCTGGGTCGAATCTTGATTTTTTTTCTTCCCACCAAGTAAATTAATGAACAGATGTCTGTATTTATTGATTGAATGAAGGGGAAAAAAATACCACTCCCATTTTAATAAAACACAATATTCCCCGAATCAATACATCCGTCCGGTTGTATTTGCTGGAGTCCATGTTGGACATTCGGTCTGAGGAAGAACAAGCCTGTTTCTGAGTCCCACCTGCTGCTTCTTCACCACAAAGGAATCTTTACTACTTCTTACTCAAGCATCATAAACCAGCGAGAGGCATGCTGTGTTTTTTATCTGTATCTGTAGTAAACATATACTTAGGATAATGCTGTAATTAGAGAGAAGCCTCTGTGCCAGGATATGCCTGGAAAATAGCAGTTTGACATCTTTCCTTCAAAATAACTTCTGCATTATTTGTAATATCTATCAGCAGTCTGAAGCAGCAGCAGTGTTCACAAGCTGCTGCACACAGATCCAAAAAAGGGACCTCAGATAAAGGAATATCTGTATCATTTCTCTTGTTTGACGTGTTTTTCTAGTATTTCGGAAAAGTACACTGGACTCATTGAGTTGCTCCAGTGCTCTCTGAGCAGCTGAAATGAAAAGGTGATTAAACACCAGCAGCCAATTTTCAGAAAAGAAGTTGGTGGAAGAAGGGAGGTGATTTCACATCGTCCCAAATTCCCTAAAGAGATCCTCACTGTTGGACAAACGAAGCAGCAGTTCCGGACACTTGTGGACGGCTTCAGGTCGCTGCTGCATCACGCCGGATAACGATTCGCGGCAGCTTTACCGTCACAGCCGGTCGGGCGCAGTGACCACGGTGACAAATACAGCTGTCCCCGCTCCGTCGTACAAACGGGCTCCTGCCTATGACAGCCATATGAATGAGTAATGAGACAAACCCTGGAGATGCTTTATGCCTTTTCATGTGACTGCCTGCGCTCGGTTCATTTGCCACGCTTGCACATTTTGTTCTCGCAAAAGGACGGAACTTGACTGGTGTCAGCTCAGTTACACAAAATGTTTTATTACTCCACGCTCAGCGCTCGTTTTTTCTTTTTGCTGAATTGAAAACAGAATCGTGTTTGTGTGTTTTTTGTTTGAGTCGGCTGATCTTAGCTGTCTGTGACTCACCTGCCTCATTTCTTTGTAGCTGTGATGTTTGAAGTCCAAGTCGTCTGTTGTAATAACTTCATTGCGTCGGTGGTAATAGTTGTTTGGATCTGGAGATGAAACGGGAGAAAATTAGTGATTTCTATCAGCAAATTTGATTTTAGGCTTTGATCAAAATATGCAGTCACACTAAAGGAGTCAGAAATACATACATGCATGTAGCTGCATGTCTCAACAATAAACACAGGTACAAATTTACTGAATAGCTTGATTCATGAATGCTAAGAAATCCACCTTCACAAAACTTTGCACACATTCCAGCTGCATACAATTTTTTTAGGTCATGAATGTTTGTGTATGCATTTTTAATATGTCTGTGAGAACATGCGTTCCCCTCCAAAATCCTTTCATGTGCATTCCTCCTTTTCTCCTAGAAATCGGACTCCTCGGAGAAATGCTCAGTCATCCCAGCTGTTTAAAGACAATAAGTGCCAAGTATCTGCTCTTTTCTGCCTCAGCTTTGGTGAAGCTCAGCCAAAAGTGTGAAGAAATACGAGGTATTTTCCTTCCGAACGGTAACGGCATCTATAAGCCCGTGCAGAAAGTGCAAGGTTTGCTTCTGAGGTCCCCTATCACAACCCCAGCACAAAGCCAGCCATATTTAATTTAATAATTGGGCTGCTGGCATTCAGCTATCACTCATTAATAACACAGCAGCAACCTGTCTTCCCAGAAACAGTGTCCTAGTAACTGTGCATAATCTTTCCAGACCTTATTATGAAAAGTTTCATGGGGAATATTTATCCAGGAGATAATGTTCCAGAGGAGAAAAGAGAAAAAAAAAAACACTATTTCAAAAGCTCCACACATAAAAGCTCTCGCCCACGCCGGGCGAGCGTCGCCCATCGGGCATGAATTATTTGTGTGTCTGCTTTGTCCATACAAACCCGTCACCTGGCATTGGACAGCCAAGGATCTCCACTCTCATGCAGATGCTGCCGCTGCCGAACCAGGAGCGCGGGTTCACCCTGATGTAGCGCGCGATCACCGGCGCCGGGAAGATGTTTCGGACCGGGATCTCCTTCTCCCGGTTGGCTGTGAATATCTACTGAGGCAAACACATCCACGCAGGCCAAGCAGTCAACAGCAGGAGCTTTCGTCTCATATGTAAAGTCAAATCTCTTTGTTGTCCGTGTTAATTTCCCTTATGTTTTTCGCTGATTCTCACTCAATCCAGAGATGTTCAAAGTGGCCTCGTGTAAAACAAGTCAGAACCTGATTAATAGCTATCATGCTTTTGTCTCCCTGACCTTGGACCAGAGACAAAACTGTACACCTGTGCAATGTCATCGAACCTCTGATACCGCTGCGAGTTTTATTGTAAATTTTAACGCCCACAGTCAGACTTCTTCTTTGTACCTTTTGGCATTTATAAAGACCAACCGAGCAGTTTGGCATTTGGCACAAAGGGTGGTTGTGTGGGTGAGAGGAGATGCTTGTAGCGGAAACTAAATCACTGCAGAGGTTTTATCTCCCACATGGACAAAAATCATCAGGAGAGGGAGTGTATAGTTACACCTGTATCTGTCTACTCTACTGCATCAACTGTAAATAAGATGCAACTGTGACAATGGGGACGAGGACTCCCATCTGTTTGGGCATCATCAGTATTCACGATTGCTTCTCAGCTCATTAAGCTTGGAAATAAGCAGACATCTAATCTCTCTCTGTAATTGCCCTGCAACAGGATTTCATTTTTCGAGTCAACAAGGGACCGACACATAACAAGACTCCTTGTGTTGATAGTTAATAGAAAGAAAGGACAACAGTGGTTCGGCTGGAAAAGCTGCACATCACAATGACGATCAGCTTCATTGTGTGGACGTATGAGAACACTGGAGCTTTGTGTGCTGGGGTTGTACTCACCAAGTCCTTTGAGCCATTCTTCAGCGTGATCCACGTGTGGCTGTCGTTGCTGAACATCACCTTGTAGGAGGTCACCCAGTCGCTCCTGTTAACACCAGAAAAAACATCGTCACGCCATCGCAGCAGCAGGATGGAGAACCTGTCAGGCTGAAATAGATGCAAAGAGAGCAGCGAGGTTTGTGAGACGCCGAAGCTCTGCTCACATCCAACCACATCTGAATTCTCAGAGGGGGGAAAGTCTTTTACTGGAGGTGAGGCCAAGCAATTTATGCTGAGAGTCACTTAGAGCTTTATTTTTAAAAAAAAAATAGTTTTGAAATAAAAGTTTTCAGTTTTTCTCGTAGCTTTTGCAGAATGAGTTTTGTGTGACTCACACAGAGATGCCATTTAGTTGGACTTCACAACATGCAGTTATCTAATTGAATCAACAGATAATAAGTAAAGATGATGACTATTTACAAAAACTGCTCTATTTCAAGCAATGGCATAAAACTCTGGAGAAATATTCACTTGGATGATTCTACTGAAAGGAATATTTGTTAAATGCTAAATCAGCCTGCTGGTTTACTTCAGCAATAACAAGAAAAAATGGGAAAAGTGATTCAATAAGTGTCATCAAGTTGAAATAAAACAAAAAGATTACAAAAACCATTTCAACTGAAAAAATGAACACACACAGTCTGTCGTTGAATCAGCACTTAGAAAGAAACAGCTTGTACTTTTTGCAGGGACTTGTAAACTGATTGCTTGGCAACCTCATCGCCATGGTGTTATTTTAGTCTTGGCACAAAAAACCCGTCCCATTTACACAAAAAAAAAAAGGCAGACTATTTGTTTAAGAGAAAATATATCCAACGTATTCAACAAAAGCACGGAAATCTATTTTAATCCAAAATGTGAACTAATGGAAATATCACCTCATATTAGTGTTATACTGTTTATAGTGTAGACTAAGTTTGCAGCATTTACTATACATATAAGCTTTGAGAAAAGGCTCCGTGGTTTGTTGACTGTATTGTATTTTGGACCTTTGAAACTTTTTTTTCCTTTATTTCTTGGCATCACCTGATATCGACGAATCTCCAAAAGGAATAAAAATCATTGCGAGTACTCTTGAAACATGCACAAGTTGTCTAATCCATCACACTTAGTAATAAATCTGCATTTCTCTGCCAACCTTACTCTGTGCCAACTTTGAAATACCTACCTGAAGATGATTTATTATACAGCTGTCAGGACCAGAAGTACCTGTGAGGATACTCTTGTGATAACCGCTTTCTAACCTCACACATTTACATTGCAGCACCTATGCTGTGCATGAATATATATGTATATATACACATATACTACATTAATTAATTGTCTGAAAGTATAAAGAATGACAAACTATTGCCACAAATGACAGATGTGGAAAAAAATATTTACTGAGGCTACAAAGAAACACATTTTTAATGTAGCTTAAGATTTAAAGTGTGCATTACAATGATTAACTCATCTGTATAACACAGAGAGATGAAGTCAGAATGAGTAGAAAGTGTGTTTTCTAACTAAACATTGTGACTCACGGTGCCATCATACCAGACAGCGCGGCCTAGAAAGGTTGGCAGTGACTCCCACTTTTCCCGATGAAGACATCGTATCCGAGCAGGTCCGGCCTGGTAAGAATTCCCAGTTCTGCTAATTAAAGCACTGTTTTAAAGCGGAGCCCCCCCCACCCCACCTCGCTCTGGCACTGCAGACAGTTACATGCCCTCCAGAGCTAATTGCAGAGAGTTTCTGTCTCAGGCACCCGTGTCTTCGGTGCCCTTAGATCAAGCTAGCCCTGAAGGAAAATTACAAACAGTGGCATGATAAAGAGTCTCCACCGTGCTCTCAAACTGCCGAGCAGCCTCCAGAAGTCGGTGCCACCCTCTCCAATTAAGGGGTACAAAGGCCAAGAGATGTCAAATATTGTTACAGGAGAAAAGACAGCGTGGAAAGACAGGAACAGACGTTGTTGGTGTTCCTGGTGGAAAAGGAAAGAGCTCAAAGTTGTTGTCCAACTGCTATTGGTACAACATCCAAGAAAGTGCACGACTTTTCCAAAGCTTGTATAATTTCCCAGAAGTTCATTTGCAGGTTCAGATGCGTTTAATGTTGACTGACATGTGTTTTAGAGATCACAGTGCTCAATCTCTTTTAAAAAAGTAATAAGACAGAGAGTCTCCATCTCTATTCCTAATTACTAGTCTTTTATTTTGAAAGTTTGAGATCTTTGAATGAATTAATATAACTACAATTCAAGTTTGCTGCCTCTCATCATATCAGTTCGTTACTTTATTGCAACAAATCAGCTAATAAAGTCTAACTTACTTTTTGTCCTGATAGCTCATAACAATCTGATTCATCCAATGACCATCGGATCACTTTCTCCACAGATCAGCTTCAGTCTAACCTGGCTATTCTCTTTCATACTGAAGGCATTTTATGAAATGTAATAAATGAATGAGTTCCAACCTCTAAATCATTCATAAGGTGAGCTCTTCTTTATTCAAGATGAAACCTCAGAGCCATTACCCGAATCTAATTCATGCCACAATCCGAAAGCGAGGAAGACTTTTCTTTATTGCTGCCTGACACTAAAGGATCCTCTGGCGAGACCAGTCTCGCTTGTTAGAGTCTTGTTGAGAAGTGTGGACTTAATACATCTCTTTTAAGAACTGTAACTTCGAGTACTTTAATTCAGAAATATTAAAGTCTACTAGAATATCCCACTAACCTAAATCAGTAATTTCATGTACTTTTTGGTCAAAATAAACACGCTAGTTGTGGCAAATAATCCCACAATGGTACTAAAACAGTGTGTATGAAGCTATTCTACAACTGTGGATATTTTTATGTCTACTTTAAGGAATATTTACAGTGTGTATGAACCAAAAAAAGTGTAAGTTACACCAAAAAAAGGAAGTTGTAAATTGTGGGTAACTTTTATTGTGGGTACGATCCAAAAGGACACAGCGGACCAACATATTGATGGGATAAAACCTCAGTAAATGCTTGCTGAAGATCCAATTAAAGTGTGATTCAACTGCGTTTCAAAAGAATAATCCCCACTTGTCATATTCATTGTTACCCTCGAATCCAGAACAAGCTAACAGTGCTGTAAGATCTATTTTCTCCAGTGTTATTTTTATAATGTTATGACCTTTTAGGAGATATGAAAGACTAAGGCTGCGCAATCAAATTCATAAGTCCTTAATCCTGCTGCGTGGAGATCAGGAAAGACTTGTGAAAAGGGCAAACACCAGCGGAGAGGTTCGCCGTGGAGTGGACAAGATTGAAAAGCTTTTTTGTTTTTTTTTCCTCTTTTGCATTTGTGAAATGTCGATTTCCAGAAACCACAGAAGTCACTCAGAGTTTGAGTGCAATTATTTCTCTCTTTTCACAGCAAACTTGAGCCACCAGTAATCAGACATTTGGCCTTTTATTGTGTTTACGTTGGTCTTGCTGATTAAAATCCAAACTTCTTTAAAACACTAAAAGTCGGAAAATAACAAGCTCATTAAATTCCAGCGTTGTTTTTTTTCCTCGATGCATTCTTGAGTGTTTGACGAGAGCGCCACAGAGGCTTCAGTCAGAAAAGGCTTCTTGAAAACAAGGTCAAGCTGTAAAATATTGTAAACAAAGGCAATATTACAGGAATATTGATTCTTGGGTGCCTGGAATGCATTAAGTTGTTGATGTTACTCTTTTTGATATACCTGCCAACATCAACTCACTGCAGGTGTTGACATAGAAAAGAAGACTATCACTCAATAAATAAATGTGAATATTTAACTGGTGGAGACGATCAGAAAGTTCACTATCCTGAGAAAGTTTATCATCAATTCAAAACATTTTTGCCACATAAAGATGCAAAACTTTTTAAAAATCCTCCTAAATAATAAGATCAAGAATAGAGAGTATCACATTAAGGGTGCGTTATCTGATTGTGTGGTCTTAAATTCAAAACTATGTAAATGCATTTAGAGTAACATAAAAAAAGACTTTTCTTCATGTACTTTCAAGTGAGCCTGCATAAGAAAATCCTCGTCCTCGCTGTGCAACCATCTGCAAACCCTCCATGCGTGTCTGCTGGGTTCCTACTCACGACCAGAGGGAGTTCCTGCCTTGTGTGACGACCCCCGTGAACTTAGTCAGCCTCCTGGCGTCCACCTCAAACCACTGCAGCGGGTCGTCCCTCCCGGCGCACCAGGCCCCGTCATAGAGGTCATCTTCATAAAGGCCGGCCTGCGAGCCACAGAGGTTTTTTATTCCAGATGTAGCCGCTGAATCACGCTTACAATACATGTACAGTGCAGCCAACACGAATTTACTCAAGGATAACGACTTTACTGCGGCAGTAGAGATGATACAGTTGCTGAGCTTCATTCTTGTTCGACGACCTAAAACATTTTTCTCCGGCGTGTCCCCGCTGACATGTGACGGCACAATGACTGTAAATTTTCTCGTAGTGGGCTCACGCTCTCCTTCAGGAGCGTACGAGAGCAAAAGCCCGCGGCGTTCAGGCAGGAGGACAAACGCATGCTCGGCCCGGACATCTGTAAAACAGGACTGGCCGTCGCATATGCTTTTATTATTTCCAAGTCAGTGTGACTTTCCCACCGCGTGTTCCTCACACTTTCCTTGCATGACAGCTGAAGACGCTGCACCAAGTCGAGTGCATCAAATGCGACTCCGCGGAGCTCGTGCTGCACCAGCTGACGCTGTTGGCTCTGAGCGATGTGTGCATAACAGTCACACTCGTGCAGACAGGCCGCGCTTCTTATCTCCACCATGTAAACGCAAACGTTAGAACGACATACTGTGCCGTACATGCTGGGCACAGAATATTGCCGCCTGTGTATCATGAAAGGTCAAGTCTCCTTGAAGTGCGCCGCTTTAATTCCTCTGTACACTCAACAGTTAATCATTTCATCATCCGAGAGGAAAAGAAAGGGTCTTAACAGATCTGCATTTACATATTCTGACCTCAAACATGAGTTAAAGGTCGCTCAGTGGGTTTAACATGCTGACTGGTTGATCTGACTTCATGATGCAATGGGGGCTTAACAAGACACAGAGAGAAACTGGGTGCAGGAGAAAGAGTGAATGTTTCTAAATGACACTTTATCTCGTAAGGCACATTGAATCTTTAAGGGAGTCTAATCGAGGCCCTTCGCGGCCGCTCTCCACCACTTTTTCCCATGTTTCTCTGCTATAACAAACCTGAATCGAACAAGCTCTGCAGAAAGTCTGATAATGATGATTGCGATCAGGTGTGCTGGCCCAGTGAGGCGTCCTGCAGGACGTTGGCTCGCCGGGACCACGATCAGACACCACAGCTCTGAAATCACCAGCATTGAACACACCTCAACCACATTCCTGCTTCCTGCACGGTAAATCTGGCTTTATTGTTTAATGATGAGCTTTGGGACGGCTCGGTTTTATGTTCTGCCTGTCAGTCAGTTTGCAGGCTGCGTCCTTGTCGATAAATCCTGATGATAAATGGGAGGACGGTTGGCTAATCCAGATCCAGGTGCAGAATGTGGGACCTCGCGTGAACCCTTCATTTGAATGGAAATAAACCTGGCATCACATTACTGGCTGCCACTACCTGCACCTTTACAGCTGGATTGGGAACCACCTGAGTTTCAACAGAGAGCTCCAGGAATAAGCTTTTTTGTGGGGCCAATCTGGAATTTTTCCTCAGTTTCCTCAATAAAAAAGCAGGAAAACATTTTCATTGGTTTATGAAGGCAGGCAAAAATAGACTTGTTTTCCAGGATACTCTTTGAAAATTTACACCAGGTTTAAGAGCTTTAACTTCTAAATAAAGAACTCAAGGTGAGATGATAACGTTTATTAAAAACAAACTTCAGCGTCTTCAGCGTGAATAAACAATTTTATTCCTTCTTCTCTTCTTTGTGGCCTGAAAATGACTTGACGTGAAGGAATTTACAACTTGGAAAGTTTGAGTTGCAGACGTTTGTGTGAGTTGGCCACTACAATTAACATTAAAAGGCTATCAAGCCTGATTGGTCTGTTGCTACAGAAAGTTGGTCAACTTATTACAACCTTTAAACAGTTCACAGACTGTGTTTTTTGGTAGTGTAAAGATAAGAACAGAAAAACGAACAATATGGGGAAATAGAATGATCTAAAGCAGTCTAGTAACTTTGATTTTATAGAGGAGGAAGTGTGATGAGGCTCACTCACTTAAATGTTGGATTCTGCGTCTCTTTCTGGCAACACTCCATTATTTCACTCGTTCTTGTTTTGCCGCTTGTCTCAATCAATTCGATTCAGCCCTGTGCTGTTGTTGCATCCAATGTAAACTACAGTGTAGCAACAACACGACTGAAAATGAACCAAGCTTTCTGGACCTGAGCCCATCCCACATACAACATCTGCTTTCTATATGTGTCATCTGATTCTCCTGACACTATCTGTGTCCTCCCATGGTTCCAGCACTTACACATGAGTCCACACACACACACCGAGCAACAACTGTTTTCCTGTGTTGTTTGGTATGTCTTGCCATGCTGAGTATATTAAGAGCATGTGTGGGACTCTGTGTGTGTGTGTGTGTGTGTGTGTGTTTTATTATTTGTGCAGCATACAGAGGACGAGCTGCAGACTTTGGGCAGGC
>JAUESE010000101.1:8017559-8028718 GCA_032274725.1 Malacoctenus triangulatus
TGTGTGTGTGTGTGTGTGTGTGTGTGTTTTATTATTTGTGCAGCATACAGAGGACGAGCTGCAGACTTTGGGCAGGCTAAGACCCTCAAAGGACGTATTGCACTAACAGGAAATACCTTTGCTCCCATGTGCCAGTCCTTTTTATTAGATCGGGGGATATGTGCCTTTGGTTTAATGGCAACTCGGCTACTCTCTCTGTTAACTTTAGGAGCGCTCAAACATGTGGAAACAGACAGATAATATCATAATAACAGAGGAAAAAGCTGTTTATGACAGCTGACATCTTTCCTTGAAGCTCAAACAGGATCCTGAACTGATCCTCAAATCAAAAGATGCAAACCCTCTCTCATATTTCAAAGTGATTCCAGGAAACAGGGAGGCTTCCAAAGAAATGGAAGACAGCCCAGGCCTCAACTTTTTCTCGTGAGCGCGCCTTTGACGCCTTTGACGCCTCTCTTACCTGAATATTGAGGCGACCTCTGTGTGCACCCAGGCCGTAGCGCTTCGTGGTGGAAGCGTGGAGCTGGAAGTCATCAATCTTCAATGTCTCCAGTCCCATCGGAGGGCAATCTGGGTCACGGAAAGGACAAATCAGCCTTTGATGGAGTAGATTTGCTTAATTTTGCATTAGTGATGTTGCATTGCTTGACAAGACTTGCACTGAATGCTCCTCCATAAGGATCTATGCATTTATTCACGGCTTGGTTGTGAGAGAGGAAAGAATGGACAGCACTCAGTTTTTTGTAACCGGAGTCAATAATAGGCGCTCTATAAACAAATGCTTGCATTTTTCTCACTTGTTAATAAAAATTCCCCAAGTGTCCAAACCAGGAAACAGCTTACCTTCAACAACAATGAGATTTTAGTCAAATATGTGTGTAAACAACTTCTTATCCCAACACCTGTGGAGTCAACCCGCCCCAAAAAAAGCCAAGCTGAAAAATGGAAATTAATTTAATCTTGGAGCTGGAGCTTTGATGTTCAAACCGTTATGAATTTCAAAAAACGCGTCGGGTTTTTGGTGGGTGATTAATGGCAGCACGCTATGAAACGCTTGCTTTTGTAATTTAGCAATATGCACCTATCACAGCCATCTAACTGCACGCTGAATACATGATTAGATTGCTGGAATGACTGCAGCAATATCATTATCCTGAAAGGGAGAATATGAGAAATTGCAGCAGCAATGGTTGTTAACCTGTCAAACATTTGAAGGGTCAGTTAGAAAAAGAGACTGAACGTGGCCAAAAGAAGGCCTTTTTCTTTTTTACCTTTCAGCTGTTTGTTGGCTAGTGGAACTCATGTGAATAAATATTAAAGTCATGTTTTTTTGACAGTGTTAGAGTAATAAAGCAACAGTACTTTGTAGGCGTTCTCTTCAAGGATTATCTCAGTGGTAGAAGTCAGTTTGCTTAAGAATATACTGCTGGGAACAAGAAAGTGACTCCTATCAGTTTGAACAATCAACGTGTAATGAACTCTTGAGTACATTAATCCTCCAGTCACACCGATTGATCCTCTAGCAAAACTTTGACAGACAAGATGCTCTGACTCTGACTTCACCAAAGTTCAAAAGAGCCTCCGAAGCAGAAAGCTGCACATCATACAAATGTTTCCCTGAGTAGCATGACTCTGCAGTTCATCTGAACGAGTGCCTGCGTTTAAGTGATTACAGAAAAGTGAGACTGCGCTCGCTATAAAGGATTCTTTGTGTGAAGTTGGCTCATCTTCTCGCACCACAATGGTCGTCCAGTGAGGGTCAAGAGGGAGAAATTAAAGCCAACGCCTGAAGTCTGTGCAGCCCAGCGGATCTCCAGGTCAGACTGTTTGCAGGAACTCTTTGGACCACCACAATGGAACTTTGGTGCGATGATTTCTGGGCACCACTGTGTTTGTACATGCAGCATATGCTGCACATGTCGCTGTCACACAGCCAGGTCCGAAGAATGAAAGGAGGGGAACAATTCTGACTGAATAACATGCGCTCGCTTCATCGAAACATATGCAAGTGGTGAGTCTAGCACGTCATCTATAAATAGCTGTACCTTTCAAAGTAAAAGCTAAACATTCATACGTCAACAAATGCCAATTTGTTCATAAGATTTAGCCTCTTGAGATTCAACTGGATTTTACACACAGTGTCAAATACTCTGAATACAAGTTCCAGAGAAACTGCAGGCAGAACAGATCAGCCTCCAAAATCCACACATGCACGAGACAATTTATAGCTGATGCATAAAACAAACATCACCGCTCAAGAGTAAATTGATTCCTGCTGTAAAACTCAAAAAGTTGATTAACAGGCCAGAGGCAAACCCTCCAGTTAATTGTTGTGTGCACAGTAACTCTATCTAGCAGTCAAACGCGTTGCTGCACTTCTGACCCCGTATGCATGCGTGTATATACATATACAGTCCTGCAGGATTGCTCTGGAAGTCTGCAGGCATCATGAATGCAACAATCACAACATAACAGAGACAATCTAAGTCCTCAAAGAGGCTCAAACAATCAACGTTTGCAGGAAAAGAAAAATAGACGCTTTTCTGGCGTGTTGCAAAGCCTCAAAGTCATTCTAAGAGTCTGCATACAATCTTTCACGGCAGAACCCACACTGGAACAAAGCATCTGGATTCAACAACAGTGTGTCATTGAAATGGCAAAAGAAGACATCCAAGGCCTCATATGTTGCTCTTCAGGCCACTGGATTCTGCTCAGGTTCCAAAACCTATTTTGGGGCTGATGTTTGGTCAGACTTTTTGAATCAAACCTTGTAATTTTATAAGTATTTGAATATATAAATGAGATGACAGAGTGATTTAATTACGTTGTGTTTATGTACTTTAGGCTTTAAACCACTCTCTCATTTTGAGACACTTTATTTCTGCAGAAACTCTTTTAACTCTTTTGGGCCAAACAGGAAAAAGGATTTATTAATAGTCAACAGGACCTTTATTATAAAATCTGACAGAGATGTGAGAAAATCACGATAATTCTCATCATTTACCAACATTGTTTCTCTTCTGTGATTACATTTGCTAAAAATATGCATATAGATTTTTTTTGTCTTTGGAGAGTTGCAGTGTTTTGCTATCAAAGAAAGAACACCCGACAACTCAGTGTGACTGACTCCACCCTGTGTGATCAGTGCACGTTGCGAGACAGCTGCACATAGCACGGCAGTTTATCAAGCCCAGCCTCTGCAGCTTTACAGATCACACGTGACGAGCGGTGATATCAGAGCGGAAACAGCTTGTTTTCACCCGAGTCCTGTTACATCTGATGGGAACAATGAATGAGCTGATGTCACATCCATCCAGTGAAACTTTGAATCTCTCTCTTGATCTCAGGCTCCCTCTTTCGTGTATTCCCAGTTGCTCAACAACAAGATGCGAAAAATATTTCCGAAACGAAACACTTTTTTATCGGCTCAGTCACAGCGATTTGAGGTCATATTCGCTTTGATGCAAGTCCCTGATGACACAAATACTACCAGGAGACGGTGAAACAAACATGCTGGACTTAACTCGGCGTTTCACCCGTGAGGAACATGATTTTTGGGCGTCTGAGACTTTCACATCTTGCCATGCATGTCTCCTTAAAACTCCCTTTTTTCCAGGAATATCCAGCTTTTTGCTGTGAATCCCAAGTGCCAAATTAGGAGTGGCAGCCTTTCTGTCTGTCTTGGGTAGGTTACTTAAAATCGCCTCAACATAAACACACCAAATCGCAGCTGGCCACCATTCTGAGCTTTAACCTTCCAGCGATGTGAAATACAGCTTCCCATAATGCTTAAACTTTCCCGTCGAGTGTAAATAAGTCCAATAAGAGCAATATCAGCGCTTTCATAGCTGTGGAAAGTCTGGGGAGGCAAGCGCACACGCACTTTGCACTAAATCATGCTTTTAGCTCAGCGAGTTCAATCAATCATTTGACACGCTAGAAAGACTTCGAGGGCATCGTGGCTCCAGGTTAGGAAATAAACCGCGATCCATGGAAACCAAACACAAGGCTTCACAGGCAAAGAGGACATCAGCACCTCGGTGGCTCCGCTCCACTTCTGAGAACATCGGGCTGAACTGCCAGACTATTCCTCTCGGGGAAAATATGCCTTCTGAACACTCGTTTCCAGAATGTTTGTCACCGCTGAGAGAGTTTGTTTCTTTTCTCCCATCATAGCGGCTCCTGTGGAAGAGCGGCAATGATCTGTGCACGAGGGGGGAAACGATGGATTTGGATGCTTTTGAATAAATCTCCCGCTCGTGAGCGTCGCTGGTTTTTCACTCACCCTCTCGAGCGGAGTTGAATCGGGCGTCTCCTTCGGAAATGCTGTTTGGGTTCTTCAAGGTGCTCTTCTTGTTCTTCTCTGCCTTTTTGTTGGGTGCTTTCACTGAGGGACGACATTAAATCAGGAAAGCATGCGAGATACTCTGTTTTTCCTCACTTTCAAAGGGAAACTATGCAGGGTTGAATCACACCTACGGTGGCAGATTCATAGTTTGCTGCACAGAAAGGACAGAAATACTGCAAGCAAAACAAAAGGCCACATCTGGACGCATTTATTTTGAGTCAATTATCCACTGTACCTGCATTCCTATATGTAGGGTTTGTAATACGGAGCGGTTCTGCATGAGAAGAGTCGAATCAATCACAAAAATATGCCGTACGAGAGGCAGGAAAGAGGCAGGAAGACAAATTCCTGTGACTAAAGATGGATGCGAGGCGTGTGCTTTCTATTTGGATGAGTTTTCGGGTCAGGAGAGGACCCACATTACGAAAAAAAACTCATTTCCCATCTGAAAGTCTTTATCCTCCTGTCATTCCAGGGACAGGTTAAATCCTCCGCAGTGCCCTGAGCCGCACATGTAGTTCAGCAGGACAAAGTTACGGCGCACAGATGGTCGCGGAGACGATGTGAAGCAGGCCGAGCCCGGCGAAACAATAAACTGAAGTCAATGTTTAAAGAATCCACTGGTATAAAAATCACTCTGACTGCAGAGGTGCTTCTCTGCTCTCTGTTGTGCACATCAGAGTTGGTAGAAATACAACGAAAAGGCCAAAACTGTCCCTCTCTTTTTTGACACATATCATCATATTCATTATGTTAAAGAAAATAAAGTGACAAATTTCAAGAGAGTCATTGGACTTGCAAAACAGCATGTTGCATAATTTGAGTGTTTTTTTCCATTTAATTTCTACATTTATTTTGACAGTTTTGGCATAAAACTACATCAAAGCTTCATTTACATCCTGGGCCGACTAAGTGCTGCAGATAGACAGCAGCTCCTGTGTATTCTGCCGTTATCATCTTCCTCCTCGTGCCACCTGCAGCAGGTATTCCTGCTCAGACACGTGAAGCCAGATGTCTGAAACATGAGGTCAAGGTCTCCACAGCTGCTCTGTGTTATCTGCCACCAACCAACAGGAAGCCTCGCGCCCGTCCCCGCGCGTCCAATCACACGGCCGGATTTCAAACATACCTCCGAAAACCTGCTACTGCACGAGCGTCCCGCACGGAGCGTTGCTACGTGCGCTGCGAACGAGAAACCCGACTGCCCGCGTTTGGGCGGATCTGGGAACGCTCCAATCTCACGTGTGCGCTCGCACCTCCACATGACGCAATCGCGACCTCTGCCGCGCGTGAGGCTTTTAATCCTGCTGAGGCCACACGTAAGCTGGGCTCTGATCTATGCATTCTGGGAGCGTGAGGAGGAGGAGGACTTCCTCAGGAGTTCGTTGCTGTTGGGTTTTATTTTTTTACCCCCAGCCATACATTCATCACGATGTGAATTGAATTCAGACGCTCCTGTTGAGTCAACGAGCACCTCGATTTGTTGCCTTGAGTTTTCAATTTTTTCAAACAGCATGAGTGTCAAAAGATTTCTGTGTCCTTACTTTCTTCTAACAACACAAGAGAAATTCCTATTTCTTTGGATAAGCATGCACTCTTATAATTAGCTAGAAATGATCATCTAAATCAACTTGAAGCATAAACACTTTTTAATGTTTTGATGCTAGAAAATCCTTCGTTTTTTTTAGATTTTCAGTGTCATCTAGTGGAACCAAGCAGTAATGTAACATTTTACAGCTCACATGTTGCAGCCACTCAAACATCTGCTCTTAGAAGACACTCTTGCAACTTTCCAAACTTGTGTGTTTACCTGATTTCGCATCAGTTGCAGTTTTATCTGTCTGCTGGCTGCTGTCTGGTTTCCCTTTGGGCATTTTCTTGGCAGGGTTCTGTCTTGGTTGTTCATGCTCCTCAGGTATTGAGGCCATGGTCCTGTCATACACTTGAACCTGGTTGTACTGCTCCCTCGTCAGCAGCTCCTGCATGTAGTAATCCTCGTCTTCAGCGACGGAGCCGTGGCCGAGGTGCGCGAACCCCACGAGGAGTCCCAGCAGAGCCGGGAGGGGCAGGAGGCTGAAGCGTTGTCTTGTCATGACCCGGAGGGGGGGTTGGTGGTGGTGGTGGTGGATTATCAGCAGCCGAGGGTCCCGATGCTGTCTCCAGAGGAGCCTGCTGCTGCTGCCGGGCTGCGTCCCATCAACTGCGCGCCTTGCTCTCCCTCCCCACTCCAACACAAAGAGTTCACAAAGTTCTCAGAGCACTCCAAGTCACTGACGAAAACAGCGGAGCCAGAGGGTCCATGGACGCCTCAGCCTGGGAAAAATGCAGTGAGGGAGGGAGGAATACAGAGAGGGAGCAGGAGATGAGGGAGCAGGGAGGGAAGAAGCAGGCAGACACTGCAGTTCGCTCCTTTAGATGCTGGCAGGTGACTCAAAAAGGTTTTTCTTTTTTTTTCTCTCCTGTCTTTCTCTTAGATTCGAACCAGCCGTGCCTGCTGACACATTGCAGAGTCATTTTATTTGTTAGACGAGAAGTGAACCTGGGGTGGCAGCATGACACATTCGGCATCTCCTTTCATCTTCCTCTCCCACTCTGTCTGAGGCAGGAGCTGCTTTAACCACACAAATCTTTCCCGTTTCCTGTTGGGAAAACAACTCGGGCCTTTGAACGGTTCGGTGTTTTCGAAGGCGAAACCCAGAGAAAGTGTCCTAATCGATATTGAGGTTTGCTTGAAGTCCAAACTGGTAGAAAAATATTCCAGTATAGCAGTCGTCTGCCCTTTTCCATTGGAGCAGTAGGTCAGAGTGGGCGTGCATGTGTTTGTTACTGAGTTTAATGACAGCTAACACCACACAGTGTCCCCAGACCGGCCAAGGTAATTAACCTGCTACTCCTCCTCCCGCAGCCTAATTTGCTGAGCTTCGGCAGAGACGTGTGTGGACTCTGCAGCAATTTACACGTTAACAAGCAGCTGAAACCCCACCAAACAAACTCTCCGCAGAGCACCCAGGCATGTTCCGACACAGGGATCGAGTGCTATCCTGTGTGTCACTGCTCATCACGTCAGCACTGTCTGCTCCTCGTGAAGCTTTTTCCTCCTCCTCTCTCTCTGTTTCGTGCATTCGGGACGACGGCAGTTCATGAAGCCTTAAATCGATGAGAAGCCGGAAACAGACACTCTCCTAGAGAAGAATTTGTGCGATCAGGTTGAGAGAAAACAAAAATATCACATTGAAAAACGTGATTTCGTCACAAGGCTCTCTGCATGTTGCCTCTGGTATTTGAAGTGGCATTTGGAGTTATTGCTAAGCAAAGAAATGTCTAGCCTCGGGCTTAAAAGATTTAGTCATAAGGAGAGGGGATTCCACCAACCACTTGCACAACTAATAAGTACAGCTTTTGACATTTCATCAACCTGAGGCAAGACAAACTAAAGGGAGGATATTAATCTCTCAACAAGTCCAGTAGCCTGCCTGCATGCAAGTGCAATGACAGAACATAAGACCAACATCGCTGGACATTGCATCCAGAGAAACCCCCCCACCCCACTAAAAAAAGCCTGCATGGAATTTATGACAGCACCTGAGACTGGGAGGGTATCTGAGCGGAGGCTAAAGGCATCTGAGGCTGCAGGCTAATCACCGAGGAACAGGATCTGCAGTGGGCGGACAGCTCGATGCTGGAAGACTCTGTGTTCCGCTGGCACAATCCCTCGCCAGCGAGGCAGGCATTCAGTGTTTCGCCCACTCCCCTCTTCTAGACTACACCCATCCTGAGCTGTCTGGGTGGAGGAGAGAGGGGGGAGAAACGGAAGGTGTGATGAGGCGAAGCCTGCCAAGAGAACAGTAAGCTTTGACTGCAAAGACTCTGAGATGTGAATTACGATTTCTTCCTGCACGACGTTCATGAGAGGGGAGGTTCCTCAAATGTAGGGCTTCACCAAGGCTGTGGACGGGTGAGTGTGATTGATCTGCTGAAGCAGAAGAACTCCGAATATGAGTGCCGTCACACCAAGTTATTCCAGGGTCTCAGTATAATTTAGGAGGGGAACACTAAAAACAAACTAACTATGTACATCCTGCTAGAAAGGGGTCACCTGTTTGGTCCATGCAGTGCAGGTGAGCAGTCACACCTTTGACAGCCATCCAAATGAAGCAGCGTATCCAGGGAAACAAAGTGTGGTCTAGGAAAAGCAAACCAAACAACTCAAAAGTCAATGTTCCCCAACTAAAGGCTATTTACCATAATTCTTTATATTTATAGTCTCTTAATTTCAAAAAGGCTGCAGGGAAAAAAAAATCCTTATAAAATACTTCTCGTAAAAATGACCTGCGCTACGACAAACACGACCTCCACAAAATGCATGAGTGGACTTTAAAATTAGCAGGCAATTATCAACATGAATCAAAGCACCAGTGGACTTTTTATTTCCTTCTTTCAGGCCTGCCGTCTGACACAGCCGGAATATCTGCGTCTTAATACCAGCTATATTCTGAAGTAGGCGGATCAAACAGCTGCTTATCAGGCTGTGACGCGGCGCAGCTTGAGAAAAAAAGGATGTTGTGACAATAGCTGTCTTTCTTCGGGAAGAGCACCCAAGGTAGCAGAGTGATGGCTCCTGCCACCACCACCCCCCCCATAATCTCTTATAGGAAGAAAATCCCCATCTGAATTCTCGTTAATTGGACATCAGTGCCCAGTGTGATAGGTTAGAAGCTTAGTGGCAAATGCTTCCCTGCTGCTGCTTTGTCACCTTGTGTTTGGTGAAAAGAGAAAGAGGGACTGGCTTCAGATAAAGAGTCTAATTTACGATTGTGTTTCATCAGAACGGCCGAGTTTTCCCTGACAAACTCTCCTCGCAAGGGAGCGTTGAATCGAAAACCCGCAACGATCCCAAAGCGACTTAAAGCATGTCGGACCTCTTCGCCTTTCGGTCACACGTACGACTCACACATGCAGAGGAACAAGGTGTGCATGTAAACACGTTTTGTAATCTAATCCAGCCCCAACCTTGAGAGTGTCACAGTTGGCTTCAGGCCCACCGTCGTAATAGATTCTGATGTGACGCTGGCGAGAGTTCATTGGGGTTCGTTCCGACTTTACAGGGACGAGCCCACCTTGTCCTGCTTTTTTTATTTATTCACGTTTACACCACTCATGGGAACATATGTCGAGGATAACAGGACATATTTACAGCATAATAAGGTTAACTACTTTAAAGCATGTGCATTTTATAGTCGGTGATTCTCTGCGCTCAACGTTGCAGAACTCCATCTGCAAACGAAGCTGTTTGAATTTAATGGTTGTAAAATATCAAATATTTACAGTTTAACTCCTTTTTACTCCTTAGGTTTTCCAAAACGTTCTGATTTCATGTAATTTCTCTCGTTTAGTAGCCGCTACGATAAAAACGATCACTGTGGTCCCACTTTTTGCTCGCATTTGTTGTGCTTTTCTGTTCCTCCCTGCATTCATTTCTAAAAATGGCTCAATTTAGCAGCGAACATTCCTGATCACAGTGTGATTAGAGCAGAAAGTAACAGCCTGGTGCTGGATCCTCGCATTATTTCTCCCTGTGTCCATGGAAACCGTGTGAAATGTGGCGAACGGTCAGTTTGCCAGACCAGCACACACACAGAGCCGTCCGCTCCCAGACTTAAGGTCTCTGTCAGCTTATGTTTTCGCGGCGTCCCTTCTTGGAACCTTCCGACTCGTTTCGCCGCTCAAGATGTTCTATTAATTCTTCGTCGGTGTGATCATCGCGAATAGATTCCAGTTCTGAAACTCGATTAGGCTCAGATTGCTCCGCGCGACACAAAGTGGTGTTTCTGTTTTTGCAGCCAAAGGCTTTGAAGAGGTTTGGGACATTTTAGGAAAAACAGGAAAGCGCGTCGCTCTCTTTCTGCTTACTTCATGTTTATAGCTTGTTTCCACTGCTGACAAATCAGCAAACATTTTCTGACCTTATGTCAAAAATCAGCTGAAGTTACCTCTCTTGAATTTCTGAAACAAATGTTTTCCCAGGACTATGAATAATAACCTGTCAACGACAGCAGTAAGCTGTTTATTTAGGCCAATTGAGAGCAAAAAAAAAGTCCTTTGGACATCTGTCTTTCGCGCTGGCAGCGACCTACTTGTATGGTTTTCCACTCTCTGCAGCAGACATAACTTTATTGCGTGATCCCTGTAGAAACAATAATCTTTGACAGCTTCAAACTATTTTATTATGGTTTGCGGTTGAGTCGCTCGAAAAACTCCCCCCAATTGCGTTTCTCCTGTGACGAAAAGCTCCTAATATATTTCTCCCACGTTTCGTCTTCGAGCTCCCCTCTCACAACGTGGGCTCTCCTCCACTGTGGCCCAGTGGCCTGGATCCGTTCTGCGCCTTTGGCAGAACCGCCCTCGGCTTCCTCCCTCGAAAAGCGCTCCCTTCCTGAACACCTGTGTTTCTAATTCTTCGTCCACACTGAGCGTTGGTCGGGACGCGCTCCAGCTGGATGTGACCAAAACCAGCCAGATGTTCGTATGTAATGACGGTGACTGCCGTTAATTTGAATGAAGAGATAATCCTGACGAGAAAATGAATTTCTACACAGACGTGGCAAAAGTAGTGACACGTAGTGAATGTGTGTTTGTTGGCATTCAAAACTTGAACTGTTCCTCGTCTCTGGGTTGCATTTTTGCGTCTGACTGGTGGACACATTAAAGAGATTCAAAAAGAGTTATAATCCTCTTAAATCAATGGCTTCTAGAGTTTTCCCCTATTAACGTCCCAAAGAAAATCTGTGGACCTTCTTTTCAATCACCAGAG
>JAUESE010000101.1:8039097-8059259 GCA_032274725.1 Malacoctenus triangulatus
TTTTTTGATTGTTGTGGAAAAAAGATGTCAGAGGTCAATAAAATGAGAGACTCTAAAGCAGGTGGACCAAAAACAACATTTCCAGCTGTGAGCTTAAATTGTGACTGACTCCCGTCCACCGACTGACATTGCTGGCGCTCCTCACGAGTCGCCGAACGTCGTTTCTCAAACAATTTGAGCGCGGAAACTTTTATCGGGCTGCGGCGAGAAATGATACCCAGGATTCATTAGGCTTTCTGTGCCTTCATTATCCCCTTATCTGTGAAGGGAAGCCGTGATGTATTTGGAAGGGAACACAACACAAGTGTTATCTGCCCGCCTTCCTCGGAGAAGGGAGGGAGGGAGGAGGTGGGGGGGGGGGAGTAGCGGGGGACTATTTTCTGTGATGACAACGGTAAGAGGGAAACGAGATGGCTGCTAATGCTGTTATGACTAAAAATGATACACACTGTGATCAAGTCTATTTAAAGGTCTCCGTGTCCATTAAAAGGGCTTATTTTGCCCTGTGGGGGGGGAGGGGCCATAACCGGGCGAACAAATGGAGGAGCCAGACCGGCGTGCCTCCGGTGGTTTCGCTGTGGCTCGGTCTTGGCCGGCGCTTGAAGAGAATCTGAAGCCCCAGATCCTGGCCAGAGGCCTGCACCTTGCTGGGCTCTCCCTGGGCATGGTGTGAATACTGAACGGGTCTTTGGCACACCACCATCCACCCCCTCCATCCCCTCCACCCCCTCCCCTCCTTTAAACGGATTATTTATTTAAAGAGGGAAACAAAACGGGGCAGCATGCTAAGCTGCGCTCAATGCACCGACTCAGTCCGGTGTGAAAAGGCTATTGTTGAAAACTTAAATCAGTTTTTTTTTTTTCTCTCTCTCTGCAGCTGAGCTGCTTCTTTGAGACGACGGCGACGGGAAAAGACAGAAGCAGAGAGGCTGGAAACAGGATATGCAGATAGAGGAAGGAGGTCGGGGAGAAATCTCCACCCTGCTGAGGATATTACCACTGTCTGACACGCACAGAAAAACAATGATTCCTTTATACAGCACTCCAGTGAAGTGGCTAAAGTGAGGCTGAAGCAAGTCCGGTGTTATTAAGCTGTTAGAGCCTCTGAGAGGAGCTGCTGCCGAGCGGCGTCGCACTCCCTCCTCGCTACCTGCTGCTCTAATAGCAGCTTTTGGAATATGACAGAGGAGATTACGAGGGAAGTTTCCAGTCAAGTGCCGGCCGTTGAACGCACCCCGACGAGGGCGCCGAGGCCCATCAGACTGTCGGGTTCGACGCTTGGAATTGCCGCGCTGACGCAATGACCCGAGCGAGTGGTGTGATGCCGTGCACGCGAAATAGAGCAAAAGCTGCGCTCGGATCACACAAAACTGCACAGAACAGGAAACGTTTGTGCAACCGAAACTGCTCTGAGGTCTGATTACGAGGACGGAGTTTCACACGCAGAGAGTTGTATCTTGTTTTCATAGCTTCCCGCTTTTACCCGTAGCTCTTAAGATAATCTTTCTCTAATAGGTTTGCGGTGTTTTATTGAAATCGACAAACGCTGATAAGCGACTTCCTGCCTTAATGTGCCTCTCCAAGGTTTGCTGAGCTAGTTGTTATGCTTCGCTGTGCTAGCAAAAAGCAGGATGTGATATTCAATGTCAGAGTCTGAGGGGTCGGATATCTGCAATAAAGTCTGAGTTTTGGAGCAAAATTGGGCTTCACATCATTGTTGGAGGACGGGCAGTTTTCCAGAGGATACATCAGCTCTGTCATACGTACAACGAATCTTTTGTTGATGTCGAACATTTCGTTTTCCGCTTCGCCACCACTTCTGTGAATGAATCATTTGTGTGGGAATCGGCCTGCATGGGGCCGTCTTTGCATTGCGGTCTCTTGTTGAAATCGTGATGTAGGGCAGAAGACGTTCGCCGTGACGTACTGCCAAACAAAACACAATTGCTTCGCAACATGCATGCTGAGCCAAGACTCTGTCGGCTCCACATGATATTTCCATTATTACTGTCGTACTGACAGTCACGTTTCTGAGTGATGCAGTAACGTGGATACGCTCGGTGCGATAACTTCAGCTTGCAGAGCACTTTTCCCCCGTCGTCGAGGGGGGATGTATAGCGAGTGTTAATTACCCCGTATAGGAGGTTCAAGGTAATCCAACCCGAGCACCTTTTGTATGTCATTGAAAGAAAAATGAGAGGCTAACAAGAGGTGACGGCATTGATGGAGCAGGACTGAGAATAGAGTCGGTACTTTGTGTCCAAAACAGAGATCTCCCTGTATGAGGAGGAGCGAACAACATCATAAAAAGAGAGAAAGTGACGGCTTCTCCACAGAATCAGACTGAAGGATCTCTTCAGACACCTGGTGACAGGTTTTTAGCACAAATCATAGATGCTGTCCTCCTTTTTTTAGCACGTCAGACTTGAGGGAATCCAAGGTGTGAGTGTGTGTGTGAGGCTTTGGGTGCTGCGTCACTCACCGATGATGATGTTCGGGTGGCGGGGAGAACCACTGGCGTTCGCTGAGAGGTTGCCCTGAATCTGGTGAGCAGCCTGATCGAACAGGTCCAGGTAGTCTTCCACCGGATAGCGATCGTGGAAGCCCTCGCTGAGGCGAATGATGCCTGATGGGGGAAAAAAAAGATGGTGGTAATGTTGAGTACAGCTCTGAAGATACGCTTTTATCTCTGATTTTCAGTTTCAATCGTCTTTACAGCCCTCAAAAAGTTCGGGTGGGAACCAGCAGCTGGATTTGGGCGTGTTTTCATTCCTTTCTGTGTTTTCAGTGTGTTGCCAGAGTTAAGAGGGTCACTCGACGTCGTCCTGACCGCAACGTGACCCAGTAAAGTCTGAGTCCAGATAAAATCCAAGTTCAGCAAGGGGGGAAAACTGTCCCTGTTCAGTTTGTGTTTTCAATAAAGCGCCAATGTCAAGTTAATGCTTTGAGTGCGGGACTAGCAAATGTGTTTTCCATCCGAGCTGCTGTGGTACACAGCATAATTATAATTTACTAGGCAGTTGTGGAGATTCAGTGTAGGTCTTTGGTGTAATATGCGTGCAGCATAAGGATAATGAGGTAATTCGGGCGTCTGTTCGTTTCCGTGCTGCTTTGATGGGAACCCAGTAAAACACCTTTCACTAGTTAGTGGGAAAACATGATTAGAAAGCTGTAGTGAAGTCTTTAAACACTCCGCCTGCATCATTATTCATCCACATCGGTCACAGTTGTATGAGGTGCGATGGATCCGGTGTGTTTCGCTTCAGGGCTTTTTGTTTTTCTTCTTGTTTTTTTTTCCTCCCATCGCTTTTTGATATGAATTAAGCACCAAGCAATTTCCTTATAAGCCGTGTTTCTTGATGGGAACTGTACGCGGCAGAGACAACTACTTAAGATTCAAACTGCTGCTCTAAGAAAGTTATGTGGCGCGCATCGCATCAAATCACCTTTTCGCTGCATCGGCTGAGCGGCGCCTCGAGGGGGAATGAAATAAATAAATACAGAACAAGACCATTTGAATTCCGAGTGTTCTCAAAGGATGTCTTAAGAGAAAAGTGCTGATTACCAGCGCATAGCCCAAAGTAGGAGACCAGGAGGGATAAAGGGAAAGTGACAGCGAAGATGAAAGCAGGAGGAACGAGGAGGGGACAATAACCGAGAGCGAATCGTGTCCTTGGGATACAGCTGCTTTCGCGTCGTTACGAGAAAACACACGCGCGCACGAGGCGGACAAATTAAAGCAAACGAGTCGTCCACATCGCACGGCTGCATGAGATTGGAATAATCATCACCTGAAACTAAACTCCACACATGAAAAGTAAGAATCGCATGCAGACTGATCAATCCACCAATTAGGTTCTGAGAGTCTTGCAGGGATTAGGGCCGTCGTCGGCAACTGGATGAACTTCAAAAGGATTTCTTCGGCTGCGACAGTTAAGCCGCTCTGATATCTGTGGCGAGAATTTGGAGGAAATTTTTCTGAGGGGGGGGAGGAAAAAAAAAAAAAAAAAAAGGGACCGTCGCTTTACGCAGCGCCGAGAACAGTCGCTGCCAAAACTCAGAGTGACGTTTGTAAAAAAATCATCAGGTCAATTTCAAACAAAATCGCTTCTGGTGAAACAAAACGTGTGCGTCGATGGGCGCCGGGTGAGAAATCACCATGGAAATTGACTTCTCAAACTGCGCCGACGTGATAGTAAAAGCTGCGGTTCTTAAAGAAGAATTACGCGATTATCTGCACGCTGCATGTGCGCAACTCGGTATGGAGCCATTATCTAATCTGCTTTTGATTTCAAAATCAGAGCAGCCTTTAAACAGGGGCATCAGCAGAGCGCTGGATCAGTTGCCCTCCAGTTTAACTGCTGATCTTTGCTTTCTTCTTTTTTTTTTTTGTTTCCTCCTAAAATACTTCCACACAAACGGTGACACACAGTAAGTGGGACACGTGCTCTGACTCACACTACCGACGCTGGTCTCTTGAGCTGCTGAGGATGCTTTATTATTTATGACTCTTAATGGCTGTTACAATTATAAAGAGGAACAAAAACACGTTGGTGATGCAGCTGTGTTTATTTTACTGGTTTTGTTGAAGCATTGTATGATGTAGGTAGGTCACATTGCTGCTTATTTCTAACTTCTATTTTTGGTTTTATGGGGAATTGTGCGATTTTTAATCTGTATTAACTTTATTTAGCTTTTTTTTGGACATTTTTTCTCTCTTTTCTCTATTTAAACATATAATTTCAGGTAAATTCCATTGAATCCCTCCATGTATATAATGCGCTATATAGACAAAGCTGCCTCGCCTTAACTTTCCACCTGCAGGTTCAGCGTGTTTGTTCGGTTCGATACAAAGACTATACAGTTGATTCTGCACAAACACAGTTCTGCTCCCACATCTTGCACAGCTTTTAATCCCATCTGTGATGGTGTGGTCGCTCTTTTACCATCACAGATGCTCGTGGAAAAGGGAAAACCAAGATGGCAGCCGCGCTCGTCGTTGACAGAGACGCCGTGCGACCAGATGTCTGCTGCCAGGCGGCTCTTGCTTCTTGATGCACAGTTTGAGTGTTTGTCTGTCTGTTTAAGTAAATAACTTGTTTAACTTGCCACCTGTTCAAACTCCCCGAACGCCAGCAGTGTAAACCGTTATCGTGCCAGTGGGATTTTGTGTGTGTGCGCGTTGACAAAATCTGAACTGAAACAAGCCAATGATTAACAGATAGCGCTGAATCCTCCCCAGGAACTGGGAAATATTTTCCAGGAGTAAATATGCCCTCAAGAGTTTGTAAAATATGCAACAGCTCCACCATAAAAGAAATGATTTGCTGTGTAATTAAATAAATGTACGATCGCTCTGTTAGTCTCCTAAATGCGCGTATAAAATCCGAGGGTGTAAACGGGCGACCAGCTCGACGGCTGTGAATCAAAGTGACAGAGAGGAGCTGACGGATGCCTCCTTGGAAACGCGCGGCACAAAGGTTTCCCGAACAAGTGCAAGAAGCGGCGCACCCACACGTTGTGGGTTCAGAGCGAGGAGGCATCAAATGCCTTTTTTTTTTCTTTTCCCACGTGGTCTTTTCAAACGCTCTCCACCACAGAGACAAATCTATGTCACAGATGTGGGTGAGGTTGGAGCGAGCCCGGATGCCTCCACGTACAGTTAATGAGTGTGATCACGACACGAGCTCGACCTTCTCTGTTCTGGGAGACTAATGATGACGTAAAGGCCCGCGAGAAACGGAATAAACGATTAGCATTTGAAATGTTGAATGGGAGAGGCGATAAAGACGGTAAATACGCCATCACAGCTGTAAATTTGGTGGCAAACAACTCTCAGGTCGAAAATAAACGGTTTAGGTTTATTGTCATGCGCTGCACGAGATAGTTGTTGAATATTCATTTCTTGGGTAATTGCGTTGGAAAACTGTGCCAGGAGACTGAACTGCGTGCATCCGAAATGCTTAAATGTCACATTCAAGGTTCGCATTCAGCAAGTTTTACACTCAAACAACCGCAAGTTTTTGGTAGATTTGATGGAAAATCCCAGTTTGACACGGTGTGAAGTTGTCAGTCAATCCCCAGAGGACTTTTCTCTCCAATTAACTGCTGAAATGTTTCGAATTGCTGGAATTTAATTACCCCGGTCCACACATCTCTCAGCGAGATGATGACAGTAAAGGTATAGGAGATAAATTTAATTATGCCCAAGAACAGACAAGCTTGCGAGTCCTGCTCAAACTTCTGTCAGCGAGTGCCTCTCTAAAGCCCCCTGAGGTATAGTTTTGTCATAATGATATGCTGCACAGAGCGGCATCTCGCACTTTCAGGCTGTCGCTA
Organism: Malacoctenus triangulatus; assembly: GCA_032274725.1. Lineage (NCBI taxonomy): Eukaryota > Metazoa > Chordata > Actinopteri > Blenniiformes > Labrisomidae > Malacoctenus > Malacoctenus triangulatus. The sequence goes on from JAUESE010000101.1 coordinate 8,045,437, forward strand.
TTGTGTACTCGCCCAGCGGCGTCTGCTGCAGGAAATCGCAGCGATGACTACTCACCGAACCTCTTGCGGGTCCACCAGTGCGGCTCTTTAAAAGTGGTGAACTTTACGTCTGGGTGCAGCCTCAGTCTGTCGTACAGGTCCGTGGTGCCACACTTTGGCTGGCCAATGATGTAGAAATAGGGAAGGCACCGCATGCGGTAGAGTTTCCTGTTGTGACGAAACAAGTGTTCCTGGAAAGTATTCCTCAAGTGCTGGAAAACGGTCCGGAAGCGCCGCGAGTAGCGTCCGTACAAGTTGGGCCCGTACGGGTCGGAAGTGATATTCCCAGTGTAATCCTCGTACCAGCACGGGTTCTTCACGCCGGACAGAAACTTGTGAGGGATCACGGAGAACATCTGTGAAGACAGAACGGTCGTCAGCTCGAGCACAGAAAACCTTGGATGAAGAAATTCAGTTTCTGCAAAAACGTCAAAAATGAGTTTCGATAGAGTGATTTTAAAAAAGTCATTTTTTTTGACACTGGGGGGAAAAAAATGTTACTCAAACGTCACAAAGAGCCAGTTTAAATGTCTGGCTCACTTTAAGGACAAATAATGACGGCTCCATCCACTGATGTGGCATCGATTGTCCTGCGGTCACTTTCTCCTATTCATTAGCTTGTTCAAAAAAAAGTTAGTTACATCGCAAATCACCCGAGCACCGGCCATTATCATTAGGATTAACAAATAATTGAGCCAGGCTTGGAGGTGAGGCGGACACGGAGGAAGCTGCAGGGCCGAAATGTTGAAAGACCGAGAGAAGACTTTGAGCTTTAAATCCCTCCAGGAAAGAAAAAAAGCACAGGTATAGACATATGCAATTATCTGCTTTGACCTGAAGTGTAATACAAGATTTTCATAGCAGGGTTTATCTCTTTATAAATTAAATTAGACTCGGCTACCGGTGGGGGAATTGCACCAGTGTAACTCTATTGAACCTTGTGTAGACAGCATGTAGCCATGAATACTGATTCGGATCACCTTTTCACTAAGCATTTAATTACGCTTCAAGACACATCTGTGATTGTCAATTAGAAGACGGATCGATATCACGCTGGGCCACACAGACAGATAACATTTCTAGTGTAAAACACCGGGGGATTCAATATGCAGTCAATTCACTAATGTAACATTTTAAGAGAAAAATTAGCATTCTCGGCCGGTTCGGAGGTACAAATCAACTCAGACAGACGTAAACGGCGTCGCCACTCACGTGTGGTTCGCTCCTGAACAGCGCCTTCAACTCCGGGAGCTGCCGAGTGCTGCGAAACTCCACCTTGGACGTGATGGACTTGACCACCAGCTTGATATGTGCGTAATCCTTAACTGAGGACAGGTTGAAGGCGAACGGTCCCGGGCTGACCAGGCTGCTGAAGTGGTAGGGGGAGGGGGTGAGGAGGAGGCCCTTCTTGTCCCCCGTCAGAATGTACGACGCCATGATGAGGAACATGACGGCCAGGCCGAACAGGAAGCTGTAGAGGCGGATCTTGCGGAAGCAGCCGAGCGTGCTCCATCGTTTGGGCAGCTCCCGCTTCACCTCCAGCACGGCGAACAGGTTCATGGGCGTGTCGTCCACCTGCAGGAGCAGCGGCCTCTTGCGGTAGTCGTCCACGGTGGAGCCCAGCAGGCTGTACTTGTAGTCCATCTGCGTCATGGCGCCCGCTGCCTGGTGTCGGAGCTCAGACGCTGGGGCGCGGCGCGGGGCCGGAGCCGTCCGGGCAGGACGCTTTACGATCGGAGGGCCGGCAGCTTGTGTCCATGATGGGTCGTGGAGAGCAGCCCACCTCATCCACTGACGTCTGCCTGCTGAGAGAAGGAAGCAAACGGCGATGAGACCTCCTGTTTCCACGTCTGGCCGGGTTACAACTACTTCTCGCTCTCTCGTCCTCAGAGATCTTTTGCAATAACTCTTGATCACCACCGAGATTCTTCAAAACCTCTTTGTTGTCATATGTCAGTGTTTACAATCTGAGCTTGAACAAGCACAAAGACTTTATTGGGAAAACGCCTCGGCCAGCTCTCTATGTAATTAGACAGTCGTTAGGGAAATGACAGCTCACCAAATGTCACAATTTCTCGGGCAGTCGGGCGTAATTTTGTCCGTGACAAATAACAGGGGGAGAGAAAAATCGCGTTTCAGAAGGTTAAACTAATTTGACCGACTTCCTCTCATACTTCCTGGTTTAATCAGACAGCGCAGCAACACCCCCCCCCCCGCCTCCACCACCCCCGCAGCCTCACCCGCCCATCATCCTGTCCTCCCATCCTCTCTTTCCTCCCCAACCTCCCCGCGCATCGGAGTCACAATATGGAGGCAGCGATAAGGACAAGGGATGCGTTCAACCTCGAAACTAAGAGGCGAGAGTGTCAAACGCTCTCCTGGGGAGGGACGCGAATATAAGAGGGGGCCCCGTGTGGACCGCGGGAGGGATTATATTATCAGAAAATAGTATTCCACCTTGTGTAATCACATGGATCAACAGTCACCCCGAGATAAAGGAGGGCCGATGTCTAAAGGGTGGAGAAAATAGGAATCTTTAATGATAATGCCCTTGCAGTGACGTCTGGTTTTATCCTTGAGGCATTCTTTGTCTCTGGAGCTCGGCCAACTTGATTGGATGAGTATACAATACAGCGCGGTGACACAAAGCCAACCAAGCCGAGGGACCGGGGTACACTATTCAACCCGACGTTCTGGAAAGGCGGCGTTTCGCGTCTTCGCGCTCGATGAAGCGACGAGGTGGCCGTATATGATATACCTGCAGCCGGCTCCGGCATGCATGCGTCATGAGATAAGAGTGCTACGGAAGTGAGTCATCGCTCCTCCTCACAGCTGCTGATGTTGTCTGCCGCCCACCGCCATCACCACCCATCGCCCCCCGTACCCTTTTGGCGGCGACTCTGTATTCGGAGAAGCTCGCGGCAGAGCTGATAAGACGACGGCTGGAGAGCGCGCCTGCCTCCCTGCTCAAGCAATGTCATTTACCCCCAGCTGGGCCGTCAGCTTCACCCCCACAGCAACAGCCCTTCCAGGAGACAGGTGTGGAAATAACACAGGCTCTCCTTCTGAAACCTCCGAACCAAGTTCATCTGACTGTAGCTCCGGATTATAGAAAGATTTATACAATAACATATCGAACACAGAACAGCGCTTCGAAAAAACAAGAACGTCAATATGCTTTTTCTCGTACTGGATGATGGAAACGTTTAAAGAATTTGGTTGTTTTTCTCTGGAAGTTCTCCAACTCTGTTTTGCTGGGGAAAAAACAATGGTCTAAATTCATTTGCAAGTGATTCCTGGTGCAATTTAACAGTATGAAAGGAAAAGAAGAATCGATGAGCTTATTTTTCAGCCTCCAATTTTGAAATTTTCAAAATCGTGCAAAATTCATCAAGAACTCTGAAATAAGTGGGGCTTTTTTTTAACAAATGTAATTACTTCAAGGTCAGACGTTGCCTCTCTCTGATTGGCACTACGCTCCAATCGACTAAACCAAAGTTGAGATGACATTTTCAGATGTTCGTGAAAATGCAACACTTTACTCGAAATGAGCCGATGCACTCATCGGTAAACGCCACCCCCCTTTAGGCGCTTATTGACTGTCGGTGTCCTTCATCAACAGAGGAGTCGGCGCGGCAGTTCTGCTCCAGGCGCTTTAGAATGGGGGTGAAGGAAGAGCTGTGCACGGGGAGGTAAAGATGGAGAGAAAGCTGAACGAGATCAGAAAATATGAAGGAAAGAGGGGGGAGAAAAGGGCCTGTGTCATTGACGGGGCGAATGACACTCTCAAGGGAAGTCGCATCTAAATCAATCAGTCAGCTAAGTGTGGCAGTGGGCGACTGGCAGCTTGACAGATCTGCTCTATTCATAAAACAAATACGCTGCTCCCGTCCATCAAGCATGATGAAATAGCTTAACTGGAACAGAAATATGTCCAAAGGGCAACGGACAAAGAGAACTCAAGGTTGCATCACCTCCCCCCCTCTTTCTTTTTTCAGCTGACAAACCTGTAAATCCCCTAAAATGTGTTCCTGTGCTGTAGGAGGATGTTTACTACGTGTATTTCGGCGCCGTCGCGCTCCTGTGCGTCTGAATGCTTCCTGCAAGACGGCAACTGTTTCTATGCAGGTTTGAGGAGGATGCAGTTCACTTTATTGTTGATATAAAAACAAAAACACTTGAACAAACTAATAAGTTTGATTAAGGTAAAACAGATGGGTTGCCAGGTTGTGAAAAATCGATTGTTGGAGTAAACATCTGCTCTGACATACTGTTAACTTTATTAATTAGCAGTGGCTGGTATTTGCTTGCAGGAAATTCATTTAGATGTATTTGTGAACTAAACTGACGTATCTGCATCGATTTTTATTTGACATTTATTACTTTTTTAATTGTGTTGTGAACCTGAAAGAGAAAGATGGCAAGATATTTTATATTTGAGTCACTTGTTTGTGTTTTTATTGGCTTGAGAGACGTGAATAATGGTCGAGTACTTTTGAACAGGTTGAGCCACTCTATTTGAGACGGTTGCAGGAGGTTCGGTGTCGTCCAGTCATGTTCTCCTTTAACAAAGAATCGAGTATCTTGTGCCGTGCACAGAATAAACGCTGATATCTGCAAGGAGCTGACACATGCTGACAGTCGGCTCTGCCAAACCACTGGTGTAGCATTATCAGTCTATCAGTGACTTTAAATCATTCCTAATCGAACACTGGCTTGTTTGTCAGACAGTGAGTGGGTAATTTAGGGCCACGAGGTTTAATAAGGCATCAGGATTAATTTAGGAGCGCGCTGAAAGTCAAAGAAGTTGAATTACTTATGCAAGAGACGGACGCGCTTTAGCCAAGACTGTTTTTTTCCTTTGTTTTTTCACAAGGCAGCAGCTCCAAACCTGCTCCAACTTCGGATGCCTTATTGATCAGAAACATTCATCAAAGGCTTCAGTCAAAAATATTGACATAATTAGCTCAAAAATTCAAAGCTCTCTGCAGACTTCAGACTGAATTAAAATACTGCTCGTTTATGAAGTCTGAAAAGTGTCATCTGAGTGGGAACATTTAGACTCTAACCACACAGATAACTCAAATTCGTAATGATTGTAATTAACTTCAAATACACAGGCATCAGTGGTAATGGCCTGCACGCTGTGCTGATGGCTCCCTCCCGGTGTGGCGCAAATGGAATTGGCCACAGCCTTAATAACTCGTCACGAGCAGCCCTCTCCATACTGTCTCCCCTGTCATTCAGGGACACATCAGTGAAACAGGCAATCAGGCAGATTTGTTTAAAGTCTGCCGTCTCCTCCTCCGCTCCGAGCGGCCCGTCCTCACTCTGGCAAAAAACAGCCAATCTCACACATTAGCGACTAATTGCTGCTCTCCTTTGTACCTTCTCTCCCCCCAAACAATTTTTTTCCCTTTGTGTTTATTGCCTTCAATGCACTGTATTTGTTCCCATGAAAAGCTGCATTGAAGATGAACAGAAAATCTTCTTTTGTATTCGATGAAAGCAGCGATCTAAAGCTGTTATTAACCGCTGCCGTTTCTGAACAAACAAATGTTTAATAGTTTTCTTTGCGTCTTTTTCTCCCCCGCTTTAACGATCGCATCTTTTCTTTTCTCTGGCGGCGATCGTGTGGACAAAGAGAAAAGCCCAGTGGCAGCAGAGGGACAGGACTTCAATTGCCATGTGTAAATATTGTTCTTTTTCCCCGATGATGTCCGTCGAGGAGCCACGGTGATCGCAGTAAATGTACTCAGACAGTAGGAACGACAAAAACACTCCATGAGCGTTAAATCATTCATGGCCAAAACCACAGCAGGGAATTATCATTGTACCTGGCTGCAGACGCAGCCTGTGCGTGGCGAGATGGTGAGCGCGCTGTCCTACTTCCTCGGCTCTCTGGTATTTCAGATGGAGGAAATTAATTGCATAGCCTGCTGATGGGCCCCTGAAATGCCCTTTTTGTTTGGATTCAAAGCAAAGCATGAGTGCTCTCTCTCTCTCTCTCTCTCTCTCTCTCTCTCTCTCTCTCTCTCTCTCGCTGCTCTCTATCACACGAAATTTCATTTTACATATAGACTTCCCTGTTGTAATCTTCTCCAGCAGTCAGAGATGGAGACAACGCCCTCGTTTCTATTAAGTCTTACACTTGCCCATTTCCAGAGGATTTCAAAACACTTTTTTCTTGTTTTCGCTTCAAAAAACACACACAAAAAAAAAAAGATCCAAGAAACTCTTGAAAACACTCAACCAGACAGTTTACCCGAGTAAGCATGTCTGTCCTCAGACAGCCAACCGGGGGAGGTCTTCCTAAATGTCAGACAGCGTTTTATTATGCGGTGATGTTTACGTTACATGACAGCTTAAACGTATCTTCAGGAGCAACAGATTAAAGCCGGCGCCGAGATGCAGCGAAACGCCGTACGAGCTTTCACACAAAGCGAGCCGATGTGCACCGGCAAGCCTGAGCCGCATCAGCACTCAAATTCAGCCATCGTCAAATCCTCCAAGATAAACTTATGCGTTTACCATCACGGTTTGATTCACTGATGTGTGCGAGGGGGAAGGAATTCTAGATGATCCTGGACAAAGACAGTTTCACAATGTATAGATCAGTGGTCTGCAACCTGCGGCTCCGCAGTCTCTACGCTTTGTTCAAGGTAGAGCTGAATATGAAATAGGAGCATGAAATTATGAAGTGGGCTGAAAACTCTGTTATGAAAAGACTTGGGGGACCTTGAGGACAGAACAGCACGTTCTGTCGGCGGAGTTGTTGTGGGCAGCCGCCCAAAAGTACTCTCATCCTCCTCTCGGAGACTGATTTCAGCCATCCACTGTCGTTGGACGCTTTGTCATTCAGAAACAATCTTGTCTGCAAATCGTTATCAAGCCATGTTACCCTTTAGGACCACTTACGGGATCCTCCAGAGCAAATAGGAGGAGGAGGAGGAATAGAACGGACGGCTAATGGCTCAGCTCGGACCGTAAGCAGAACTATAAGTGGCCGCCGGCAACCTCGGCCGCTTTCTTGTTACGGCTTCTTTTTTTTTTCCTTCAGAAAGATCTAATGAGCCGATTTTCCAAATCAATACCAGCTGAACAAAGTCATTCTCTTTCTGTCAACATCTGAGAAACCACCTGTCACACCCACAGCCTCGACTTCTCCATGTTTTTTCTGTTGTTTTTTTTCCGAGAGACGGGAAGTAGATTTTGGTTGAAGTCCACCGAAAACACGGGAAGCCGCGTCGGATGCAGGAATGTGACAGAAGCTGTCAGGAGGAGGAACAAAGAGGATGTCCTCGCTGTGTCGGAGGGGAAAAAAATGTTTCTCCAACAGGCCACTCACAGTAATTAAAGTTCAGCCTGAGGCCACGGCGGGGGCCGGCACAGCACCGACGAAGCCTGACATGTGACGACGGAGCAACGTCTGCCATGGCTAGAGAGTGACGGCCATAAACGACTGACATCACCTCTTCTGCTTTACTCCACCACAGGGATCGGTAAAAGGCTTCGGACATGAATTATGATCTCGGCTTTGTTTAGACTCCCAATTGGACTCGATTCAAAGGCTTATGTATGCAAGCGAGACAACAGAAAACAATACTGTTTATTGTATCATTTCACAGTGTAACCACAACAGCTAGAGAAACGATTAATCAGGATTCAACTCTCCCGCTGTCTAATTCAATCTGCGCCTGGCGTGAGAGGAGGAACAGCAGTATTAAGTAACATTTAGTACCTCATTGAGGAGTCAGACGTGCTGGTAGTTAAAGCGTCGGTACTCAATGGGGCTGCTTCTGTTGTTTCGTTTCCATCCGTGCAAAAGTTAAAAATAATAAAGAATGGAAAGTGCATTTTGATGTCGGTGTGCTTTGGATGAGTAGCGCTACTACCTGCTCCCCAAAAGGACAGAGTTGCTTCTGTGTCCTACACAGTAAAAGCGACGACATGTATCACAAGGTAAAAGCTTTATGCATGAAACAGCATCTGCACGAATCGGTGAAGAATTGCACATTTTCTCCTGAACCCCCCCACACCTAAACTCTGCCGTCCTCGAGCCGTAAATTTCATTTTTTTGGCTTATATTAAAGCATTTCTGAAATGTTTTTGCGAAGCCGCATGTTAATCATCAAGATAAATGTCCAATATAATGTCACGAAAACGGAAATTATGGGCTTTAACTGTGGTGTGTTTGCTTAAATAAATTAAATCAATTTGAAAAAGCACAGTTGGTGAGTGTAAATGAAGTGGGAACCAAAGCAAGCCACCCAAGCATGAAATTAATCCCCACAATAGCCTGGTGGTACAACAGAAACATCTGGAAATAGGATTGCATTGGGCTACATGTCCACAGTGTACCACACAGACCTCTAATAATTGAGTGAGCAGGAGCCCCACCATGACCTGTCATAACCCAACACCCCCCCTGTACCCCCCTCCAGGGTATACAGCCTGGTTCAGTCATGTAAATCACAACCATGTAACACAAACAAGAGCACGGAGATCAGTATTCGCCGTGGCTTAGAGAGGATTCATTCGTCATATCTCCCAGGGAGAAGTCATCCATCACACTCCCCGAGTCTACACGCACACACACACACACTCACGCGGACGCACAGACACACACACTGTTGACCAAAAGATCAGAATCTAATCTCCGGGCCCCTCCTCCCACCCTCAAGAGACCCCAGGACCTGACCACGACCCAACCCGATGAGCCGCCTGCTCAAGTTATCAACACAGCCTTCGGACACTCTCGCCGCATAAGGGGGGCGGAGTCTTGCGTGGCCTCTGCCCCGCATTCATAACTGCTGCTCAGCCGGGATCGCAGGCCGAGTCCCAGTTCAGCACTTTCCTCCGTCTTATCTTTTATTCATCGTCTTAATTTCTCTGGCAGAGTCCTCTTGCCTGAGCTCCTCCTGAGCTGGACGCTTGTGATGGTGTCGTTAAGCAGAACTGAAAAACAATAGGTTTGCATTTAAATTATTGATTGACGGAATGGATAATAGATCCCGAATTCCTCTTTTTAGGGGGAAAAAAACTGCATTCAGAATGCGAAGAATGAGGATAATTTGGACTGAGAACAGCGTGAGGGGAGGCAAAGTGTCGACTTGTGGATGAGGGCGTCTATTTTAGATCAAGTGATGAGTAAAGGTTGCTAATTGTATTTGAAGAGCTGCGTCTGTAACACAATAAATAATCAGGGGTTTCTTGTGTGTGTGAATGAAACGGAGCTTCAGGTTTGAGGGGCATATGCAAAACACTGCTGCGTTCGCACAGCAGCTCCCCATGAATAATTTATCAGGCTGAACTTAGACGCAATGTGTCTGTAACTTATTATCTAACTTTAGAAATTTTATACCCAAATGAATGAAAATATAATCTTGAAGTTATCCTTTAGAGTATTCTGGGTCTTAGAGTGATTTTTCTTTTTTTGCGAACTCCCAGTTGCTTCGCCTCGCTCTGTTATCTCTCATCTGGTGTTACGACTTGCACGTCCTCCGTGTTTTATTTTCATCCTTTTATTTGTTTTGAAAATGTTAATCCGTTTGTCCTTTATCTAAACTTGCATGTCGTCTTTCATCTGATGCAGCCAAAGAGTTCGACAGAAACGACAGAGGACTTTTCTTCTAAAGCCGCAGAAACGCTGGCGAAGACAACAAGCAACTGATAAAATGCTGTTGGTAAACAGTCTCCGTATAGGCGCTTTACACACCAGACGTTTGTGTTTTCCTCTCCGGGTGGACGGGGCTTCGGTAGGTTGCGGCCAGACAGATTGCAAAAAGGATACAACGTCGTGAAATCCCACTTTATTAGACTCGGTGCTGCGTAGGAGTGCTGAATGTTTTAGGGCTTTGTTAAAAAGAAGTGCCGGTTGGTGTTTCATCCCCTCAAGGTTCACTTCTGGTGTTTTAAACTGCCAGTATTGTGGGTGGTAAATGTTTCTATCAAGCGCCATTAGCCACTCAACAACGTATCCGTTCTCCAGGAGAGGTGAATTGAAAAAACAAGATCGCGCACAAACAAAGTGTCGACCCGACAACGACATCGCATCTTCTCAATAAAGTGTTTATCGTTGCATCACTTGATGAAGTGAGTCGTCTCCACTCCCGAGGGGAGGGAAAAAAAAAAAAAAAAACACCTGGCTGAGCCCGTCTCCTCTCTCACTTCATGCGATCTGACAGGCGAGCTCGCTGCATGTGGACCAAAGTTCAATCAGCTGATAATCTGGCTTTATGGCAAGGAGCAGACAGAGCAGAGAGGAAAGGGGGCCGTAATTAATCCAATGGGAATGTTTACCGTTTCCACTGGAATGCCTCTGAACCTGCTGAGCAGCATGAACGACGCCGGTCCAAATCGGCTCACCCGAACTAAATTGGACCAGTTATTGAGGTTAGAGGGACAGAAAACAACACTTGTTAAAAGGGGAAAAGAAAGCGAATATCGTGAGTAGCACCTCCAGCTCTATATTTAGACTCCAAAAAACAAAATTGCGGTTATATATTTTCCCATCTGCGCTCTGTTTCTTGTTCTCACCCTTTGCAATTTTGGAGCACATCTGCAAACACTGTTTAGTTCTCTGGAATCACAATATACTCCATCTTGGTAAACCGCAGCTAAAATATGCCTTTATAGGATGCCTGTGTGTATATATTATGTATTTTGGTAAACACTCAATGGGACTATCGTGAGAGCCTCAGATGAAAAATTCAAAATGTGGATCAAAGTGCCCCGAACGTCGACTCCCAGCAGAGGAGTTTAAAAGTTGAAGTAAAAGTTTGCATTCATCATGTGGAAAAAAAAATGGAAGTAAGTCAGCAAAGTCGTTTGTTCGACTCTGTTTTGGTCATGAATGCGTCACTTTAAAGTCATCGTCAGGAGGTTAGGTTAGGAGTTGACAAACATGGACACAAAGAAAGACATCTGACGCATTCACAATTATAGACTGATTAGTGAATCCTGGGAACTTTGCCCGGTTTTGGACTGAGGAAGGACTGACAGATGCAAACCAAGGACGTTTCGTCCTTTCTGTTTAACAAACTGCTGCCAACTTCTACTTCAAGTCAAATGAGGCTTCATACTTTTTTTGTCTTTCTCTCGCTGAGCTTCTGCTTTGCTTCTGGTAAATACATGTATTTACTTATCAGATTGTGACTAAAGCTGGAGAGAAACTTGCTGACAATCTCCCAAAAAAACCAACAATCCTTTCTCAGTTCTCGCCGTCGTGAGAAGTTAACTCTGCCTAATCAAAGAAATTCAGCTTTCCTCTGCGGCTACAACTTGGACGATCTGGGTGCCCAGCAGGTACCGTCTCCTCTCGCTGAACTGGAGTCAGCCAAGGTATTAAAAACGACTTTTCCCCCATCTGCGACTGTTTGTGTGATGATGAGGAGCATCACCACAGGTTGTGATGTTTTCAAAGCAGCTTCCTGTTTCGACTTTAATTCCCTTATTTCTTCAGGGGCTCCCGGAGACGTATAGTAATCCTGTGCTGTAGCGTTTCACACCTAGTTAACAGTCGGAGCTTCGTCTCTAACTGTGCCAAGCCCCTTGCCAAATAGGGGGATATATTCATGGATTGAGTGTTAGCCTATGACTGCCAAGAGAATGTGTGAATTAACAAAACGTAGGCTATTACTGAGGCGGTTGGCTCACCGCTGCCTGCGCTCGAGAGCAGGTCTGATGCAAACAGTTTTAGGGAGAATACCCGAGGGCATCCCGGTGGATCCGCGGTATTAGCTTGGCTCGTGGAATTTCTACTTATAGGAAGGTGGAGTTTGTCATTTCCCTGCTCCGTTGTACATTTGACTCCACAATAATGAGAAGCGAATTCTCGAAGCTTGATGGACAGGCAGGCAGGTTAATGCCCCAAATTAAGGTTGAGCATAAAGAGTTCGGCTTTTATTATGCAGGATTAATTCCATGGTATTTTAATTCTTGAGGTTGCCAATATGTTCCACCTCCAGCGGAGGGATTACTTACACTGTAATTTGAGTGTCGCGAAAATCACAATAATACATCTGTCCTGTTCTACTCCCTCCTGGAAGAAGATTACAGCAGGGGAAGAAAAAATGTTCAACACAATTCCACCTGCTCGGCCACATCCTGATGAATGAAGACAGGGTGAGAGATGGTCCGACGACGGCAGCACATCCATCTTGCAAAGTGCAAAAAATTTCGCTGGTTTTGCCAGAGGTTCATATTGGCAGCAGCTGCTTCCGCAGATATAAAACTCTGGCTTCAAATTAACTTGGCAGGGGATAATCCCACAAAAAACGATGGCCCGCGCCGATTTTTGAAAATAACACTCGGAGAAATTCCTTGCGACCCGCGTCGGGTCACAGCGTCTCCCCTCGCTGCCAAAAGGCCCTAAAATATGTAAACAGACCCGCAGGTGCGTCTGACACCTCAGCTGAACATTTCAGGCCCGTCTGGTAAACGGAACTCGATGCTGACCTTTGAACTCGCGAGGCTGAGTGGCACGTGCGTGTTAAGACGCCGCGTCTTGTTTGGGTGGAACGAAGCCCCCGGGTCGCTGCTGCCGCCGCTGTTTGCACGGTCTAATCGCTGCATTAACTAGATGCTCAAGTAGATTACCACCAGGAGGAAAGAGAAATGGAGCTCGTCTACGGGTCAGTGATGAGAGAGAAAAGCGGTCAGCTGGGTGAAATTATCTCAAACAATCGCGCCGGTTTGTAGGTCATACAAAAGAAGAAACGGCGCGATGAGGAACGGCTGTATCGAATGGCTTCCCGGCCGCTCATTTAAAAGGAGTAGCCAGAGGTAATTGGAAAATGAACACATGTCTCTGTGGTGCTGTTCATTGTTGAGGTCCCCACAGGTCTGTGCTGAGGCCTATTAGAGTGACATCTGGAAGACAGATACCGGAGTCGCGCACGTAGAAAAAGCCACTAATATTGGGGGGTTTCTTTCTGCTGACCTCAGGGATTTCATGGCAACGCTCAGACACATCCATAACCCGGTGGTAAAGTGTACTTACTTCAAAAACTTTTTACGGAACAGTACTCCGAGTCTTCAGACATGGAAAATTATCCATGTATAATTTTGACGTCAAATGACCTCGAGTCCTCTTCTGTTTTGTCAATCTTGTTTGGGAAATCGTCTTTTTTTAGGAAGAACAAACAAAAAGAATCTATAAAAACTGGCAACTTGATCATTCTTACAATTTCTTTCTGTTTACTTTTTCATTCTTTCCAGAAGAGATTGGTGATTTTAGTGTCTTTTACCTACTGAGCTACTAAACCTTTTCTGTAATCTTGAAACAGAGTTAGGAGACTTCCCAATGCTTTTATTTTGAAAGCTCCTCCCTTTATATTCTGTGCTCCTGCAAGTGTTTGATTTCACAGTAATGTTTTGGTCAAACAAAGCTCCAAGGAGGAGTCAACAACCTCTCTCAGGCAAATTTGTTCCCTAAAATCCAATTAAAACTAAAAACAATACGGCGCACATATATAAAATGTGGCCCCTTGTAAACATCAATATTCACATAATTGTAAGTCCCTATAATCTGCATAAGTAATATTATCCCCACACAACACAGTCCCACCCATAAATCAACCTACCAGCAGCAAAGGGAGAATGCTTTCATTCGCCAAAATCCATCTTTATGGCACAACTGGGTACAGATGGTGAGGGAAATAAAAGCCAGTTTAGTTTCCCATGCGTCATTAATACAAGCAATGACCCCCAACTTGGCAGCGGCACACAGCAACCGTGGGTTGCCAGGCTCGCGTTCTTACTCAGCACCTCGGAGTCCCAGC
>JAUESE010000101.1:8065973-8076436 GCA_032274725.1 Malacoctenus triangulatus
GTTTGTGTCATCCAGCTGCAGCAGAGACTTTTTCTCCCCACACACTGTGTTGCCTGACAAGTCCTCCAATAAAAAAACAAACTACAGAACCTTATGTAGCCACACACCAAAAAAACCTGGAAGTATTTTTTTTACATTTTGTAACTGTGTTTATTCTTAGAAAGTTTATTCTTCGAAAAAACATACGTTTTTAAAATGAGACCATGTAACGTGTCGTTTTTTTCTGAGTTAAATGTCATTCGTCGACAAGTCATTGCAAATATAGTCAGTGTGAGAGTTGCCGTGTATTTTTTTGCTGTCATTTTCCAGTTTCATGAACTCCACATCATCTCAGTTCGTTATCGCGTGTCTGGAATAGAAAAGTTTTACACATTCTCACAGTGAAACACCTTTGGAGGTCATGGCGATGATTAGCTGAGCCATCAGCAACTTCTGGAATACACAATATAGATTTTTGTCAGAACTGATTCCAAACCAGCCATTGGTCAAGTTTCTATTGGAAATCTGTCGCGCTCTTATTCTCTTGAAGCAGACGCAGAATTGTATAAGGACTGGAATCAAATTTTTTTTCATGAACAAGAAGTACAACAGATTGAACTGTGCTCGCTGTAAAACAGCAAAAGCAAACAGTGTTGAGAACATGTGCATCTGTTTATGCTCCGACCTCAGACACTGCTTCTAATTTCTGCACACTGGAGCCCAAACAGCAGCTGCACCAGAACCAGAAATGTGGGAGATGATTCATCAAGATGCATCTGGACATTTCAGATCCAGACGAATCAAAGAGTGACTGTGGTGATCGCGCAGCATGTGGTTGCAATTCATCCCGCGAGCCGGCAAGGGAGGAGAGGAGGAGGAGGAGGGAGGGGGGGGTCACTTAAGAGCACCCTCAGCTGGGAAATATGTTGTCAGGATTCCTGTTTTTTAGTGATGCTGCCACTATTCTGAGTCAGTAATCATCACAGTCGTCATAATGGATCCCATTAAGCCTTCAGTTGTCGTTTTCCACATGTTGGTTTCATACCACCAACCCCGTTATTGCCAATATTCTGTAGCTCCTTCTGTTTATTGCAATAAACAACCTGAGGGACGTTATGGATTTCCACGAATTTCATCTCCTCGCGATATGAATTTCCTCGCCGGTTGCCACTCAGGGATGATGTCAAATTTAAGGGCAGCAACCTGATGGTGATGATGATGATGATGACGGTGGTCGAGATGAAGTGCATACAGGCTTGATTGTCTCTTCAGCAAGTCATCCTGAGCATATGAGTCACCCTGCCTGCAGCGTGCCCCACGTACTGCAGCCAGACATGCCTCCCAGCAACAGCGTGTCCGCTGCCTTTGATTCTGCGAAAGCCCAGTGGAAATAACTGAAAAGGAAACAGACACAGGAGGAAAAAAAAAAAAAAGAAAGCGGCCACTGGTTTTATTTGTTTCATCTCTGTGTGTGAGTGTGTGTTTGAGCTGAGAAAATTGCCTACCTTCGTTTGCTTTGCGCGTTTCCATCGCACACCGCCACGCAGGCCGAAATATGCGAGTCCATGTAAGCTGGTGTGTGTGCGTCAGTGTTTCAGCTTGAAGCCAATTCCAAAGAAATAAATGATCAAGTGTTTGGACCACGACCTCAGGTAAAGCTGTTTGTCTGTGCCATTCAATTTCTTGCTTCATCATACCAATATTGCTTTCCCCCCTAAAAACAAAGAAAAAAGGGCTTTCCGACCGATCGAAGCGTTGATATTTGGCAGGACTGCTGTAAGTGATTACTTCCTTTATTGGCTGTTGTGCATCACTGTAACTTTCAGATTGGCATCATCTCCGTAGAGTGTGTGCGGCCAGCAAATAAGATCCATTTTGTGGCACTTTTCCACTACGCTGTTGTATTTTTATGCCTCCAAAATGGATTTTGAAAACCACCAAATGGTCTGAGGTTACATTGCTCCCGGTTTCATATGCTTGTGAAATCGGAGCAGGGGGAAAAAAATCAAATTGAAAGCTTTTATTTTGTACTTGAGACAAATATTACCTCCTTTTTCTACATCGAACCCCTGAGAAAAGGAATGGCAGGTTTGACTGTAATGTTTTAGCTCCTGTCTTACCTGTTTTGAATTGAGGAAACCACAGTTTAAAATCAGAGAAAATTAATTCAGTGTTCAGACTCGGAGCAGGACGAGACCCCCCACCGTTCCGTTTAAGGGCTACTTTTTTTTCCCCCCTATTTTTTATGAACAGCACGCTGTTCTCCAATCCAACGGTTTTTAAGTTTTTTTGTACTCCGCACAAAAGGACGAGTTTAAAATGTTGCAAAGAGCTCAGCAGGACGATCAAATGAGATTAGAGCTAATAGCTCTTGCACATGCCTGCTGGTGAGAGGGGGCGGAAAAGATGTCTGATAAAATCATGTCGGGGTTTCTCGAGCGGGGAGCGAGCGCTGACCTCATACTCCAGTGATTCACAGTTTCCATTGAACACGCTGCGTTTTCAATGTTTTAGTCTGTGAAAAAGGAGACGAGCGGTCTCTATTTTGTCTTCTGCCTAAATGAGCTTGCTGCTAAGTCTGCGTTTGCCTCCCGCGAGCGCAGACGGCTGCTGTCGCCGTGGTTCTTTCCAGCTTCGGTGTTACTCATCTCCTTTATTTCGTGTGTGTGTGTCAAGGCTGCGCAGTGATTACAGCCTGACCCTAACGATATTTGTACAAGCTGCTCGGCACCAGAATATTGTACAAAGATCACGCAACGCAAGATGAGAGTTTGAATGAAAAATAGTGCGAGCAAATTGAAATTCTGCCAGTAAATCCTGCAAAGATTTATATTGAAACGACTCAATAGGTCAATTTGAACTGACTGTATAAGTCACAGCTTTGACTATAAGCATCTAAACCCCTTGAAAAACTGTTTTGGTTGTATGAAATGTGTTACATCACCTGACAAACATGCCATACACGATGTTATTTGGCATTCTACATTATTCCTGATAGCAGTTTGATGGTGCTACAGTAAAAAAAAAAAGTCCAATTCTGAACACTTTGATCACAACATGAAAATAGACTAAAGATGTGGGAATTTCAGGTGCAGAAAAAGAGAGTCGACACGCATTAAGAGTGAAGTGGTTCCATCTCTCCGCTGAAGCGTGAATGAATCAGTTTTGCGTCAGTGCGACCGACGTCGGTACCTGACCCACGGCGAGGAGCGGAGTGCTGCCTCAGCACTCCTCGCCGAACAGGCGCTTTCGATGGGAGCTGCCACACTCCATTGTCTCCTCCATGCCTCTCTGCGCCTCGCGAGCCAGCGTTTTCGTATCAGCGGATGGATGGAAAAATTGAGGATTTCGGTAGCAATACTCAATAGAATCAATAAAGCGCGTCATGTGTTGACCAAGCGGAGGCGAACGAGTCGGCGGAGGAGAACTGGGAGGAATTCGTTCCTGGAGCACACGTTTGATTTATGGGCGCCGGCTCATGTTTCTCCTGGAAAAAGTGTTTTTTTGATCTTCTCTTGTGTCTAGAGAGACAAATCTTGCAGCGCTCATCTCTCGAAAACCAAACAATTAACTGTTACAGAACTACATACCTTTATATTCAGGAATCTTTCAATTGACAGCTGTGAAAGCTTTGGATTTTCACCTGTGTTGATGTGATAATGACACTTTGTTGTCTTGTGAGATGAGCCTTGAGGCTTTTGGCTTTTGCACCACTGGTCAGACAAAACAACCTCAGGATGCCATCTGTAACGTTGTGCATGTGAAATAACACTTCAAGGCTTTAGTTATGAGCATTAGCAGCTTCATTCAGGGAGGAACAAAATATTTTCCTGCAAAACTTTAAACAATGAGTTTGAGTTCGGAAAGTGTTGAAGGGCATTTCTGTCTTTCAAACACCGAACGAGATTTGAAAAGAAATACACATTGTGCCAAAAAACCCACCTCATCACACTCGATTTTCTTCCCTTTACATTGAAGTGATTTGATGAATCTGTGGCGCTCTCGTACCACATTCATTTGTCCATAAAGGCTGATTTATTCGATGGGCTGCAGGACGTCAGTGAATGGAGACGGTCTGATTGTCTGCATCTTCACCTTGAGCTAACTCACCACCGGTGCTTCAATTTGCTGAAAGCATTTAAAGAGAAATTTTTCATTTATGTTTCCAGGGTGCAGATTCTGTGGAGAGTGTCTATAGGAGCTCGAGCCATAATGACCGCGGGTCAAATTTTTTAGCATTCATCATTCGCGCACTATATAAAAGGCCTCGCTCAAAAAACATGCATGTCTGTTTCTATGGATACGGATCACCATATACCTCACAACGATCCTTCTCGTGACAGTGGCTCTTGTATTGAGAAAAACAGTTTTCATGTATTTTAGTTGTTTCTGGGAATTGCCTATAAATTATGAATGGGTTTTACTTATATCGCATGTTTTCCTGCTTGAACAGTCTCAAAGTGTTTCGTGACGTCAGTCAAATTCACCGTTTCACCCACACAAACACTGACGTCAGAGCTGCCGCGCGGTGGCACCACCTGAGAGGAAAGTTTCAACATGCCGGCAGAAAACGCATCAAACCTCAGTGGGTTTTGGACCAAACATTTTAATGATTCAAAAACAAAAATTTCAAATAGCAACCGAGACTGTGAACATAAACCGAAGGATGGCTGGAGGTAGTTAGGAGGACGGATCAGTTTTTCCATTATTCTGGATTTTTCATGTGGATTTAATGAGATTTCTAGGATCATGTAAATAAACTCGCTCACTCAACTCTGAGAATTGAAACGTGCGACCAACAGACCAGAAGAGGTCCATCAAGGGTCAAACTCAACCTGCAGGATGACCTCCAAAGTTTTAAAATGCCATTGAAGAGGGAATCACACTTTTCTAATTGAATTTACATCTCGAGCTCAACCCTGAGACTCCAGAACTGAGGACAACAAACTGCCGTCCTGCTAATGCTAAGTGCCTCGGCGTCAGAGTCGTGCTGCGAGGGCGAATATTCAGGAACGCACGCGCTGAAGGCTGCAGAAATTAAGTGCCTTCAGAAGCAACAGGCTTTGCATAACTTATTCTGAGGAGCAACAATATGGGCGGTCAGAAGTCTGATACTCCGGCAAAAACACAGAAATCCAAATAAAGCACAAAGTGACGTCATCTGTTGGCTGCAACAAAGTTCTGGAGGGTGAAAATTGGCATCAAAGAGAGAAACCTGATTTTTGGACATTTGAGTGTTTGTAGGAGAATTTTATTAGATTAAATTGAGCTTTTGACATCTTGTACATATGTACGATTGTATATTGACCGTTTTTGCAGTAATGTTGTTGCAGCTCTCAGGATGTTGTTTTACTTTGCGATAGAATCTAAAGGGAAACAGTCTGACTTTTTCTTGAGGTTATCTTGCTCTCATCTTAATGGTTGGACCCACTCAAGCCTAAATTGGCCGTGTGCGTTTCTTTGGACTAAAATGACTTTGACACCTCGGCGCTCGGGGTCATAATGATGCAATTATCTCAGCGTAATCGAAGCCTGTTAGTCTAATTTCGACAACTTTCAGTCAGACTTCTGCGCTTGTTTAACAGCGCAACATTTGCGTGCAGAGCTGCCGCAAATGTGGCGTGAGGCATGATGTTTTGTGATGTTTATGTTTGAGGTGTGCGGGAGGGGGATGGGCTGGGGGTGGGGGTGGGGGGGGCCCACACATGGGCTTCTGACGCGATGCCGAGTTGTGAATGCTGCGGCGCGCTGCTGGGTACCCGAGCGTGGATGCACATGTTATTTCTCATTCCGCTCGCTTCGAATCTGGTGCTCGCTGTTTCAAGCGCGCCACGGGGGGCCGCGTCTCCCCCTGCTTAATATGAAACGCTTTGAGAGCGCATCCGGTTGTGATACTCTCACCTTTGCATACCTGCATCCTGCCGGTGGGATCCCCCACCGGGGCCCCCGCAGCGCCCGGGGGCCACGTTTTCATCTCGTCAGTGTTGTTGTTGTTTTTTCTCCCGTGGATGAACAGCAGATGAGATATGTTTTCTGTATCACAGCGGTGTCAGAGCCTGCGTGGCTATTTCAGCCAATCAATATCAATTTCCATGCAAATAAGTACGATTAAAGCTGATTAGACAAGCGCGGGGGCCTCGCTGGCGTTCTGGTCACGGCTCCGATGTTGTTTAATTGCTTTAACACTCGAGATTTTCTCTTCGCAATGTATGAAATATTAAACACAACAGTAAACAGACTACGTGCACGTTGACTGAGAACTCACCATCGATCTGAAGGGTTAACATGCTGCCGACTGCCTGTCCGAACCGTCACAAGCAGAGAGCCTGCAGTACAGTGAATAATGGCTGCCGTTTCATTAGACACCAGGGCCCAAACTAAATTGGATTTTTTTTAGCCCTGTGATCGCTGAAGCTTCTCAATGAGCCCCGGAGTTTGTCAAGGAAAATGTAATGTGCAGATTGAGCGCGAGGATGAGATCCATTAAAAGAGGAGGAGATTTCGAGGGTCCTTCTGAGAAACAGCGAGCCGTCATATCTGTGAATGACAAGTGGTGTGACAGCAGGTGATCGGCTTTCTCCAAGGCAGAGGATCAAACTGGACACAATGTGGTTGCTCAGACCAAATATTTCTTTCTTTATGTAGATTTATAGATAGATTTCATTTGAATATGTCAGAGGGTGTTGGAGCAGAGAAGACGGGATACACCTTGGACGGGTCACCTGTCCATCACAAGGCAAAGAAACAGACCATCACACACACACTCGCTGTCGCCAGTTAAACTTGCATGTTTTCAGAAGCCGTGGAAAGCTGGAAAATAATGAGCCAGCGACACGGAGGAAGCCGGCCGAGGTTCGGGTTTCTGAATAAATTTAGCCGCTTATTTCCACCGAAGAGCCAAAAACCACCTCTGTGCAACAGATCAGTCGATCACGTTACTCTTCAAAAGCATCCTGCCGGACTTGAGTCATGAGATCTGTCAAAAGATTCTCTGTTCAAACGGGGAAACAGAAGTCTGTGGGAAATTCCATCGACATTGTCGAACCATATGTGTGTTCTTTGTTCCTCTTTGGGTGTGGAAATGGAAAAGGAGGATGTTGTCTGAGAGTCGGAGAGAAGGGACACAGGTGAGTAAATCTGCTTGGGCGCAGCAGGACCGAGTCAAAATGGCTGTGAGGCTGATGGCGGGGGAGATTAATTGAATGGCCGGTTTCCAGGGCGCTGTCTGCCTGGCTGTGTCGCCGCTTGTCCCGATTCCCAAACTGCAATCTGTCAGTCACAGACAGCGAGACAGCTGCTGCGTCCAGGTGCCAACCTGTGTTCTGCTGCCAAGGTGGGGAGTGGTGACTTCACGTCCTCCATTAACACTGAGTCATTCAGAACTGGTCGGGTATTGGAGGAGCGATGGGAGGATCAGGCAAGAGTTAACACTAAGTGGACGGGGAAATGGAAAGTGTACACACAGTGAAACTAAGCTATTTATTTATAGTGCTCACCTTTAAAATGGAAAACATCACTCAGAATGTTGAGATTCAGAATGAATTACCTTCAACATTTGGCAACATTTGTGTTTTGAGAATGTCAAAAATGGTGAAAAATAAGAAAATAAACCATTTTTTGTTTGTTTTCTTAGCGATTGCACAATGTTAGTGGTTAGTCAATGTTTAGTTCACTTGCTTCCTTCCACGACTGAAAGACACAATCTTTTTCAGGCCAAATGATGACTAGTTTTCGGTGTGCATGAACAACCTGTCCAGGGTGTTTCCAGCCAGCAGCTCACTGTTTTCTGGGAAAATCTCCACCTGCCTGCAACCCCAGCTTGGCTGAAGCAACTCAAGATGGATGGAGAGTTGATTTTAGCACTGGAAACCCAGCATGAAGCTGTTTAAAACCACCATATAAAAATGTATCCGTCAGTGCCAAACAATTATCTTAAGTGTAACAGATTCAAAACAGAGAAACGGCAGCGCCCCTTTAATTCACGTTGGTTTCATCGCACTAAAAAATTGGATTAAAATGCAGAATCGCAGCTGAAGTTCAGTCTGAGACAGTGACCTCTCCGACAGATGCGTCTCCCCCCGGGATGATAATTAAATACAGCTCAAATTAAGACCTGCCTCGGGGGGTCACTCACTCCTCATCATCACGATGACTTGTCTTATTTCGAGCACAGGCGGAGTTCAGCTAAAGTCTGTGTGACGGATGCAGGATTCAGGGACAAATGTTAAGATTTCAAAACTGTCTGTGGCCTTCAAATCAAAGCCCCCCTTTTGCTCAAACACCTGCAGGTACACACACACGCACGCACGCACGCACGCGCACACACACATGCACGCTTCCTTTCTCGTGGGCATCATTGTGGTAGCTTGCCGTTTCACACTCATTCAGGTGTTGTAGCGGCAGCGCTCACAGCAGCAGCACGCAGCCTGCTGACTGGAACAGACGTGGGCACGTGTCCAAGGTCATTATTCGCCTCCAGGAGGCCGTTTGCAAAACACGGGTTCTTGCCCACTTCCTGCTCCAGTTTCACCTCCTCGCCAGTTTCTGTCTGTCTCTGGAAATCGGCATTCATTGCAGATTGCAGACCCCCTTTTCTTTTTTTTTGCGCGGTCACGAGATTCATGACGGAAATTAATCAAATGTTAGATAGAAAATAGCATGTTCCAACTCAGTTCCCACTTACTGCGTGGTCACAGCTCTGACTTTCATACAAATCCTGCTGGTTTAACATCATATTTAGCAGATTTCCAAAGGTTAATTATCCCTAAAGGACAGAATCAAAAGCACAACATGTATAATCCAAACAATCCTGCTATGTTGCTTTTCTAAATGTACTAACAATGTAATACTTTTGGTGTTTTCAGAGTGTGTTACGTCTCCGTCATTGTTACCTCCCTGTGATTTCTCTGCCCTGGTTTCATCCCTCTGTCATTTTATGGACTCCTGTATGAGTGTGCGAAGCCAATCGGATTCTGACGCTCATTTTCTCTTTTCATAGCCCTGAGCCGGGAGAGTCCTTTCAACCAATTAGCTCAGGCGGCAACAGCCTCCAACATGAGCTGAGAGGAGGGCATGTAAAAAAGATTTACAGCTTTGAGAGCCAAATCCACCCTCGCGTCTTATCTCATCCCCGGGGGGCCTTTGGCCACCATACAGCCGAGCCGGAGGCTTTATTGCTGGATAATGGTCGGTCCGAGCTGCTTTTCATCGGGGGGGGAACAGTGGGATGACGCCTGCTGTGTCCGACAGAGAGAAAACTGGGGCACAAAGTTCAAAGTGGGCTCCGCGCCGCGTCCCGCCGCACAGACAGAGTGGGCCCGGACTGTCCTCAAAGCGCCTCGCGCGTCCCTCGCAAGAGTGACTCAGTTTGCGAAGATATACACTTAAAAGCCGTTTGTCAGCACTTTGGTTTGGTGGCCTGAAGTGGGTCGGTGACTCTCCTACCGATATTGCTTGAAATAAATCAGAGGAATCGCGCTGGACATCTGTTACTTGTATCAGCGATGAGCTCCTTGTTTTTCAGCCGTTTGTCACAAAGTGTTGGTTTACATTTCGTTTCCACTGCTTGGCGGGCGATCTCCCAAAGATGTTTAATCTGGCTCATATAACTGCTGCTGGGCAGTAAATCGTTGTTGTTTACAAGCAGGCAGGGGCCACTGTAATTTAACCAACAAAAAGGAAATGTAGTCCCACAAGATAAGCAGAGACGCGGCCGTCGAACGGCGGTTGGATGCCTCAATTTACACAGAAGAATAGCAGAAAGCCTCTGCAGGAGCCCGATTTACACTGAAAAACCCCGAATAAAAGTGTCTTCAGAATGAATCCAGATTACAGTAATGAGACGAGATGAGTCAGGAGGCTGTCTCATTCATTTTGACTTACTCGAGGTTGTGAAGACAATTACACGACCTCAGGCGCAGGTGGGTTTGAAAAACTTTGTAGGATTTTAATTTTCTGTATAGTTTTGTTGTTTTCTTTGAGCCCTGAATCTGGAGGAGTAACACTTAACATTCCTGACCATGACTTGGCACAGCCTTGCCAGAGTAAACACAGTCTGAGGTCTGTCATCACCCGCACAATCTGCAAAGTTGTGTGTTCAGCGATCATTTTCATTCTTGTGTGGCCGCGCAACAACATCTTATCTAACCTCTTCATACCTGAATGGGATCATGTGATGCACTTGTTTTTTTGTTGTTTTTTTTTTTTACATCAGCAGCAGTGATGGGAGCTTTTTGTTGTCGACTTGTGCTGCTCTCATTTCTGCTAACGTAGCTCCTGAACAATGAGGAGAAAAACAGACGTTGACTTTATAGATCACTTTAAATCTTTGGAATTCAACACGTCCAAAACTTTAGTGGAATTGATCACATATTGATCTGCGCTGACCTCTTGTCTTGCACCATGGATCTTTACTGCAATAAAACGATATTAGAGGCTGAATTGAGCTTCCTCTGCGAGGTGACGCTTTGCTGAGGGAGGAGCTC
>JAUESE010000101.1:8092797-8105151 GCA_032274725.1 Malacoctenus triangulatus
CGGTTGTCAATATAAAAGCTATTGATTTACAGGCCTGTAAGTGTTGTAGCCAACCAGCATCAGCGCCGTCCTGTGTGGCCATGTCTCCCTACGCTATCACTGCTCTGCTGCTGGTTGCCTCTGCTCAAGCAATGCCACAAATAATAAAGACACAGTTCTGCCCTTGTACAGCTGAGTGTTTGTATTTCTGGAGTGACATTTTCATTGGGACTCACACCAGGCCAACGAGCAGGGAAAGGAGCAATCCCAGCCATCACCTTGAGCTGACATCAATCAGCGCTTGAATAACCCACTGTTTTTGCTTCCCCCCTTTTGGTCAGAGGGTCAAAGTGTTGCCGGACAAAGTTTTCACGGCTCTCATAATGAGCAGCGGGCGGTCCAGCCGTAAATACCGAGAATTTATGGATTTCATAAAGTGGTGCGCGCAAATGTCAAGGGTGTGCTTGTTTGGTGTTTTTTGCCGGCAAGCAAGCGCGCGTTGTGAGGAGCCTGCTGAAAAGCCGGGTTATTGCGGTGTCAACACTTTTAGTAAGATGGATGTATACTTTGAAAATAGAGCGAAGTAGACCTAATCACACCATTAAATTGCAGTTAACAAAAAGGTCAGTGATTTCAAGCTAGACATGTCCTAACCAGTTCAGGTGGAGGGGTGCACTGAGAGAGGCTGGAAGAGGAGGGAGAGAGGAGAGAGAGGGGGGGGCTCGTGAATTTTTCACACGATAGTGAGCTCTGATTTAGTTACTCTCGCATTTCAACTACACACTGGTCATTCTGTCAGGTGCACTTCTCCAACTGGATCAATTTACAAAAGTATTCCTGTTTGCCAAGATCGTCTCAGAGGATGTGACTTACCTGTATGCTCAAGTGTTGAGCTGAGCTGCCTTGCACAGAGAGGTGTGAGCTGATGCAATGGTCTTTGTTTTGACTTTATTTCTGAGGTAATCAATAATGGTATTTCCACCATAAAGGTTAATTCATTATGAAAACATGTCTGTCACAGAGATGAATCACCATCGATGCTTCCTTCATAGCAGGACCAGTCCCAGGCCCTCGGAACAGGGGCAGATATCGTGTCTTCCTGTGGCAGCGCCAGGTCGGATGCTGAGCAGCGACTGTGTGTGGCTGTGGCACAGAGGACTGAGCCAAAGGGGGCTACTTTTAGGTTTTCCCAGTGGAAGCGCGAGTGTACATCTAACATGCAGCATGAATCTGCAGCTTCAGCAGGATTGTGGAGGACGCTGGAGGATCAAAAGTCTTTGAATTCAGGAGTTTCACGAGCCCCCGAAAAGAAATTGAAGTTAAAAGTCTGAGGAAGCTGTAATGACAGAGATTTGTGACTGACTGTCCGATTGTATTCATTAGTGTCTTCTTGCCAGGGATTTGAATATGTGAATGTTCTCCAGTCTGACAATAACTGGCAGCTTCCTCTGTGGAACAGTGTTCAAATCAAGTCCCACACATTCACTCGTATGTATACAGATTGCCACACACTTTGTCATGTTATGACAAGCTGAGGTAAGGAGGGGAGCGCCAGTCTTGTAATCATTTTTCAGTGTCGACTTGATGGCTTCTTTGCAATGCAAAAGGGAATTTAAAAGAAATGACATATAACTTTCAATTAGAGCCTCCCGTTCCTGTTGTGCATCTTACTGCTTTTATATCGGTGTTGTCTTTAACTCCTGCACAGCAAGAAAAGCAAAACAACTGCTTATTCAGGTGCAAGTATCTTAATATTGATGCATTTGATTTGATGTATTATATATTCAAGCAGTAGAAGTGCAAAAATATTTTTCTGAAAATGACTGAAGTGAACGACTGAATAGGTTCACCAAGCAAAAAGTAGGAGATGGTTGGACTGTCAACTGCCAGCTGGGACTCTGTGAAGGGGTGAAGCCAGCTCCAGAGCTGCTGATGTGCACTGTGTCCTCCAACACATCAGACATGCTGTATGACTTCAGGCCTGACTACATGAAGCGCCCTGCCTTCATGGCCGTATGAGCTACACCTAGCAGTGGAAACTGGTAATTCACTTTTGCCTAAGCTAATAAAGTGCCACACTTCAGCTCCAAGCTTGGCAAGCATAAAGGCACATTGCAGTCCTTTTGCGTTCAGCCAACCAACACTTTAATCTCTCACTCTGTCACTCAGGCTGTGTACAAAACTGCTATCAATATACTTCCTGTACGCACTGCTTGGGCCCGAGCATAGCGTGTAATCAAAACAAAGCCGCAGAACGCCAGAAATACTCAGATGGGAGATCCAAGCAAACAACAAATTGCTGGATTATCACCAGCTGGACCACAGCGGCCTTAAAAAACAGCTGAAACACGGGGAGCACAAGCTTAGCACTGAAACTTCAAATGTTTGGTGAGTGGGCACGAGGTGAGGAAACTGTCAACATCCTGCTAAACATCCTGTCACCTTATAATAACCTAAGTATCAGCCTCATCAAAATTGCAACTCTTTTTTTCCTCACACATATAGTTTTTGGAGGTCAAATAAAGTTTTTGCCCCCCTGACTGATGCAGGGACATTACCCCCCTGCTCCACCCGGCAGAGCCGCCCCTGCCCAGATCATGAATTTCAGAAAGCATAAGGAGGAAACCAGCCGCAGCTTATTTACTGCCTCTGTCATTCAATCCAGTGCACTTAATGGATTCATAAAATGAAATTTGACATCCCTCATTAGTAATTAATTAGCCCAGACAATGAACAGGGACAACTTTGCTGATTCATTTCACCTCAGCATGATGGCGTGGAGAGACTCCCTCGCCCTTGGGCCAAGGGCAGCAGGGTGTCTTTTTTTCTACAAAGAGTTACACCATACTGGCATTAACAGCATGAGCTGACACTGTGAGTTATTGGACCACTTTAATGCACCTTTGATGGCTTCCATCTTGAGAGACGTTGACAGAAACTGCTGAAGTTAACAAGTGACATTTCATGTTTGCAGTGCACTGCTGTTCACAGAGCGGTGGAGCCCCATCAGAGGGAGACTGCCACGGTGATGCTTGAAGTCATGATGTATCCTTTATGACACTGAGAGCTTCCGTGGCAGTTTGCCCACCTCCAGCTTGTAGTTTCCTTGTCACCGCGAGCCTCCGCATGATACTTTAAGGTTCCCAGTATTCCTGGAAGACTTGTCCAGCCTCTTTTTTCCTCACACACAAACACAGTTTTCTTCAGATTCATCACCTGGGAACCAACCAACACACACACATACGGTCCACCCAATTCACCCCAACCTATTGTTGAATCTGCAAACACCATATGCACAGGACTAATCTATCCTTCACCTCAGCCCTCTTCCCTTTATCATTCCCTCCTTCCCTGGTGTACCATAAATATTCTATATACATAAGCCAAGGCTGAATCCTCTTGTAGGACATGCAGGATGACCTTTCGATGTTTTTAGGCCCCAGACTTGAATTCCTGTGGGTACTATTGTGGTCCCATTTCCCGTGGTCATTTTTTTTCTCTCCTCCACCAGTGGAAGCTGAGACCCACATCTCTCCCCCGCCTGCCCTTCTCCGCCTTCCTGCAGCTTCCTCCTCTTTCCTCACTCCAGTCCCAAACTCTGTAAACACTGAGGCTTTGTCTGCATCTGTTGCGGCCTGACATGTAAAGCCAGCTCCTCATAAAGCGTCAGATCGTGTACGAGCTGAACTGCGCTCGTGGGCAGACACTTTTTGTTGACCCAAAGAGACGAAAGAAACGGGAGGGACTGACTGCGGCCTCCTGTGTTCTACGAATACTTGCAGGCATATTTAATGGCCACAAGTGGTGGCGTGGCCTTATTTCAGTGTGGTCTCAAAGTCACGGCTGCTGCCTGTGAACTCGGAGTACCTCCTGCTGGAATAGTAGCTGCACTATTAAGTGCACGGTGGCTGGCTGGATCAACGAGCCTTCATCCCCTTGAGAACAACAATAGCCTCGATCCATTCAGCAGTCAGATACTTCGTTATTGAGCCGCTGGGCTTGTCGTTTATATAAGCTGCCTAATTCAACACGGTGCCTCAGAGTGGAAGCTTAAACAGCAACAGTAATAGTGACCTTAATAACCCTCCATAGGAACACATTGTTGTTGCTGTGCAAACGTGTTTTTTCAAAGAAATATTTAAGTGTTATGGGCCAGCAATTCTCGTTGATATTTTAAAAAACACAATGTTTGCTTGTGGATGATATACCGTAAAATGTAACTCGCCCCAGGTTTGTTGGACTTATGGTAAAAAATAATTGACAAACTGAGGTTAACGAGTTCATGTGGCTCACTTTAATTTGAGTTTGCGTTTCCTCTCTCTGTGCCTGATGTGTTTTTTCTACCACACATCAAAGACTTGTTTGATTAGTTCATGCATCCAAGAATACGTGTGTGTGACCGCGCCTGTCTTCGTTTCAGTTGTGTGATGGACTTCACCCAATGGTTGCTGGGATGGACTCCATCAGCCAGCCTCCACCAACCTCGCTCTGGATGAACTGGCAGAAAAGATAGTGTGATGACTGCTGGACTGGAGAACACAGATGATCGTAGAAAGTATTCAGGTACAGTCAGGAATCTAAGTCATGTCTGTCTGATTATTACTGTCATATTCATTAACGCCTAAATACCGGTATATGTATTTTAATTCTAGCAATGTAGAGGCTTGTAGAACTGAATTTATGATTTTCTTGTCGTTTTAAATTTGGCCAGTGGGAGTCAGTGTTCACTTCCTCTCAAGTTGTCTGTTTGCAACATTGACACACAAAAGCCAGTAATCAATTATCACATGTAACAGACACAAAAAATACAACGTAATCAAGCCTGTTGTTACTCAGATTTTGTGAATTTGTGAGTACTTCATATGCTTCCAGAGAGCATCAGTGTCAAACCACTAACCGGTTCAGCACATCGGTATTCACTCACCTTCACTGACGTCTCATCTGATGCATTATTCCTGGCTCTCACGAAAATCAGGACGAGTTGAACAAATCGCTCTCTCACAGCACACTCACTTCAGCGAGGTCTCGGTTTTAGCCGTCTCCCTCTGATGTTTTTTTTTTTCCCCTCTCTCCTCTTCTTCTTCATTCATTACAGTGAGGCTCAAACCAGAGGTACTCCATTGACTCTAATTATGTCTTTCTAATCAAAAATCCAGACGGCAATGTTCCCGGCTGTGGATAATAAAATTAAATGAATTTGTAATCAAGTTTATCTTCTAATGGAAAGTGAGGGGAAGATGCCCCGAGAGGAAGGCAGGTAGATGAGTCATCCTCCTGCCGGCCGTTTTTACATGCAGTGCCGCGGGGACCAGAGATGCACGTGGAAACATAATACATCGGATACTCTTCCTTATGATTTATGCTGCTTTGCGCAGCAATGTCAGTTTCACCTTTGCCTCTTTTCTCATGAATTGAAATTATATGTGATGCCCCCTTTGCCTCTGGTTAGTTTATTACTTCCATGTTTGCTACTGAAAGTGGATTTATTGTCCAGCGATACTTTACCCTGGTGACAATAGAGATGTCCGCGTTGCGTTTGGTCAGTTTTTAATGGACATGTTTACTGCCCATCTCCTGCCACTTACAATAGAGCAACTCTCTGCCTTACGTCTCGCCCACAATCCTTTGCTGTTTACATTGATTTGTTCATTCACTTTCTGGAGCCGATCCCAGTTCATTTAGTGAAGACACTGTAAAGCCTGGACAGGTCGCCAGTTCATCACAGGGCAATGACAGCGAGACAGAGTCACATACATTCACATCTCTGAGCAGCAATTTACTTAAAATGCAAAACTCATCATTTCACTTGTTTCTTTCCATAGAAATATTTATTTCAAGCAACCTGATTTTTCTTGTGCTGGATCCGTCGGATAGTTTTCTTCCCTGCCTGCGTGCCTTAAAGCAATCTCGACAATCTGCTTTGCTGCGAGGCTCCTTCAACTCCACTTTTCGCCTTAAGGATTCAGACGGACCGCACACTTCCGTATGATCCAGGAATAAATCAAGCGAGGGGGTGACAACTGAAACGATTGGCCTGAGAGTCATGCTTGCCAAGTGAGCCTCGGGTCTTCGGGGAGGGACGCGTCCTTCCGAGGACCTTGCTTTGCTTGATCAATATATATATATCCCCTCTGGTGGGAACTACAGAAGGCACGTGGGGACGGAGAAAAATGGTCAGCGCACATTACTCCTTAAGGATTATGTGTCATTTGGCCTTTAGGATGCACATGTATTTTATCAGTGCACTCAGATGTCATAAACTTAATGCAAAAGGCCCATTAATACGAGCACTGGCAGGCCAGCCCCACGTTTTTTTTTCTGATTTATCTGTGGTGGTACAGGAGAAATTAATAGCTTATCCTATCCCAGCGCTGCATCAGTCATAATTCTCAGGCCGGCACCTTATTCTCCACAAGTTTAATAGTTACGGAGCTTTTCTAATTTATCCTTCTCCTAACTGCAACTTTACCTGAATTAAATTGCAGGTACAGTACCTTGATTACATCCTTACTAAGTACTGCCATCTGATTTCTTTATCATGTAAGGAACGAATACAAATGGGCTGGCTGAGGGAGACACAAAGGAGCAAAAGGAGAGCAGGGACAGGGAGGGAGAGATAACGAATTGAAAGAAAGTCAAATGGAGAGAGTGGAAAAAGAGAGGAAGACAAAGAGGATGAGAGCGACAAAGAGCTGAAAGTCTAAAGAGAGAGCAGCCGGCTTGTCTGGAAGAGCCTCTCTTGACCCTCTTGGTCTGAGGAGGGGTGATAGAACACACACCTGGCTTTCCATCCAGTCTAGCACCATATGCTCAAATGGGCCAACCTGCCTGTTGGCACCGAGGGGGCTGCCAGTGGGGGTGGTGTGGGGGTGGAAAATCATTTAGCTTTACCGGAGCATCTTCAGGTTTGGCTGAGGCGGTTTGAAGCCTTGCTGGAGCCTGCACCTCTGTGTTTTCCCAGATCCTCACAGAGCCTGTGGCTTGTCACTCCCCTGCCAAAACTGGAGCTCATTTGTGGAATACTGTATGCCTTCCTGCCGTCGCTGACTAGGATGCAGGTCTCAGCAGAGTGTAGGATCAAAGTCTGCGCATTTCTTAGTGTCACCCGGTGATAACCCTCATTTTTCCTGCCAAACTAGATTCCACTCATATTTCACGAGCAAACTCCAGGCTTTTGCGCCTCTCTCTTCTCCGCCTCATATGAAATAATGACCTGTCCTAGATTGTAGTGCCGTTTTGCCCGTGAACTGTGGCAGCTGTTTTGACAGCGCTACAAAATCTGATCATTAGACGGAAGTCTCAATGTTGGAGGAGGTTGAAGCAGCTTGGATGCAGTCATACAAGTGTCAGTTTATCAATTTGCCTGTTTTCTTGCCGGTGCAAGAAACTGTGGAACTGTGACTGAAACCTCAAGATGATGCTACTGGTCATGGGTTCAAGTTCCTACAATT
The DNA here is from genome assembly GCA_032274725.1 of Malacoctenus triangulatus. Lineage (NCBI taxonomy): Eukaryota > Metazoa > Chordata > Actinopteri > Blenniiformes > Labrisomidae > Malacoctenus > Malacoctenus triangulatus. Next base: position 8,100,228 of record JAUESE010000101.1, read on the forward strand.
GCTCAGTGGCCAGTCGGTCAGACTGCACCATAATAAGTGTTTTCAGTTTGAAAACATTTCCAACTGAGTATCACTTAGTGCATTCCTGCAAAAGAATGGAATCGAATATAATTGTATTTGCCTTCTATGCGTTCAGTAGCAGTTCAGACACATTGGAACCGTTGGTGCAGAGCCAAAAAAAGACACAACAAACGGCACGGATGATGAGAAACGCACTCAGAAAAAAAAGTCAGTCCGAACAAAAAATAACGCCATCTCTCCTCTGATAAATAATGGTTCCCAAAAAGATGCACTCGATACAAAGCCTTTTAGGTGGAGCTGGCTGGGAGTACTCCATTAAATCTGCAAAGCAATAAACTAATTAGAGTGGGTTTTATTGATCTGTAACTGCATGCATTATGCTTTCTTGCTCATTTGTTACCCCAAAAAACAAAAACACCTGCCATCTGTAGCAGTTTTTTCCTAAAAACTACCGTTCAGCATTTGAGGAACCACAGAAAGGATCGAGTGAAAAAAATAATGCTGTAAAAACATGATGGAAAGACTCTTAAGCTAAAAAATGTATTTGCCAGGATTGCATTGCTTTTGCTACTGTGGTCAGCGCAGTTCTTGAAGTGGAATTCGAACTGTCTTGAGGTGTGACAGAAAGTGTTTCAATCCCGTCGGCTGGCTTGAGGTTGAGATCAGCCATGAACTAAATTGTCTTCAGGGAACGATGACTGCCACTCACAGCAAACTGGTGTCAAAGGCAGACTGATGGATCTGGAAATATTCCAAATAAATCATTATATAATTGTTTTTTTCCTATAAAGAGCTTGCATGCAGGGTGGTTTCAATTAAGTGTGATTTACGTGTGATGTGAAGCCATGTTGTGTGGATGCATTCCATTTTAAAGACAAACCTTCAATATATCTATTCTGAAGATCTTGCTCACCAAGCATACATGTGAGAACACAGCACCACCTAGTGGCAGATCTGAATACGATGTTGTTTCCGTTGCAGTGTGAGCAACATTTAACCAGAAAATCACATTTTGAACTGAAACGACCCAAACATTGAACACAGGCATGTCTGATGCATAAACCCAAAGAAGAACGTTGGGTTAATCATCTAGCTTAAAGTTAACACCATGCGTGACACAGGAGTGCAGTGTCACTCCAGTGTAAGAAACTTTGAACCCCTCTTGGGCAACTAGGCACACATTTGTAAAGTTAATACAATCTGGCACTCCAATGTCTAAAAATTTTGAGCAACCACTGAAAAAAATGACCCTCTGAAAATATGAAAGAGAAAAAAACCAAAAGATTGTTTTTGAAATTAGACCTGAAGATATTTGAATAAACTGAAAGATTCTTAACATGTTAGAAGTTCTTAAGTCTTCCTTCATTTCAGGTGTGTACCAGACTAATCAACAGAGTTGTCTGTGTGACTCATTAGTCTGCCTCCTTACAAGCCCATTCACGTTACTTCCTTGATTAGATCAAAAAGAAAAGGACAAGACAAGGAGAAGACTGGAATAATTTATTCAAAGAACAGCAGATACTGTAACATCTTCAAAGGCGGCACTACATTTGAAAAGACCATCTTTACATACATTCAGCAGAAAGTGAAATCATGCCAGCCTGGGCTGACAGTGAGTCTCGCAACACACAAACCCGTCGTCGCATTTCCTCTATGATCTTTTCAATAAATTACATCTCGAGATACAGTATAAAGGCTGTTAAGTCATGTTTTAGGATTCAAGCGATAGAGATTTCAGTGGGTTTTCCATGCAGCACACACACACACAGGTTCTGTAACATAATAGTGCTACGTCTAATATATGGTCACCAACATTAACATTCGAAGTAGCAACATAAAGATCTAAAAGCAACGCTGACGTTTTCTCTCATGGAATCTGTCTCAGTAGATTTAAAGTCGGGTCATCAGATCTGACCTCTGAATTAAACTGTGGTAAAATGGGTCAATTCTATGTGGTTTGTTTCCCAGAGCGATAGAGTGAGGTGAAGCCTTTGTAACATGATTGCTTGCCTCTCTGTAGAATCCACTTTCCCTTCTTTGAATATGTAAAAATACTCCCTTAAAGACAAGAAATTATTTACATCACAATGGAGTGATTATCCACTCTGAAACACAACGTTTTCCAACAGTATCACAGTCTTTCTTGAGGGCATAAACAGAACCCTTTTCTTTACAGCAGCTTTTCTGTATAAAGTGTCACTGTATCCTCATAGAAATACTTTACATCCACATTTTTCTGTACAATACATTTCTAAAGGAAATGCCCACAGGCGTAAAACCATCTGTGATAAACAAAAGAAAAAGGAAATAAAAGCATTAGCAACTAGGAAGTTACTTTTGAGTCACCTTGTTACAGACTTCTCTAACTGAGGGTGCTCACTTTGAGAGTAGTTGGATTGCAGCTGGAAGTTTAGAAGGACATGATGGTCCTCTGGATGATGTCGATGCATTCTCGCATCTCGTGCTCTTTGATGATGAGTGGAGGGGCGAAGCGGATGATGTCCCCGTGGGTGGGCTTGGCCAAGAGGCCGCTATCGCGGAGGCGCAGGCACACCTGCCAGGCGTCGTAGTCTGGCAAGAACAACAACAGTTTTTAAGTTTATGTTGAGACAAACCAATCTCCTATGTCCCCTTTAAACGCTTCGTCTGCAGCGATCCACACATGGTAACGATCTGTACCTTTGGTTTCTTTGATGACGATGGCGTTCAGGAGGCCTTTCCCTCTGACCGTCGTCACGATGTCTTTGGGCAGCTTGTTCAGCTCGGACCGCAGCAGCATTCCCATCATTTCAGCGTTCTCAGCAAGCTTCTCCTCCTCCAGCACCTGCAGAACATCACCAGAAAGAGAGCGTTCAAGATCAAAAGTAGAAAACCGAGGGAATTTTTCCCTTGTTGGATGTAGATTTTAATTTATATTTCTTATGAACCAACTAAAAAAGTGGAGTTTATGACTAACCTGGAGTGCAGCAATAGCAATCTGGCAGGCCAATGGATTGCCTCCATATGTGGACCCATGCTCGCCAGGCTTGATGGTGAGCATGACCTCATCGTCACACAGCACTGCAGACACCTGGGGTCGACGGACACAGACGTGTGACACCAGAAGTTAGGCAACAATGCTCCCAAATCATTTGGGTATTACTTCACATCAGTGCACATGCTCACAGGATAAACTCCTCCTGAAAGCGCTTTGCCCAGCAGCACCAAATCTGGACGAGCCTCCTCGTGGTCCACGGCCAGCCGACGGCCTGTGCGTGCCAAACCGGTCTGCACCTCGTCATCGATCCACAACACCTGGAAAAACCAGCCGGAAGTGTCGCAACATGTCCCGTCTCGAATGGTCAAATATTTCCTGAGGTGTTTCTTGGTGTCAAACATTCGAGGACGACAGATCTCTGTTTTCCACCATAACATCTGAGACTTACGTTGTATTTTGTGCAAAGTTCTCTGACTTTGCGCAGGTAGCCGTGGTCAGGCACCACCACACCAGCCTCCCCCTGGATGGGCTCCACCATGAAGGCTGCAACATTCTGGTCTTGAAGAGCTTTCTGAAAACGCACAATTAATCAGTTACAGAATATCTAACTTGAATCAATCATTGGCTTCTCTTCTTATGACTGTTGCCAGCAAATAAATTACACATGAACTTTGTTTTGGATCTAAAGCATTGAATCGTGATCTCCTATTTTCTCTCAGAAGGATGAGCTGATGTTCGTATTCAGTCTGTGAGGTTAAATCTAAACTCTGTACCTCGAGTGCAGGAATGTCGTTGTAGGGGACGAGTTCAAAGCCCGGCATGAAGGGGCCGAAGCCCTCGTAGCTGCTGGGGTCAACGGAGCTGGAGATGGCAGCCAAGGTGCGGCCCCAGAAATTTCCCTCTGAAGAACGAGGACAGAAAAAAAAGATGACATGTGAATCCAGGTACAAGATTTAAGAGTGGTAAAATCTGCTTTGGTTCTTTTGCCTAGAATCTGTGATCCTTTCTCTTATCCTACACCATGAAGAACTGCTGGGACTCGTGGGAAGATGACAAAAACGACAAACTTAATGTGAATGCTTCTTTTTCAAACATGAAACGATTGCTTACCTGCAAAAATGATTTTGGCCTTGTTCTTGGGAACCCCTTTCACAGTGTAGGCCCACTTGCGAGCAAGTTTACAGGCGGTCTCACCAGCTTCAACACCTGATGTTTAAAAAAACAACAACAACATGTGAAGCAATGTGCTTATTATATCCAAGGAGGTTTTGTGAAGGTTAACCACGAGGTGGTTTACCTGTGTTCATTGGCAGAACTTTGTCATAGCCAAACAAGCTGGTGATGTACTCCTCATAGGCACCCAGCACATTGTTGTAGAATGCCCTGGAGGTCAGGGTGAGCTTGGATGCCTGAGCGTGAAGTGCGGCCAGGATTTTAGGGTGGCAGTGTCCCTGGTTCACTGCGCTGTAAGCACTGAGGAAGTCATAATAACGGTTGCCGTCAACGTCCCACACGTGAATTCCTGGAATATGGAAAACAAGGGAAAAAATGACTTTTGTGACTGGCAATAATCCATCAGTAATTCGTGACAATCTGAGAAAACTTAAAAAGAAATTTGAGTCAAAACTTAGTTGCGTAATATGGCAAGTTTCCATGCGTCACATATTAGTTTTAGGAGCCACATGATCCTCCCGACTCACCCTCCCCTCTCTCCAAGGCCACAGGCAACGGATGGTAGTTGTGTGCACCGTACTTCTCCTCCCGGGCATAGATCTCGTCCGAGGTGAGCGGGCGTTCAACCTTCATTTTGGAGGCGGCGGTGGAGGCAGGCCGAGTGCCAGAGTGAACGCCTCGGGAGAGGAGAGGAGCAGCGCTTCTCAGGCTGCGGCTGACCTGAAGAATCATTCCTTTCATGGTGTTTGCTGC
>JAUESE010000101.1:8108031-8118464 GCA_032274725.1 Malacoctenus triangulatus
GATCTTGTTAGTGACGTGGGAGGAGCCCAGCATTGTGGAATGAAAGGTGTACAAGTCAGAACTGGCAAATACAGGTCAGTAGTGTCCCGAATCCATACGTCTATACTCTGCAAACAAAAAAGTGTTTTGATGATTGTCAGCAAACCTTTTATTTTGCCACATTTGGATAAGAACAGTCTTTACAGAGCATTCAAACATGTTTCTAGTTCAACAAAAATGCACAAATCGTCAAAATATCCATCTTTGTAGAAGCCCATTGAAGATTGCAACGGAGTACGATGCGTTACTTTGCCACTAGAGGGCCCCCTTAACCCAGATTTAGGAAATAAACCCCTTCCACAAGCCATAAATTTCCTTGTGAATCCACCGCTTCACTCCTAAATCCTCCAGATTTGCTAATTTGATTGAGGAGCTGCCAAAAATAGCTTTATTCTCTCCACATGTTGAGCGGTCCTCAGTGCCCACAAGGTCGTCGTCACTGCAGGATTTATGGGCCCAAATCTGGAGATTACAGGGGCGCCTTTCTCATGGTGTAATTACAGAAACATATGGTTGATTATTTTAGTAAGAAATATGTGGCACTTTTGGCTTGAATAAGAAATAGAGGTGACTGGGAGTTGAGAGGGTGTTTTATATAACTGAACATAATGTCACATATGCTGCACATTAGATTCTGTGTTCAAAGAAACTGAGTAATTGGTCTTATTAATGTTTTCCTTTCCTGTATGTAATGCTGCATAAGCCCGAGATGTTATAGATACACACAGAGAGTATTTCTTCATATGAACCCAGTTTCTGTTACACATTTGCACTCCTAAAAAGTTTGTCATCGCGACAGTTACTGTGATGCAGCAGTGGATTACATAGTTAAATCTCTTATTTATGGAAATGCAGCTGCATTGAGGTTGTTGCTCACCAACTCTGAGAAGTAGAAGTTAATATTGTATAAAAATACAAAAGTACATGCACATTTGTGAGCATGTCGGGAAACTTAAGATGTCTTATTGTTCGTCATTTTAGCTGACTTTGGACTGCATTAGGTGTTTTTTTGCTGATCTTGCTCCCCTTCATGTCTGCCTGTGACCCACTAGTCTGAATAGTATCATGACCTGCTCCACTGCTACAGACTGACGAGCAGGTTGTGGTCATGTGACCACAGAACACTGAGTAATCTGCTTGAGCATCACTCAGCTTTAATCCTGCACTAAGAGCGCAGTCACTGACTGTAGGAAAAAAGACACAACCTGTCCTCTGTCTGCACAGTCATTCAGGTGTGCATGACAACAGTATGTGGGCGGGTGTTTTCACTTTAACGTGCTTACATGTTCTCTGCCCAGACATATGGACATGCGTGCGTAGCCTGTGTGTATCTGTGCCTGGTATGTGAGTTTATAAACCAACAGCCTGCATGAGGAACACAGCAGACTGGTCTTTGCCTGATTTAAATTCTGGTTCAGCCAGAAAGATTTAACTTACAATTAGAGCTGGTACTTTAAACAAGGTCTTGTTTTGTCAGTTTTTTAATCCTTGTTTATTTACTCAACTTTTCTTCTTTCTTTCTTTTGTCAGTTAAACCTTTATAGATTATATTTTACCTGCAATCTGAGGCAGTGCATACAGAAAAGAAGCAATAGGACACGTGTATTTATCAGACCTGAACCTTTTTGACTACTGGTGCGGAAGTGGAGAGATTCATTTCAATATTTTGTCAATCACTTACGATTGAGCATGCATGAACGCCAATTTACATTAAAAACAAGGAACCATCGATGTCCAAAGTTACACAAATATGTCTGCGATTTGAATTTATTGTAGGCTTTCCTGCTTTGAATAACTGATACGGTGCCTTTTTTTAATTTGAGTTGTAAAAGGAGAGACTTGTTCTTGTTTTTTGGGGGGGATTTTTTCCTCTAAAACACAACCAGGAACAGGAAATAAAAGACTTAGAATTCACGGCATGTAAAGCAAACTGTTATTTGCTTATTTACGAACCTAAACACCTCGTGATGTTCCAAAACTCCCCCAAGACCTACTAACTATACACATTCCCAGAGAACAAGAGGAGGAACTGTGACATTAGCAGTGTTTCAGTGGGACTGTGAGCGGTCGCGGAGACGTGAGATTTAACATTGTTTAGCCAAACAGGCCCAGTGAACCCGAGCTTGCTTCGAGCAGCTATAAACCCTCAGTCAGATCTGTGAAAACACAGCTGTTTCCAAGTCAACCAGATGCTGCGCAGGCCTCCAGTTCCCATCAGGCTTGGAGAAAAGACTTCTTCAAATACCCCAGACCCAGCGACAAGACAGGAAGGGAAAAAGAAACAAATCACTGACAAATCGAATCATATCGGCTTATATCAAAAAGCTTTTCACTCGACATCACAGACTGTTGTTCACTGGGGACCCGAATAGGACCTGCCATGCTTTTAAGCCCAATTTAGATCAGCTCCACGCAGAAACTTTGCCATCTGGCCTTTTGCAACGTTCACAGTAGCCTCATCTTGAAACAGATGATTGAAGGTGAATCTGTACATGCTTTGAACTGAATTCACGTGTCTGCCTGCTCGCCTGCTGTCTTGCTTTGAGTCGCTTCAGGAAGGAAGAGCCGAGAAACGGGCCCCACCCAAGTCAGCTGTGTGCTCACCTTCATGTCATCGCACTGAAATCGGTCAGATCTTCTGTGGTTCTGGAGGTTTTCACACGCAAATGTTGCATCAACAAGTGCAACAGGACTGTTGATCAGTAAAAGCTGTCAGGCTCAATAAAAGGGTGATCATAAAGGGACAGCGCTGCTAGCAGCCAGCCTTCCCTTGTTCTTATATAACAAGTGAAAGTTAGCGTACCTCGGGGGGAACCAGTGTGCCCTTTGCTCTTTAATGTAGAACAGGTTTGCAAAGAGGGGCCAACCTCCAAAAAGTGGATGGAAATTAGAGCGGGACAACGGAGACCTGGCCGCTGATGTTAATCAGCTGCATGGGAACAATCTGCCAACCCTGCACTTTGGCCGAGTCTTCACTCGGCCGCTTGCTTGTGTAGTTGTGTTGAATGGTTGTCAGAACATTAACGCCACATGTATGGCTACTGAATGCAGTCCAGATTAGTTCCTACCTTTGTTGCTTTCTGCCCTGAGAGCGAAGAGCCTGGTCATTTATTCTCCAAATGTTTCTTCCTTCGCATCGCCATGTCTGTAGGGAGAAACGCTGTTTCTGCTGAACATGGAATTTAACACAGATGCATGAAGGAGTTATGGATACTTCTCCTTTCTTTTCCCAGGACGTTGTTTTGAAGTTGCATGTTTTTTATGGCCCTTTGGAGTTGAGCTATAAACATGAAAATTGACTCATCGAACGATTATTTTGTTGCGTGAACTTCTGCAAAGTCATAAAGACAACAACATGTTCTCCACACAGTCACTCATCAACTATTTGCTGAATATTGCAACTCATTTCATTTGGTACCTGAAAGTTTACAAACAAGTGAATTAGAAGCTTATTAAGTCACAAAGGAGCAGTTGTTTTCAGTGAAACTGATCTGGATGTGATGCCAAGTGAATGTGAAACTTTTAAGAATAAGTGCTTTTCTCTTTTTAGGTCTCAACTTGCAATATAACAACCCTAAAGATTGTCGTCTCCATCTTGATGATCAAACTCGTTCAGGCGTCTCGTTCTGACAGAGCAGTTGTGTTATGAGTAAGCTGCCCTTGTTTTCTTTGTCCTGTGGCTTTTTTCTATGTTGTCTTCTTGCATGCGGATCCCCCACAGTCTCCGGCTCCACTTGGTCCCGTGTTCTTTGTTTCTGTTCGGTTGCCTTCAGAGAACCGCATCAGCACCGAGCAGCGCGGCTTTGAAGCTTTGCGAGAGCAGGTCGAGACCACGCTGTTCCTTCACGCACTGTTTGTAAACCAGTAGAATTGCCACCGCTGTTTCTTTGCGGGCTGTCGCAATCAAAGACGTTGATTTTCAGACACGCAAGCACGCGCACACACACACACATACGCACAAAGTCGAGGCGTCTGTAATCGTGCCAAGGACAACACTGTGCAGTGATGAGTCAGATACCATAACAGTATTGATAGGTGTTTTGAACGAGGTCCACAGAGTTTAGGGGAAGCTGGCGGTGGATTCCCGGTGGACTCTGGCAGAGAGTACACAGCAAACATTTTCACACAGCAGCAAACCATCCTCCGAGTGGTTTACACTGTAAACCTCTCCCTGTGGCCGGCGCTCGGCCTGCTAATGTGAATGTTGGGAAACAAGCAGGCCGAGCCAGATTAAACCTCTCCAGAGAGAACTGGTCCCCCATGATACAAACTATGGACCCGTTTACCGAAACCGCACCCTGGTTCATGCCCTTTCTGTCTGCGGCCGTCACTGAGGGATGCAACAGGAAACGAGCGTTGCAGGGGGGTCAGTAGCCATGTGATTACCATCCAGATTAGTTTTCCCTCAGCACTGTTTTCCGTGCGCCGACTGGGTGGAACGTGCTACGCCAGACTCATACTTCACTGCATTTAGAAAAGATAAACACGCTGACTTAGCATGTCTGTGTAAAAACACGCTGAAAGAAAACATTTCATTAGGTCGATGTGGCATTCCTGACCATGATGGCAGAAGGCTTGAAAAACAGCAGAATCTCCTGTTATTTCAACTTTTCATGTGTGATTTCAGAAATATTTGAACCACCCTGAATGTCCCCTGTGCAGTTTCACAAAATCAAATAAATATAAATAATATATTTAGATATAAATGCACCGGTAAATTTTAGTTAACTCCCTTTCGAATGGCCAAAGGCTCTTATCACCCTTTAAAAAACTGAATAATTTATTTGCCTGCCTTTTACTGTCGAACATGAAATGTGCATTGTTTGATCAGCACAAGGCCCAAATTTTAGCTTCTTCTGAGGAAAGTTATTCAGTTATTCGTGCATGACGATGAAGAAACAAGTCATAGTTTTGATGCTTCAAAAAGCCGACGTTCCTCCTGATCAGATCTCCGTTCACATGGCGGTTCACGCGGACCTTTGACGGCACACAGGCCAGCAGTGTTAGGTTCATGGACGGCCTTTGTCTTCGGCAGATCCGTGACACTGAACCTTGACAGGGCGGCCATGTCTTCCGTCCACGGGGTTGTGGTTGCAGCGTAATCTCCTTTATAAACCGAGCGCTGCCCCTGGGATGGCTCTCAGGTACATACTGTGTTTCAGCCGAGCTTATCTTTCAGCCCTCCGCCGGTGTCCTGTGGCGTCGGTGGATATGATAATGCACGTGGTTTCAAGTGTTGCCTCCTATAATTCGGGGGCCTTGTTTGTGTTTATCACCTGGACGATTATGACGTTTCTCTCTACCGCATTACGGCCTGTTAATTCTCTGGCTGTCGTGCCTGAGCAGGTTGGGCTTGACTCACACTTTCGCCGCGTTGTTGCGCCGTTGACGAGAGCGCCGGCATTTTATAGCGTCTCTTACAACAGCGCTGTCCCACACCCTGTCCTCTTAACCACTGTTAGCACGTTCGAGTTTTGTCTGTGTGGGAAGGAAGTGAAGTTATCTCAGTGCATTCTTCTTTGCTGAGGTTTTAGGCTGTGAACTTGTCAAAGGCCCGTCAGCCCGACAGACACGAGTGTTTTTTAAGTGGCTTTCAGGCCTGTTTGTCTCCGTACCAGAGCAGCGACTCTTTACACAGGACCAGGGGACTGTGGTAAATGCACAATATGGTGTCTGAACTGAAGCAGAGTTCAAAGGGGCTCTCTTTTGTGTTCAGGTCCCCCAGGATGATCAAAAAGGAAATCCAGAGGATTCAGATTTGTTTGGTTATTTGTTTTGTTCTCTGATTTACTAGAGGCATAAAAAAGCATATACAGTGTACACAACTGTTTGTGTACATAGATGTACAGTCTTCTGTCCTCTGTATCTCCTAAGCCAGTGAATCAACAGGCTTTACATGGAAAAAAGAAAATTAAATTTGCCTTGTTTGGTTCTCCCCTGTTGGATTTCCCTCCTTTTTCGAGAGAAAAACTCGTGAAAGCAGCGTCTTGTCGGTTGGATTGCATTCCTGGCTGCATGCTTCCAACCTTATCTTTTTTGTGTGTTTCCAGAGAAGGGTGGGTTGCTCATTTCAGCACTCTTTTCATCGCCGCGGGATTACAGCAATTAGGATGTTCACCAATTAGTAAATCTTTTTTGGTGCCGCACGCAAGAAGATTCAAATTAGTCTAAATTCTCTTTGCTTGTGCACATATCGGCCGGATTACATCAGACCTGCGGTGGTCACTGGCAGCATTAGCCACAAATCCATATGCTAATTAACACACAGTTTAATCTATGTTTTCAGCTCATTCTCATGGATTGAAATTGGACGCTGAATGTAAACAGAATCAATTCTGCAAATGATTTTTCTCGTGCAGCCAGCGTGCTTCATTCTACCATATGAAATGCAGCACAGTGGGAACAACACAAGTGGCCATGGAGACGCCAAATGAATGGAAATCAGAGACGCTGCCGTACGCAAGTGTAAATGATTACACGTTGCAATGTTCCCTGTTCATTTACGTCCTCTGTTAACAGGTGGGACGTCATGTGAGGTTACAGCGATCAGTTACATAGTCGTAAATCTGAGCAGTAATGCAGGGCTGACCTGGGAGGGAAATAGGTGAAGAGAGACTCTCCATCACCCAGATCTATGTGAGAAAAACTTCATCTTTTTCTTTCCATTTTAATTTTCTGTTTGGCTTAAACACGTCTGACTGAACATGATAACGTGCCGAAAAGTAAAAGTGAAACCTGATCGCAAAAGGGGACGTGGCAGCATCGCTGCACGACGACGTTAAAGGGCCTGAAGAGGCTCCACTGGGTGCCCACGCCTGGTCTGCCCATCCCTCACCACCCTGGGGTGACAGCTTCCCCCTGCCTGCGGGCGCTTCTAAAGCCTGCCGTGCGTTATAAGTCAATGAGATATTAATAATTAACCTCTTTTTTTTTTCACGGTGAGACTAGACTCCCACAGCAGGACAAAGGAGCCGAGCGGGCCTCGGTCACCGAGCCCCCTCGACGGTACTTTTCCACCCGTGAGAAAGAGAAAGAAAGAAAATGAGTGAGAGTGGGAGAGAATCGGAGAGCTAAAGCCCACAGATGGCAGGCTGAAACATGGCACTGCCTCTTAAATACATGAACACAGACCCTTAGCCGTTTCAATGGGGAACCAATCCCTCTTGCAATTACCAATTGACAAGCTGCTTGGCTGGGGGGGGGAATTGGGCCCTTGCCTGGTTCCTGTTCCAGCTTCTGTCCTTTTTTTCAACTCGTCAGTGTCTCCATGTGTTCATGTGCGCATGGTTGCAGTTATATATTTGCATTGCTGGAAAGCATGTGACTCAGCAGTCCCTTGCCTCTTACATATCGCTGGCATGCATAAAGATAGAAACACAAACAAGGGCTCAACAAGTCACCAGCAGCACTGCTAATAGTAACGTGTCGGTGAAAAGAGTGTGTTTAGATCTGGGTCACTCGGAGCTCTGCATATTGAGCGCAGCACTGCCAGAACAGCTGTGAAATGCAGCAGAACGGGGAGTTTACTTTCTTAAGATTTTGGTCAAATAAACAAGTCATTGTTGAACCCTTTCACTTCACTCCGTGTGTTTTTCAGAGCACCTTCTCTCAACGCACACCTATAGCAGTATGGCAGGTAGTATTGCTCTGGTAAGTGTTCCAAAGGTGTCGCAATTAAATTCTATTTCTAGAAGCAAACGGAAAGTTTTGTTCCCAAAGGGCAGAAAAAGCACTCTTGATTCTGTGCCGTGTTTTGCTTTGTTATCAATAATTGCTTTTGTCTTGAAGATAAACAGGGTGGTGCGAAACAGAAAGCCAGCTTTTGTGGCTTTTGTCTTACTAATTTAGCTTCACATGTGTTTTGCACTCGGGAAGGACAAAAAGTTTCCGTGGGTGGTGTTTTTTTTTTTTTGACAGTTCAGGATTCTCTCTCGTTCTCTTTTCCTCTTTATCGCTCTCTTGCTTTCTCACACACACACACAAACATCACTCATGTTAAGGGAAGGCTTTTAGAGCAGCAGCAGAGTGGAAACAAAAAGTAGCTCTTAATGTTGCAATGAGGGAATCCCCTCCATGTCCTGATTGAGTGGAAAGAACCGTTAATATGTGAGAAAACCATACTGCAGCTGTTTGCTGATCATGATTCAACATTATACAACGTTCGCGTGGTGAGGTGATAACGGTTGCTGCAGAGCCACAAAGTCAGCAGAGGATGTTCACGTCCGTAATTTCTGTTGCCAAAACATACATGTAACAGGGCGGTTTCCCCTATTCCGTTGTTGTTTTGCATAAGAGACCGAACTGTTCCTGTGTTGTAAACATCAGATACGAAAAGGAAAGAGAAGAAAGTGAAGTCTGATAATAGAGCAGTGTGATAAAACCAGACCATAACACTCCAGCTGGGAGGAGTTATTCTCACTTGTTTTTGAGAATCCTGATACGCCATCAGTCACTCCCGTGACCTTTTATTTATAACGCAGCCAGTCAAACAGTGATCACATTCTCGCCCTCGAGGCCAAGACTCCTGCAGCGTCACCGAGCGCAAACACAAACAGCTCCACACCTTCTCCTCCTCCCCCGCCCCCCTCCGGGCCGGCAGGCGGAGAGCTTTGTCCCGTGTTAGCATCCTATGTCACCCACAAGGCTTGGCTGTGCATAAAAGTCATGAGTATCATCGGGGCCGCGTTCTCCTTTGGGTTATAGCTGTATCGTTTGCTCGCTTGTGAGGGAAAGGCGGTGTTTTGGTTGAAGCTGCCTTCACTCGTCTGGTATGAAAAGCTACACAATAAACTGGGTTGAGTGTTTTTCCAGGCCTCGCTGGCAGACTGAATCTTTTCCTTTCAGTGTTATCTTTGCTTTCAAAAAAAAAAAAGAAATTCTCACCACATGGCCAGGTGGCAGCTCATGTGTGAAACATTCATTGCAGCACTTTATATCTTTATTTGGCGCACAGGAAGTAGCGTGATGCTTTTTCATTTTACTAAATGTCGCACCTGCTCGTACTTGCAAGTGATTTCCTTGTTGGCGACGCTCCACTTGTCAACCTTGTTCGTTTTCAGAGCCAGATTACATGTTTGGAGTTTAACACCCGCCTGTACGCTAATTTCTCTTCGAGCCATGTGACAAATTAGATAAATACACGTGCGTCAAACAAGCTGTTTGGAGCCAGGTTCTGCTAAATGTGCTTATGTCATGGCCCTCAGACCTGAGCATCGGTGTGGGAGTCATGCACTGTTGGCTCAGGCTGAACTTTTCATCGGAACCCTCATGCGTGCTTTATCTCCTTTATCCGCACCGTGTCGCACAGAAGGCCGACGCAGCAAAAACACAAGACGTTCAGGAAATAATGTGACTGTCTTTTCATCTCTCTGTGTGCACGCACGTCTCCCGTGTTTGCTTCTGCGTGCAAAGCGCTAACTGATGGGACGCCGTCGCCACAATCAGACGAGTGTATGAGCGCATAATGAGGCGAAAGCCTCCCTCATAATGCTTCATTTTAAGCAGTCCCTCACTCTTCCCGCTCCGTACGTCTTTGACTCACAGTTGACTTTCCCACACTCTGCTCAAGCCATTCGTCTCCACTTTCATTTCATGCGGCCTGCCCTTACAAAACTGTACCTCAATGTTTTATAGGCATCACGTTATGCATCTATCCATATGCCGCTCTAAGCCACTGTGCGCTCGTATGGCCTTTACAGTATGTACTCGATACCCATGTTGTGTCCTGCTTGCACAACTGGTTAATCCACTGTCATGTCATAGCTGTTGTACAGGATTAAAGGTGTATTACGTGAATGCAACAATGATTCAGATTGCGTGTCTAGTGACGTGTGATGTGGCAATTGAGAAGAGGGAAATACGCAAGCTTACAAGAGTTAACCACATACACGGCACCGGTTAATGGTCACTCAGTCTCCTTTTAACCTGTGAAAACCATTAACTTGCCCATCAGCATGTTCCCCAGTTAATTATAGTGAAGGCAAACTTCAGGAAGGAGCTGATTGTCTGGGTTAATTTATTACTTCCAAATCAACTCTCACACGAGTTCCCAACAAGCTAAAAACAGTTTCCGTTGTTCATTGCTCACTCACAAACTCACAACCGTTCTCTTGCTTTCTGACAAAGCCTTTTCTGAACACGGTGGCAGCTGTGTTAAACCCGATTTTTGGCACCTCCCCGCCTGCTACCTCAGAGCTGACCTCATCCCGACGTGAAGGCTGTGCAGTGTCAGTCGGGCTGGAGGACCAAAACCTATCTCTTCACATGGCGTATTGATATTGCATTGACCTCAAGGACGCGCAGCGAGCCGCAGATTACCTCACTGGTAACACTAGCTGCATTGTGCTGAATTTTGCATGGTCACATTGACCTGGTTACTCCTTCATTATTCATGG
>JAUESE010000101.1:8121946-8133398 GCA_032274725.1 Malacoctenus triangulatus
CCCCCCCCCCCACACCCTCCACCCCCACCTCACTCCTGCAGAGTGTCTCAGAGCCAACATTCATATGTGTTAGTATGTCATCTGTTTATGTTAGGCTCCTCTTACACAGCACGCACACTGCCGCTCTTGTCACACACCTGCATTCGCCCACCTTAACTACTGCCAGCTGTGTGCTACCTTGAACTTTCATCTCCGCTCGTTTCGCTTCTTCCTGTTTGACAGGAAACGGCAGGTCAGCTGACCAGACGCCGCCGCACACCTGCAGCTCTAAATGCACCGTTATCCGTGGAAACATGCACTTGTTTTTTCAGCAGCCAGTTATTTGTTCCCACCCTTCTGTGTGTGTGTGTGTTTAGCACCAGTCCGTGCAGAGACCTCTTTCTCGTACTCGCCAAGCCACATGGTTTCCCCACATTTCATCACTCTCTTTCCCTTGTGGCCCGCCGTGCCAACAGCTCTCGGTAGTGTGGGACGACTCTCAAGCTTCAGAAGTCATCGGGTTTAGAGCCAAAGCCTGAATTTCCTCCCTCTCCTCGCTGCCCCCGACCCCACCCCATTCCTCCCTGAACAGTCTTTACAAGCAATCTGAGAAGCGTCCCAGTTCATACACAGAGCAGTGTGTACTCTGCTAACGTGGACGCAGTCGTCACACGACCCCCTCGAGGGAGCCGAACCTCTGAACTTTCCACAAAACCTCAGACACTCCTCTCCCCGGACACTGTCCCAATGGTACCATATGCAAGTGTGTGTATGTATAATCCAGGTGGTGGTCGTATGTCACCGGGGGGGTGTAAACTAATTGTCTTGGTATGCAAAAGGTCTCAAGCCTCACAGCAGACCTCAGTCTTATTACTGTCTCTGTCTGCTGGGACTCCTTTCTGCGAGTGCGCCCACTTGTTTTTTTGTTGTCGGTTGTTTGTTGTAACAGAGAAAAGAAGCCGACTGAGTGCTCAGACTTGAGAGCCCACAGTTTCACTGTGAAGAAGAGTTGTTGTTTTTTCCCCTTCCTGATGCATCTCATGGTCTGTGTGGTTGCAGACTGTTCAGTCTCAACACTGACTTGGGTTGTACCTCACACACAGCTGGTGGTTTTGCGCCGTCATGATTTGTACTTCACACGGGCAGAAGAAACTACGAGTTCAGAATGATTTCACATTTACATTTGTGTTCTCACAATTAGGATGATCGTTTTTCTTTTTCTTTTTTTTTTGAAGCTTCAGCCGACACTTGTTCAACTGGAAATGCTTTGTGGCCGGCTGGTACAGCTAAATTGCTTTTCACCCCGGCCACATGTGAGCTGCCAAGCGGGGGAAGGCACCAAACCCCGAAAAAAACCTCCTGCCAACACTCGGCTCCTTTCTCATACTGCTTGATTTTGTTGGATAGTTCCACAACAAAATGTGTCTTCAAACAATCCGTCATGCAATGCGTACATGTTGAAACAGAGGGGGGGGGAACAGAGCTCTGCACCCTCGTCGCACCTGAAACCTTCCACACAGAACTGCGTCACTGCGGTGGGGCCATCTGTTGCCCCCGAAACTTGAAGTAATGCCATGTGAATGATCATTAGCGCAGATAAGAGCGTGCCTAACCTTCAGTGACAGTTCAAAAGTGACCACCACGCTGCTGTGTCAATGCCGGTGGGGGTTGTGAGCAAGTGTGATGGAGAGCCTTGGCTTGGCTCGCCCCTCCTGTTGAACTCCTATCTTCTCCCAGAACACAGCCTTCTTTCACTCCTGTCACTCTGCTGATTAAAGGCCGGGGGCCCTCGGTGTGTCAGTCTGCCACACAGCACGTTTAACAAGGCCTGTGTTTACGCATTTTCTTCTCGACTCGGCGCACAGAAAGGTCTTCGGCGGAGGCTGGCTTGCATATAACACAGGCGACTCTGCCTCACAAAGGTTTTCATGCGTCGGCATAATAACCCCCGTCCATCGCAAGTTTGTGCAGCATGCAGGCGACTTTAATCCCACAGATATGCTTTGTGTGGTATCCGAGCTCGGAGTGCAGCACATCGAGGGGATCTTCAAACTACCCAGCGAGTCTTTAATGAGGCGATTTTCTTCCCCCTCAGTGGCACCTTGTGCTTTCAAAGAATGACAAGCATCATTACAAGTCTGGACAAACATGCAGAAGAGTATGCAGTAATAACAGAGTAGCGAATCAAGAAGAGTTAATGACGGGATAAATTGTGGGGGTTTGCACGGGCCTCCAGAGTTGGGGAGGGGAGGCAGACAAACGGAGCAGCAGCAGCAGCAGCAGCAGCGGCAGCAGCAGCAGCAGCAGCAGCAGCTCTGACACATGGCCCACATTCACAGCCGCCTCCCACGTCACTGTGCTCCTCAGAGAAAAAGCCCCTTTTGTTTCCTGGCGCGGGGAGGGAGGGAGGTCTCTGGGGTGAACCGCCGCTCGGTTCCACCGCTCCACCCGCCATCCCAAAAAAAAGAAAAAAAAAATAATAAAGAAAGAAAAAAGGGACCGGACTTCCCACCCCTGCCTGGCGTCCTCCCTACGCAATCCCCGCTTCAGCACACAAACACAGGCTCATCAGTCGGTCCACTACTATGGTCCTGATTGTTTTTTCCTGCTACTTAATGGGGTCAGGCCGCATTGTTGCATTAAAGACGTCGCCAACAATGACCTTGTTGTCAATACGTGTTCTGCTGGTCGTAGTGAAAGTCTCTTCGATTGGAGCGACACTTCAGTGTAAAATGCGACCCCGTGGCCAAAAATGTGACAAACTCACTTAGGATGCAACTATGCTGAGTTCATATGTTGATCACAACAGAAGATCAGCAGTGAAATTATTCAAAGTACTAATTTTAGGCAACAAAAGGCAGGAGTAGTAAAGACTTTACATGAACAGCCTATGAAATACTATTTGAAACTGTCGTTTTACACCAACCTCAATCATCTATATAACCTTATTCAACAAAGTCAGTGTTTAAAGTTTCCCTTCATTCACCCCTCTCCCCACCAGTCAAACAATCTGACTCCAAATTTCACATTTTAAAGTGTTTATTGTATAGAAATATGCTCATGTTTTACACATCTTTGTAGTTACAAATCGTAAAAAGAAAGAATATTAACGCAATTAGCATCACAAAGTTTTCTTTCCAACGTACAGGAGCATAGATCTCAGAGAGAAGCTCGATGTTACTGAGTGAAATGTTAAGCTCTTCAGTATACCTAATAGCTGGTGTGTGCGTACAGCTCGTTGCTCAGTAAGAGTGAAAGGAGTGTCTCGAAGAGTCGCTCCCGAAGTAGTCTCGATTTCCCTCCATCATGTACCCATGTACTACCGAAGAACGTCAGAGGACAGGACACGCCTTCTAGTGCAGAGAATTTATACAAACCTGCTGTGAATTCTCTCCAAACATAGTACAAGTAGGTTAATCAGGGTTACAGAGAAATGTTAAAAAACCCCAGACTCTGAGCCAACATTAATATATCATTTTTATACTCATAAGTTCTATTTCCACCCAGATCCGTCCGTTTTTTTTTGTTCTCCTGAGACACAGTTGAGAAACTGCACAGTGGGGGAGTCGCTTCTTACTGTGCAAAGTCTCCAAAAATGGGCGTTTAGCACACAAAGCTCCACTTCAGCCTCTTCTGGTGGTGGGGAGGGGGGGGGAGACAAGCACTGGAGCACTCTCTGCATCAGTTCTCCACTTAATTTGTCCTTAAGACTATCAGTACTGTTTATTGTACCACCTAGTGATAAAACTCAGCCCACTACAGCAGCTCTCCCTCGTCAGGAAAGCAGTCCTACTCAGTTCCTCTCGATCTGCTCGATGTCCAGCTCGCCGCCGAGCTGATACGCGTCCTTCCTCATGCTGCACAGCCCCGCCCACAGGGGCTCGCCGTCCTTCCCGTTGGTCGTTCCTGGTGTTACGTCGCCGAAATCCGTGCGGCTCCACTCCGCGTCCTCTCTGGAGGATCCGCCGATCGCGTCGTCTTTGGTCCGGGTCGGCGCGCCCTCCGAGCCGTCGTCGTCGTCGTCGTGGCGCTGAGCGGCGCTCCTCAGGGTGGGGAGGGTCTGGCTTGACTCGAAGCTGTCTTCGCCTGTGATTCCAGGGCAGCTCAGGCTGTGGAAATTTCGAAGTTTCTGTGGAGAGACGGATCATTTTGTTTTAGAAGAATAAAAGTGATGTTCTCTCTAAAGTCTATGGAATTTCAGGACATTTTTCAGGAATTTGTTTCGAAAAATTGGACTGGCAAAGATCTATAATCTCCATGGTGTCCGTGTAACAGGCCACTTGACAGGAAGATGCAATTTATTTTGGACATTTCTGCACATTTGATGTCATGCTGCTTCTGTTCCCTGTCCCACCTTCCAGTTTTTTCATGGACGTACCATCGAACAAACATCCAAGCTGAGACATGAACACAACCAAAGGCATTCGAGCCATTCCAGGAACACAACGCCTTCACTGTATTTTTATAGTATGTTGGTGAAAGTGCTGGACACTGAACAGGAACTGCTTCAGAATAAAAGCTTTGACAGGAGTAAATTTAGCCTCACTGAAGCAACAGGTGAGGAGTGTCGAGGCCGCGCTGCGGTGGTCAGAGGTCCAACAGGAGCCCAGGCAGCAAGTGGCCAGCAGACACCCAGAGGGGGGACACATCACTCACTTCAGCCCGCGGCTCCACTGGCACCGCACAATGCACACATGCATCTGGAAATCCCAGGAACCTCTTTGGGCAGAATACACTTGTGCCAATGTTGCTGCAGGCGACGTCCTGCGACAGCTGCACACGCAGGAATGGGAAGCTTTACGACAGGGGCTTATCCAATCTGTACGGCTAATGTGGAGGAGGCAGGACAGCTGCCTCCTGCCTGACCGCTGCGCTGCCGAGACAGGAGGACGCGGGAGAATAGTGGCTCTGTGAGACCTCCTGTCATTTGTGTGCTTATGTAATTCTCAACAAGCAGGAGCCTGTTGGAGTCGCAGCTCAGGGCCAAGTTTAGGGACCGCTGGTGCAGCTGATCAATAGTTGGAAGATAAATCTACTTGAAGTGACAATGGTGCAGAGAAAGGAGCACAAGTGTTCCAATCCATTCAGTACGTCCACTGAAAGTTTGTCCGATAGCAGAGAAATGAAGAAAATTTGTCTGATGAACAAGTTTATTTATCATAAAAGTTCTCATTAGAAGGACTAAGTAGGTGAAAATGCACAGGGGGGAGGAAAGGGGAGGGTGAGAATGTGAGGTTATGATCAAAGTCTCGCCAAACAGCAGTGGGAAAGGTCTCTGCATCAGGCAGCAGTGGATCAAAAGGGGCCCTGCTGTTTTTCTTGGCTCCGGTCAAGCGGGCACATTTGTCAGCACCAGGCCAGTGTCACATTGCTGCCTTCGGCATTAGCACTCCAGCGTCTGCAGTCAGACTGCTGGCCCGGGCTATGGGACCGGACTGATAAGGTCAGAAGAAGTCTGGCTCGGCAGAAAGAGCGGCATCGGCGCTGCAGTTCGGGCTTGGATCAAAGAGGTGCGGCCTGTCTTGCCTGCGACTGCCACGGCTCGTCATCCTTCCACCCACCGAACGGAGACTAAAAAGTCTCCTCATCCATACTGACCTTGACTCTCAGTCATTAAAAGCTGATCAATAGCTCATGAGGCTCGGTTGTGGCAGCGATCCACCCACTGAGCTGAATTTACAGAAATCAATATCTCCTTACCCGACACGTATCCCCCCCCTGCGCGACGATCTATAACCTCTGCCACAGCTGCTCTACTTCCTGACATTCACGGAGCCACAGCGAGCCACGCCGAGGGTAGCAGTTTCTCACTGAGTAAATTACACCACTGTGGCGTGTGGAAGAGAGAGGACACTTTAGAGACACACTCAGCACTGCCACCAATCTCTGACTCGTAAGGTGACTTTGAATCCGGAGAGGGACACGTGGGAAGCGCGATAAAGCCCTTCGCATGAGTGCCAAGCAAGCCCAGTCTATCATGACAAGAGAGTGTTGTTTCCACCAAGACACTTCAATCTTTAGAGCGTCTTACTTTGGCTTCAAATTTTAATTTAAAGAGTTTTCAAGGAATCATGATCGAACATAACCATCCTTTGGAGAATCAATGTCAGAGATACGAACAGATCCAAAAGTAACCTGCTCAGCACTTTAATATTTGCAGGTAAAAATATGACAAGTTTTTTTGATGAGACATTTTTTTCTCAGCGCTGAATTTGTCCCCGTTCGGTGTGTGCGTGTGCATTCGCCGCCGGCATGTCGTGTCGCAGCGGTTGAGACACCACTGAACTCTGGGTGACTTTCTCAGAGGGGCCAAGTCCAGCTCTGTGTTTATGATCCAGCCAGTGTTACGTGTGAAACGCCACACAGTGTGCCTGTGTGCTCGACGGGGCAAAGAGACCCGACGCCTGCCGGGAGGGTGCAGATAAAACCGATCGTCAACCTCTGGCAGCGATCGGCGTGCGTCGATACGTTTTAAACGCCAACACATCTGTTCCACTGACTCCTTTCTCGCCGCTGCTTTTGTCATGTGTTCCTCATCCAGCAACACACTGAACAGGTCATGCTTTCCCTCTACTCTCTCCAAGTACAAACACACGCCCACATTGCGGAATGTGACCCTGAACGGGCCTGCATGAATGAACGCCTGCATTTAATGACAATGCCTGCAGAGACATTTTGAGGTGTGCTGAGGGAGAACAGAGACAATGGCCTGACCTTAACTGGAAGTGTTTGTTTATCCAACACGTACAGGGGAAAAGTTTCCCCCAACAAAAGAGAGTAACGAGCGAATGTTACTGAGACTGATGGAGCCAGCAGAGCCTCCAGCCGGCACGGCCGTTTCCTGAGTGTGGTCGTGTATAAAAGGACATAAAGGCTGAACCAACCTGGGTCATTTTTGCCAGATCCAGAGAAGGCCTCTGTTTGTGTGTGTCTGCGGGTCTCCGGCGCTTCACGCCGATCTTCTTGTCGTTCAGGACGCACGGTTGCGAGCGGCTGCGGGCGAGCCCTCCCTGACCTCCGCGGCGCTCCAGCTCTGGAGTGGAATCGGGGGAGCTGGGTGGCGAAGGCCCGCGGGGCTCGGGCAGGCTAATTTGTTCGTCAGAGAGGTAGACAGGCTGTGAGGAAGGCTCGACGGGCGCGGAGGAGGAGGAGGAGGAGGAGGGCGTCAGGCAGCTGAAGGCGGAGGGCCAGTGGTTCTTCTGGGCGAAGCAGGGCGGCTCGGGGCCGTTGGAGCGCGCCGGCAGGCTGAAGCTGGAGCTGCGCTGCATGGCCGGGAAGCCGAGCGGCACGTTGGCCGCGCTGCCGCGCTGGACGCTGCCGCCGCTGTGGCACCGCCTCTTCTCCACGGCGGTCCACACGCGGGAGCCCTGCGGGCGCCAGGCGGAGCGGCAGCCGCCCAGCTCGTCCGAGCAGGACAGGGACCGGCACTGTCGCTTGCTGGGCGGGGCGGTGGAGGACGCGGCCTCGGCCAGGCTCAGGTCCTGCAGCAGGCTGGTGATGGTGCTGGAGGTGGAGCCCACGTCCCAGTCCCACAGGGCCGAGCTCCTGTCCGCCTCGGGCAGGACGTCCCACAGGCTCTCCAGGCTGGTCCCAACTGGCCGCTGCTGGATGGCACAGCTGTGATCCACCTCACGCCAACGACTCGACTCTGGAACAAAGATTCATATTCATGGAGCAGTTTAGACGGATGACATATCTGCACAGGAGTTTCAATTCTGCAAGCTTTTTTGGTTACCACTGAGCCTATAGAGCACCTAGTCTATCTATTTAAGAGGAATAACATTTTATCATCACTGATAAGATCAATTTTTACTCTCGTGTCACGTTTTTGTGAAAATTTAAAGAGCAAAACATTCAAATTCAACCAAAATGAGAATAATTTCTCTGAGAAACAAAGGACTTCCTCTCCTGGACTCTTTCACCATTTACAGTTTGGCAACATGAACAACGTCAATGACACCATTCCAGTGTGGGTCAGTGCATTGGGTCTAAAATGTGTACTTTGTGTTGCCACAACTCACTGCTTTGTGTAATTGGCACTAAAAATAAATCCTGTCCTCCAGGCTTCGGTGTCACAGTCTGTAACCACAGCTGATTGAAAAAAGAAAGAGAGCTCCATGTCCAGCTCGCGCAGAGTGCTGGAGAAAATGCCAGCGCTCACTATGGACGTAAGTGTTTTTGTCGGGATCTACAAAAGTTCCGCGTCACTGGTTGACTCGACACCGCGACAGGAAAGCACCTGCTGGTGTCACAACAAAACACTCTCGTGAGTTGCTGAAAAGGTCAGCCAGCTCTGAGTCAGACACTAAACATCGAGGCCACTGCCCACTCCTGGAATGCAAAAGGTCTATTCTTCTTCACTGGAGATAAAAATCCCCAAAATACCAGCTACAATACATGGGCAGGACAAAGAACAAAAGGCCTACTGCAGCAGCTGTCCCCTGCCAACACTTTGCCATCTTAGAAGCCGAGTTTGAAGTTCTTGCAAGGACAGCGTACAATCAACTGGGCATTACACGGGACGTCCAACGTCCAACGTGTTTTTTTTTCACCACGGGGAAAAAAAAACACGTGTCCTGCTCTGACGCATCGAGATTCATGCCGAAGGAAAACCACTAATACGCTTTAGCGTGCATTCGTTTTGGCAGGAAGACCAGCCAGACGTGTTCTATATGACGAATGTGAGGATCGGCTTGATGCAGCTGCCTGAAAGCTATAATGCAATAAATCCTCTGAAACATAACGACGCGACACCAAGAACCAATCTCCAGTTTGTACAAGCTACAGCAGTCTATTTTCAGTATAAGTCAATGATAACAGAACAATTTCTTTTTGACTTTGATGATTACAGGTGGTTTTATTTTACAGATCACCAGACAGTTTGTAGCAGTGCTGCTCGTGTCAGGTGGAAAACTCTTACCCATGAGTCCACATGAGAAAAGTGCAGTCCCCTGGCTCATGGTCTGTGCCTGGAACTGTGGAAGGACAGAAACGGATTCACTGTCAGCTCAGCAGCACGGAGACGAATACAGAAAATAAAAGCACTAGAGCATTCAGTAAGAGGCACCAATAAATCAACAATACAGGTAAGAAGTGAAACCGATCACTGAGCTGCATTTTTTGTGAATGTATAACTGGTCCTGTAACTCATCAACGGAGTGTTCCACTATAAAGGCGTCAGATTGATGATCTGCGCCCCCCCCACACACACACACACACACACACACACACACACACACTCCGAGCGTGATGACTTCATTTCACGAGACTGGAAGGGCGAACTCGGTTCGCATTAGTGGGGGGGATTTTCCTCACTGTGCGCTGGAAGGAGTAAAAGTCTCTGCGACTTGGATGGATTCATTGTGAAAAATGGATTCAAAACTGGAGAAATACCCCAGATGACAATTGGCAACCATTGTGACGCAATTATCAGTAATTGTAACATAAATAACTTTTTTTCCCTCAGTCTGAATAGTTCTCCTGACATCGCTTCCTGTTACTCAGTCGGGAACTACTTATTCATTTCCCAAAAATCTGATTACGAGTGGCTGAGAGCGACATTTTAGACGTGATTCAACTTGACAACGTAGAAAAGAAAATTGTGGAGCCACAGAGCTGCTAAAAAAAACCCTCCTAATTCAAAGTAGCACCTTGTCTTTCCCTCCCCTGACAGGCCCGGGTGAAACTTCTTGGCGAAGCCGCATGTAAACATAAACTGACAGGGAAAGGAGTAGGAAATAACATCTCACCGGGCCCGAATCCGTACGTTTGGATGTTACATCATCGGCACCCTTCTTTTCCAGTGTTTTCTTGTAAATGATCACCATGGCAACACACATCCTTGTCCCACACCATCGCAGTCATGGTAAGTAAGGCGGGAGGCCATCTTGGCGGGCGGGTGCGGTTTCGAGCAGGCTGGTTTCTCTCCGGCTTAAGACGGCCGCGCTCGACTCCTCCAGGAATGTGCTTCACTCCTCGGCCCGGTCCTGAGCGGGCACACAAAGATGAGCGCAGGATTAGGATTCAGTACATTTCTGACATTCTGCACGACCATATAAGAGGAGAACAATCCGGCTGGATCGGGGCGAACAGATCCCCCTGGGTGGGGGGCCCTGAAACACATCATCAATGCAAAAGTGAACCCGATGCTCCGCGGAAGGAATTCTCAGCTGGAAATCCAACATGTTCGCATCAAATTCAAACCATTCTCTGTGACTCTGCAAATTTTGCTGCTTCTCCGAGAATGGAAGTGATAAAAGTTCCTGAAACTTCAGCAACATTAATGTCAAACACATGCTCGCTAGCAAATTAGCTGGAGCTATGATTGCATGTGTGCTATATCTTTGGGGCTTTCTGTATGACTGATGATCTGTCCAAAATGCATAAAAAAAGCAGAAAACTAAAAATGTCCAAACTAAAGAGGGGCCAAAACCAGTCCACAAACTAGACTGGATGAAGATTTGAATTAGTGGACAAGAAATGTATCTCAACAAGCGAGACTCGCAGGACAAAGCTAAGAAAAGTGATTTGTGTGAATGACAACGAAACTTGCCATCGCGTTTCTTCTGCTCTGACTGTCCACGTCTCCCTTTTCACGAAACATCTTGTTCGATGTGTACAAAAGTAGAAACTACCCGGTGGGATTTCAGGAGTTCACTGGGTTGACATGCTGTTTTTTTCCAGCTCTTAAGTGTGTACGGAAACGTTCCCAGCGAGCGCTCACGTTGACTGACAGGGCTTCGCCCATGCTGTCACACTGCAGCCAAAACGCTAAAATGACATTGAATTTTCACTTCCACAGATCTTTTTTTTTTCTGGCACGACACCAGATGTGGAACTCTATCTATACTCTGTTTCATTCTTCTCCGTTCATGTGAAGGAGAGGGCGAGTTTCCTCAAAAGGGTTCTGCTCTGAGCCACACAGAGAGGGATAGAGCAAAGTCAAAGTTGTGTAATTGAATCCTCAGGGGCTGGCTGGGAATAGCTGACCTTGCGGTTATCAAAACAACACTCCTCACATTAATGCTGCACCGCGATTACAGTGAAACTGCTGATTAGCCAGAGACAAATACTGTATCTATATAACATCACGTAGGATCTCAACTCCAAATAGATCAGCCGCACTCGACACAACGGCAGGTAGCGGGACTTGAAAACACAGAGAAGTGGACACAAGAAAGTCATGTGATGCCTGCAAGGTCAAAGGGTGTCCGCTTAAATGACAGAACAACTGCAGGCGGAGGAGAGAAAAAAAAAAAAGGAGAGGACAGAAAGAGACGGTGGACGTGAAACAAAAGAGTGCTCTGTGCAGAGGACGCAACACCGTGGGAAACAAAAGAGGCGACATCAGAGGTTGCGGGTGGTGGGGTGGAGTGGAGTGTGGCAGGCGTGTGTGCGTGTGTGTGTGTGTGTGTGTGTGTGTGTGTGATGTGGTGGGTGGAGGAGTGTAGCATCACAAGGCCCTGCGAGAGCT
>JAUESE010000101.1:8195943-8211175 GCA_032274725.1 Malacoctenus triangulatus
TCGAGCGGGACTGCGAAGCGGAATCAATGTCGGACACCTGAACAAAGCAGTTTAGCCAAGGACAGCTGAGAGCACATTAGGCATGCATCCTCGTGAGTGTCCTTCCAAACACAGCCCGGGAAATTAAGATCACATTCGGGGGGGGGGGACGACCCACGGGAAGCACACGCTGGAAGGTTACACAACTTTCAGCCACGCCAGTGACAGAGACCTCTCAAAATCACATGAAAAAAGTCACCGCCAGTGTTTTCACGGACCTCGAAGGAAGCTGTGAATACGCCGTTACCATGAGAACAGCTTCAAACAGGTGAAAGTCATCTGACACATCCCATATGTTGCCAAGATCTTTTTTTTTTTTTCCCTTTCCCTGAGCGACAAGCCCCGCCTCCTCGCCGCACACACGCCATCCTCCCCACACTGCCTTCTAATTCTCCAGCCAAGAAAAGCACAGCTGAAGATGTTCCGTGGATTATCTCCACAAGAGAACCACGTGCACGTGTCCACCCTTAGGTAATCTACCGGGCATGCACACACTGCATGCTACTAGCCAATCACGTCTCTAACTAGCCGGGCTGCTACTCTGCTTCACGTGACACCAAAGTTAGGTGTACCCACCTGTGCTGCTCTGTGGGACGCCACTGACAGACAGCTCCATGGCCAATGTGAGTGCTGCACGGTGCTCGCTCGCTCTCTCTCTCTCTCTCTCTCTGCTTTAGGTTGAAGGGAACTGTTGCAACTAAGCTCGACTCAACCGTTTAATGCCATTATTAACACTACTTACGGCTTTAGCCAACCAAGAAAGCGCCCAGCAGAGAGGAGCACGAAGGAAGGGCCCTCCCACCTGCACACTTTTCTATAAATATTTCCACTGATTTCACTCCAGCTCGCATCTTTGTTTTTTTTTTTCCCAAGAAATCTCTGCTTTGACGCCAAATTTGAACGTAACCATGTGTAGAATGTAGATGGCTCAACAAGCCATGTGCAAATGTACACTTTGATGTGAGATGATAAAAGGAGAAGTGGTTTGTATTGAAAGAACTTCCAATTTATTCAGTAGGTGCAAGAGGAATAACGTGTCAACTTTTCATCAATATGCATGCTTGAACATAAAACGCCACGCACGCAATAAGAAAAGGCTCTTCACAGATGTACTGGAGCCCTCGCGCAAAAATGAGAGGCAATTTCTTGAGACGTACGCGGCGCTGCAGGGAGGGGGTGGGGTTGGCAGGCAAGTAAAAGAGATGTTTTCATTAAGTGGCCCTGCAACATCTTATTATTTTCACTCAATTTTCTCCTGCTCCAAGCTGTAAAAGAAAAAAAGAGTAACAAGTGCAAAAAAAAATAAATGTGCATCGCTGCATGCAGAGCTCCACTTTTCCTCTTTCCTTAAACGTGAAGATTATCTATCTCTGATTACCACCGAGACCTACATTGCCTAGCAACACACAATTAAGAAGTATGCTTTCCGATCGTCAGCTCGGGCTGCCCATTATCATATGAAGTTACTGAAGCAACAAATGTCAGCTACATGCAAATGAGTTTGTTGTGTTAAAAGTATTACACAGAACAGGGGTGTTTGGGGGTGGGGGGGGGGGTGTTGTGCTACTGTGACCTTGGTAGGAAGTATGCGTTTCCCCAAAGCTCAAACAGGAACCTTCCCTCACTTCACCTCCTCCCACAAGTCCCCCCCCCGCCCCTCTCCTCTGGATCTTGCACTTCGCTTCCTCTTTTCCTTGATAACGCTGACAGAGACGGCACTTCATAGAAGTCATTACTCAGTAACAAGTGCAGCAGCCCACAGGCCTATTAGAGAGGCAGGCTAAAATACGGGGTTATGTGGCATGAAAACAAGGTTAAAAGATTTCATTCTCCCTTCGCTCATCAGCTCTCATCAGAAGGAAAGCATATATTGAGCTGTTGGAAGGAGAAATCAAAGGCTTGTATGTATAAAAATGATCTCTGATTGGTGAATTTACTCTCACAGAGAAGCTGTGAAATAAAATCCTGATCAATTGTTTGAGACAAACGAGTATCACAAATAAAATGTAACAATACTGAATACATTAACCACAGTTTATGGTTAAAACTGTCTAACATGATAAGAGACAAACTCCTCTCAAGTTAAAGCTCTGTAAGAGATCTGAAGCATTTATTCGGAAGCTCACGACTAACAAAAAAGCCGTAATTGAATTCTAAAGCAAACCTAATAAATTCTGTACGAACAAAGATTTGAATGTTTAACACCGGTGGCAAAGCGTGGCCGAGCAAAAAGAGCACAGAGCAATTCACTTCAAATTCACTTTGGACGTTTAAAGCGGGTTAATTTGAGTTTATCTATTAGCCCAGCGAAGCCACAAATCAACCATCTTTCAGCTGTGCTGAGCTGAAACCAGAAATTTCAGGGATAGTGTCTATAAAAACAGCTACCTATTATAGTCTACACAAGCATACATCCAATTAGTGTAATTGGATTTGAGGCAGTTAAGCCTGCGATTAGAAGAGAGTGCGGTGTAAAATAGAATGACAGCAACTCTGCATTAAAGAAATAACCTTTCACATACTAAACACAAGCCGGATATTTTGTGTATTTTAGCAACACTCTACTCACTCTGTCTGCTAATACAGATGCACATTAGCTGGTAAAAAAACATCCTTCAAATGTTTTGCGAGGGCTCTCTCAGAGAATTAAACTTTCACAACAAAAAGCGATCGAAACAAAGTACAGGATGAAGCGAAATAACAGGGCAGTGCTGGAACAAAGCCGCGAAAAAAACAAATATTCTGACCAACGACGCTAAAAAGTGAAATAAAAGACCCCAAAAAAAAAAAACCCCGTTGACCTCAATAACAGGAGTACTGCTCACAAGAAATGTTTCAACTTGATGATGAGACAGGATCCCCTCCGGCAAATGACACAACTCTGCTGCAATACATGTATAAATAGTTGCGTAATTTTAAGAAGAAGAAAAACACCTCTCTGAGCAAAGCAGCTTAACTTGTCAGATGCATCTTATATGCTACTCCTCCATTCAAAAACACTGCCTGTGTGTGTGTGTGTGTGTGTGTTGTTGTTGACGTCGTGCGCCAAATATCTCTCATATAGTGAGACACATAGAGAGACATAGAGATGTGCCACTGTGCTTCTAATCTCAAACAAAACACAAGCAGATGAACCAAGTTACAGCCAACCTCCAACTATTATTCAGCAATAAGGAGAGACGAAATAGAGAGAGAGAATCACTGAGAAAGTTCAAATATGACATTACTTGTGTCGGGCGTTGTGGCCATGGTGGAGACTATGACAGGCGGGCCAGTGCGACGTCCTACCAGCTTGGTGTTGTTAAGATTTTGGGCTTGCAGAGTGGCAGAAGTACTGACGGGAACGATGGTGCTTTCAGGGGCAGCGCTGATGCCTTTCCGGAGAAGCTGCGGGCTGTGGAGAGGGCTCGCCGCTGCTACAGGTGACGCTGGGGGAAGGTTGGGGGCTCTCTTCATCAGCTCCATGGGGGAGTAGGAGCCAGAGAAGGTCTTTGGCGCTGCTCCAGGGGTGCCTGGAGCCGGTGGAGGCTGCTGTCCAAGAGCAGACATGGAGAGACCGGTGTGGGCATTGTACATGGGGAATTGTCTTCCCTGAGTCACAGCGCTGCTGTATCCTCCAGGACTGACTGGAAAATTCCCAGTAGCCACGGGCCGCGCCCCCAGGTAGCTGGTGGTCTCCAGGAGATGCTGGGAAGGCGCGCTGCTCGGTCTTCTGCCAAGAAACTCCCCCATCCTGGGCGACACAGTCTGGATGGTGGTGGGAGGCTGCTGCATTAGGCTGGGGTCCATCGTCAAGCCCTGCGGCTGCATGTAGAGGTCATTGCGGTGGCTGAAGCTGTTGGATCGAGTGCGTGTTGCTGCCCCGCCTGTTTTGCAACTCAGCAGCACGCGGGACAGAACGCGGGCCTGGGCTAAGTTGGGGGCCACGGACCGGACGTCGTGGTCCTCCATCATCCCCAGCGTGGCGGTGGAATCGAAGCCATGTTGCAGCAGCAGAGTAATCGTGCTCTCAGCCAAGCCTTCGGCGCGCAGAAACGCCAAAAAAGTCGGGTCCACCATCCTTTTGGGGTCCGCGGCGCTGGGGTGTTGAGGGGGGAGGCTGGAGGCCATTCCAGCTGTGGCTGCCACCATGGAGGAGCTGGGGTCATAGCTGGGATCATAGGGCAGCCTCTGGGAGGCCACGGCTCCGTACGCCCGGGGGAGCGCTCCGTCCATTCCCTGAGAAGCTGGGTCCCCCACTGAACTGATGGCAGCTGGCTGGCGCTGTTCCAGGGACAGGCTGCTGTAGGCCTGGCGGGCGGACAGAGACGGCACTTCCGCGGCGTAAAGAGCGAGAGGGGGCTGGACCCCGTACACGGCAGGAGAAGGAGATCTGCCACCAATACGCTGCGCGTCTGGGATCATCTTAGATCCCAGCGTTTCCCGGTACAAACGGCTCAGCTCGTGGAGGGGGGGAGGGGGAGGAGGCGGCGGAGGGGGCGGGGGAGGCGGCGGAGGGGGCGGAGGGGCGGGCGTAGGTGTGGAAGCCGAGGCCAGCATGGAAGGTGTGGCCCGCGCTTGTCCTTGATCCCAGGTAGGCCTCACCCCCCCGGCACCGGGTCCATAATGCGATCTGTTGAACAAGTGCTGGTTATCCCTGTAAAACCCCGACTCTTCGGGCGGCTGACCTGACAAGGCGGCATCTGCCAGGAAGTAATCCTGAGGTGGCGCCGAGGCCCGGCCGGCCATCATTTGCCTGAGGTAGAGGCTGGCGCTCAGGTCGGGCACCGACTTCTTCCTCAGCAGCTGCTGGCCATGCCAGTCCGGCTGCGCGGGCTTGGAGAGCTGCAGGAAGGGCTCCTGCTTGTCGCCGCGGCTGAGGTAGTTCTCGAACCACTCCTCCACGCCGCTCCGCTCCGGCGGCAGCGAGCTCCTTCGCCCGGCGAGGGTGCCGCAGAAGTGACAGCGGCTGGCGGCCCCGTCGCTCTGACCTTCACTCCATTCGGGACCCCGCTGGCCCTGAGAGCCGGCGAAGTGCGACTGCTCGCTTGAGTTAGGCATCAGTGAAGACAATAAAGAGGACAGCTCTAAAAGCGGAAAATAGAGCCGGGTGTAGCGTTTCAACTCTCCAGTTACACTCGGCCCCAATCAAAAAGGAGGAATGGAGGGGACAGAAGAAAAGGTGAAGCAGAAGGTACCCTTAGACCTGATCAGCAGCTGTAGGCCCCCCCCTCCCTTCACTCTTAAGTCTGCGCTATCATGTAGCTCCCTTCTGGCAGCCTATCTAAATAATTCAGCCCTGGAAACATTAGAAATACACGAGGAGAGAGGTACATCGAGACAAACACATAGAAACACTGCACACACACACATAAATGTAACACACCTTTCGGGCGCAGCTCTACTCCATCCTACATACAGCAGGGCTCAATGCTTGTGAAGGGCATCATGGCTACATTCCTAACTAAGACTGTGAGTAAGAAATTGGGGTGAAAAACACATGGTGGACAATGGCAACTGGATGGAGGAGGGGACGAGACGCTCTAATCCAATGGGGGTGGATGCCGGCCGTTGGCAGGAACAGTCCTCCCGTCCACTGCGGTTGCCACAAGGGGATTAGCATCGAACTAAAACCTGCTTAAATCCACTGCCCCCTGTGACATCACATGAACTAGATAGCATACGCAGCCAGCACACGGCCGGGGCCCCTGAATGTGTTTATAGAGTGTAAAGCTCCTCTGTTTATGGTGCTCACTCCTCACCTCTCGGCTGGCCTGGAGCCGCTGTCCCTCCGGGCCACAAATGGATCCTCCCAGAGGGACCGGTGGAGGTTGGGGACCGGCATGTAGTGTAACCCCGGAGACAGGGGGGGGAGGGAGGGGGAAGGGGGAGGGGGGGGCTGTGAAGTCCAGTCAGAGAAGTAGTGCTGAGGGTCACATTTAATCTGATGGCCGCTCGGGGGACGACGGGAGGAGATCCTGTTTACTCATGCACAGCCTCCTCTACTGGGCGATTTCAGATTCACTTACATACTACGACACGCATGTGAATGCCAATACACACAAAAATGTGAAGACTGAGGATCATTCAGTGTCCTAAAAAGTCATGTTATAGCTTCACAATGTATTGAGAGTCTATATTTATTCCTCTCCTAGTATACAGCTGGACTGACCATCAATTTCCAAACTGATTTGTTTGACCGGCTCCTTCAAAAGCCAAAAAATATGAGCAGACGAATAGCGGAGAGAAGAAAAGCCTAAATTTTCAAAGGTGGTCTCTGTGATTATTTGGTTGTCAGAACTGCTAATTTCCTGTAAATCATGCATTCAGTCAATCAACAAATTGCATTGGGCCCTTTAATACCAAGCGTAAACACGCTCTTGTGCTCTGATCATATTGAGGTATGAATTTAAACTGATTACATTTACATATTTTAAGCGTATTTTCGGTGTCCACGCTGGTAATTTTACAGCGCTTCCTGTCCAGGCCGGAGGGGGAAACATAAAGCAAAAGGAATGTTTTTAAAAGCAAATTATGAAGCTGCTGGGAGGTTTTTACAGGGTTCTTAAAGAGGGGGAGGACATGTTTGTTTGACAACTGGAATACAAAACACTTAATCTGGGTTTGTTGTGTCCTGGCTGCGTCTTGTGGTGTCATTTGGGGGTCACATGGTGCGTAGTTTCTATGCAGACTTCGCATGCACGAATTAATACTTGCAATGTTTGTTTTTTTCCCCCCCCGCTGAATCAATCAGTGTGAACGGCACATTCAGCCGAGCTTTATTTCCTTCTCCCAGAACTTGCACTTTGCTGTGACACACACCAGATGTGCAGCGGAGCATTCGCAGCTTATCTGAGATGGTACCATCGGAGAGATAACTGCCAGTGTTTACTTGCCGTGACAAGAGCAATGTAAACAGTGGCAGGAGGAGAAGAAGGGAGCTTTGATAAGTGTGTGATGGGGGGGGGAGGCAGATAACGCTGCGAGGCTGCCAGTTTTGACTTCACCTTCCAAGACAGACGACGTGAGATTGGACAGAGCGGCAGAGGAAGGGGGATATGACCGACTGGACTATGACAAGCCGATGGCTACGCGCCGATCTCTATCTGTTACATCTGTCCAAAACAGGCAACTGGGACTCAGGAGAATAGCTGTTTTTTCCCCCCCCCTTTTTTTTTTTCACTACAAGTCTTTAGCGACTTCCTCCGGGTGCTCCTGAAGCTAAGATGCTGAGACAGCGTGACCGAGACGAGCTAAATTTAATACAGTTTAGGACTGACGAGACGCTTCTGTAGTACCACGTTTCTTTGTGTCGTCCCCGCTACCTGTCAGACGACACGCGGAAACCAGAGTGACGCAACCATGATTTAATAATGAAAACAATAAACAGATTTTTTTTTTTTAATTGTGGAACATCCAAACTGGAAAGTAGGTCAAACTAAAATAAGTTTTATCCCCCCGCCCTCCACCCTCCTCCACCCTCCTCCTCCTCCTCTGTGGCTCCAGGATGATGCACATCTGACGAATGCTTCCCTTCATTAGAGGTAAAGCATACGTAGCAATTTCCTCGCCGTGATTTCTCGGCGCTCGCCGTCCTCCCAGGTCTGAGTCTCCCCCGCGCCGCCTTTTTTTTTTTTTTTTTTGTGTCAACCGTAAAACACACCATTAATCACCGCGTTGCATCTCTCCGCGGCGATCGCAGACAATAACTTCTTTTAATAAGCCCCTTCCAGGGCTGTGTGTCACTCAGCGCCCCGCTTCCTGACAAAATATTAATAACAATAATAAACATCTCAAAGAAACGGCCGGGCTCGTGTTGCTAAAACCGAAACGAGGATGGGGCATATCATATCTCCCACCACGCAAATTGCTGCATTTCCCACAATTCATAAGCAGCAGAAGCCGGGGTACCAAATTCATCTTGTCTACACTCGCTGACATGCCTCTCCTGAGAGCTGCTCCATAATTAAGTGAGCACGCTATACAACACTCATCAAGCAACAGGGATTCTGTATTTGCTAGCATGAATAATACAATAAAAGAAAACTCCCATGCTACACACTGGATATTTGGTGAGCGGCATTAAAACCCGGTGCCAGCGCCCCGGCCTGCTCGCTCCCAGCCAGCCACCGCGCTCTGAGAAAGACCTCTAGGTGCAATGTGTTGAACAGACGTCCAGCAACAGTCATGCCTTTGGAGCAATCTGGCCATCTTTCTAGGGCACAGGACGCTAACGGCAGGACTTGGCAGCCAGCGCGGGCAGAGATAGCCGCAGAATGATTTAGATAGCTGCGACTCTACAACTGCTGATCCATTAAACTTTCATGGGGACTTCATAAATTAAAACCATGACTGGAAGAACTTGAAAATTCTACTCAATTACTGTGATTGTACAGTATATTAATGTTTTAACGAGCCTCTGGGCCTTTTTTTCTCACTCTGAACGCGAGTGCAAGGTGGGGGGAGGGGGAGGTGGGGGGGGGGGGGGCGAGGGGGAAAGAAAAAAACATGGTACCAATTCTGATGCGATGGCTTTCGGAGGGTTTACATCTGCTGTGCTATCGAGACACTGTCCTCCGCCTCTTTACCACCTCGCAGCTCTGCATGTGGACGGCGCGGCGTGTCGCATTCGCATGGTCGGGAGGAGCGGCGGGGCAGAGCGAGAGCCGCTACAGGGCAGGACCTCGCGCAGACTTGGTGAAGCAACTGATTAGAGTTTTGTCTTCCATTTTAGCGGCTTGGTTCGTTCCATCTCGGCTTTCGTGCTCCGCCTGCCTATCATTATCAAGCCAGTGGCCCATACTGCATCACAGATGGGGCAGACAGAAGGGAGAGACGACAGCCCGCTTGCTTTTTGGAGAGACGAGGAGTGTGCAGCTGAGTGAGAGAAGAGGGAGGGAAGGAGAATGCAAGAGAGAGAGGAAAAAGGAGAAAGCATGAAATGTAATTTGTCTATGTGCCACAGATGAAAAAAAACAAAGAGGTAGAGTTTAGTTAAATGAAACAATACGAACACCTGACGTCTGAGGTATACTCAAAGATAGAGCCGGAGATAAACACTCACTTAACTCTGATCGAGCATCGCGTCCAATTAGATCTCCTGTGGTGTTAATGCATTGTTTTCTAACTGCAGTGCATTCTCTGTCACAATATGTTTCGTATGCACAGGAGACTGTGGTCCTTTTCCTATTCATCATGATGACTTGGGCGTCTTTATTGTTGTTGTGACTCAGGAAGCCACGCAACACCTACAGAAAGCCGGGCGACGGCTTTCTGTAGGACGGTTTTTCAGCCAACCGATTGCGAAGCGTCTTAAACTTCGATCTTTCTTTCACCGTCGAAACTGAAACGAACCAACTGTGTTTACAGCGGTGACTGTTGCAGGAGAATTCGGGCCTGGCAGTGTATGAAACAATCTTCGAAATAACGATCCCGTTTAATATGAGATTATAAAATAAGCAAGCATCAAACATGCGGCAATAAACAAGTAGATTTTCCTACTTGATGAAGGAATGC
The DNA here is from genome assembly GCA_032274725.1 of Malacoctenus triangulatus. Lineage (NCBI taxonomy): Eukaryota > Metazoa > Chordata > Actinopteri > Blenniiformes > Labrisomidae > Malacoctenus > Malacoctenus triangulatus. The sequence goes on from JAUESE010000101.1 coordinate 8,205,478, forward strand.
CAGAAAAACAACAGCTTAAAAGCGAGCAGCAGGCGGCCTAATACGCCGAACAATATGCGATTATATTGTAATATTTATTCCTAAGAGCTGAATGCAAGTTTGCCAAAGTTCACAGAGTATGGATTAACTTAAATTCTAAATCGACAGAATGACTTGTGTTTCGTTCAGAAAGCAATACGGATGAATGATACTTTTAATTATAACCCCATAAAGTGTCATTGTGCTACACAACGCGAGTAAAATGCAGAAGTTGATTAAAACATTATCTGACTAGATTAGAGAGGCTCTAATCTAACCCAGAGGGAAACGAGGACTGCAGTCAACAAGCAAAACAACAATCTCAGCAAAAAGGGGGTGGAAAAAAAAAAAAGGATGGGGAGCAGAAGTGTCCTCCCTCCCAGCGTCTCGGCCCAGTTGCTGCAGAATGATAAACAGCGGTTCAGCTCGAATTAAGCAGCCAACATGAAAGGACTGGAGGCTGAGGGGGAAACACGGGCCACGGCAGATCACTGCTCGTCTCTTCAGGTGACAGAAAGTAATCTTCCCGTCCCGGATAGAGAGACAACAAGAGACGGAGAGACAGTCAGAGGGACTGAATGCCTCTCTCTCTCTCTCTCTCTCTCTCTCTCTCCATTCCTCATAATGCTGAATTAAAGCGGATGCTTCCCAGCAGCTGCTTTGATTGAGCTAACTAGCAGCTTTTGATAAAAAAACATTCGCAACCAGCTCGCTGCCTTCTTATTTGCAGACAGGCCAGATTATGCTAAATACATATCAAGGATTTTAATGGCTTAATCAGCCCTGTCATCTAGCCACAGAGTTTTCTAAGATACTGCATTAGTGATCCCGCTGCCATAAATACTAATATAAAACAGCTAGAATTAACATTTCTGGCAATGCTATGATACTATAAAAAAAAAAAATACATTTTACACCTTGAACAGGGTTGGGAAAAGCGTCTTGGATGACAAGAGTTGTATTCTAATGTTGGGAAAACAATAGGAACAAAGGCGAGGGCTCTGTTGGACAGAGCAGAGACGGAGTGTGGTCTCAGCAGACGTTTCCCAAAGAGGACGTTCCAGATTTCTCACTTGAAAGAGATTGAGGAGAGACAGCACGAATCACGGCTTCATCTGCTCCGCGTCCGCTTGCCAAACCGCGCGCACGGTTGAAGTGTGAACCTGGATTAAGATGAGTTGCTCCCAACAGTCGCGAAATAAGCCCTGGGAGGATTTGTTGTGTTTTTTTACCTGCGCGTGAAACCAAAAAAGCGGAATGCTCGCTTTTCGTGCGCGCTTTCCTCCTCGCGCCGAGACAATCACCATGGCAGCCTTATCACGCCGCTACATGCGATCAGTGGGACAACTCTGCCTGGTCATTGGCTCGTGAACAAATCACAAATCACAAGCTGTCTTTTTTTGTTTTTTGTTTTGTTTTTTGTAAGAGCCCCCACGACGGCCACCAGGGGGCTGATTCACTGATCCTATATGATGGCCATCTGGAGGTATCGCACGCACAAAAGCGTGCGTTTGTGAGGAAGGAGCGTTCGGCAGGTAAGCTCGCCGTGAAGTCGCTCCGCATGCATCACAGCAACACCTGTTACCGTCGCTCTGCGCGTCTCCTGTGGGCTTTGAGCTCGTGCCCAGCAGAGCAGACAAACTGTTGTTCCCCCAGGAATGACTAACTACCTCAGCTGTCTCGTTCAGCAGCTGGATGGAGACTGCTCCTAATCAGGAAGGATTCCCACCAATAAATGATCCACCTGTGCAGCCCAACACAACTGCTTTTATCACCGAGCCTCCGAGGCGGCATGACGATGCGATAATGTTGTTTTTGTTGAGTTCTGGTGGACTCTTTTTTTTCTCGCCGGGATGATCTCGGGCCCCACCTCGCACCTGGCGCAGAGCGGCGCCAAGCACAGTGCAAGTGTCTCCGCGAGTTTCTGACTGATGCAGATGCCGTTTTTTTTTTCCCATCCAGCGCCCACGCGGCTTGAATATCAAATGTACTTTGTGCCCATCTGTGCACACATGGGCGAGCTGGCTTTAAAATCAGCTGTGGTCTGGCATATACATGATGCATCTTGCGGTGGGAGTAAGCGACTGCATTATCGAACAATTAAATCCGGGGTTTCGGAGGAAAGCTGCGAACTGCTGGAGGCAAAAAAACCTGACGAAGGTGCAAAAGCAGTGAGATGGAAATCAGCACCGGAGAGAGTGAGATGTTGGTCAGATGTCACCGCAAAACAACTGAAACACACAAGACGACGTCGCAAAAGGAGAAAAGTTAAGACGACAAGAACTGCTTCAAAAAGAACTGTTCCTGCAATCCCTGATTTGTCCATTGGGGGCAGCACTGATTCGAGGCAACGTCACACAACACTTCGTCTTCAAACATCCGATTGTAGCAAGATGCTTGAGAGCAGCCGTGTCCCAATTTGTTCGGATTTATTCCCAAATAAATCAAAGACAAAATTTTCAACAGAAAAAAATGACCAAACTCGAGTCGAATCAAACGCCGCGGTAAACATTAATCAGCCCGGCTGAGTTTCAACAGGATGTGTGGCATATGTCCGTCGTTTCGTGCACACAACTCTGAGGTGCTTACATCATGCAGCAAAACAAATATGCTGGCACTGGGGGTAATGGTGCGTCGAGCTTCATTTTCCAGCACTGCAGTCATGTCTGCCTCTCTCCCTGCGCTGGCTCCAGGAGGGCCCAGCAGCTTAACAAGCCTCTTGGGGACCCAGACAGCAGAGAGGAGATGATTTTACCTCAGGACACAGTCTGACAGACACACACAAACACACACTCGCGCGCACACACGCGCACGCCGGGCAGAGTCAAACAAGTGGGTTTAAAAATGCACATTCACAAGGCTTCAGAAACAGTTTATACACCCACACAAAAGACTCATACTCCTCGCTGCCTGGGCTGACTTTGCAGCTCTGTGCACAGCAGGGGGGGCTCCTATTCTGTGATCAGGCCCCTCAATACAATCAACGTCGCTTTATAATCCACGACCGACTGCCTAATAATCTTTGCTGTTCATGATGTAAAATTGGATTGCTTGGTAACAGGCGTGACAGGATGGAAACCGTTCAATCCCCCCGCGGTAATTCAACTTGGGTGCAGATGTTGAGAGATTCTCCCAGAAGTCAGCGAGCAGACACTCCTACACAAACAAACCTCGGCTCACACAGAGGCCAGCGGAGAGCAATCATCTCATTTACATCCGCCGGATGACTGTTTTGCTGCCGGAGGGGGGGGGGTCAACGTTCACATGCCGGTTCGCGCCTGCGTCTGGGAAAAAAAGTCCTGGACACCGATCGGCAAGAGGTGATCGGCTCGGCCGCGCTGATTTAAAGCGTTGTTACTCATCCACTCACAACAAAGACTCCGCCAGTCAACACAACATGCACACACCTGATAAAATGTTACATTCCAGATAATTGTTGGTAAATAAACCGTTAAATTAGTTTCCACAACAAATATATTGGATTGTAAGAATGCTCAAACTCAGACGCAAGCTCCCATCTGCCTGAGTGAACCCCAGTTAATTATCATACTACATTTTAATTTTATTTATTATATTTGATTTGATTTGATATTACGTGATTTGATTTTGTTTTACAAAAAAGTTACAAAAATGAGAGAAAATAGACTTTTAATAAAAAATGATTGGGAATTGCTACAAAATTACTTGAAATAAAATTAAACCAAAATGAAATTAAAAAAAATTAAGATGAAAAAACAAAATGAGATAAGAGATGTATGATGAGATAAAATATATGAAAATAATATGATAGATAAATGTGGTTTAATAAAGCTGATTGAAGAGAGTAAATGTATAAATTCACAGTAAGTACTTTTCTCTGTCGGCTAGATCTGCAAGATGTTAAATGGTTAAATTTATCCACATATTTTAGATTTAGAGCTGTTAAACATCAAATGTGGTTCCACGCTTATCACGACTTGCTTCTTCAAACAAAGAATAAACATCACAGACGGACCAAATCGAATCAACTGTGAAGTAAAAATTGTCACAGAATTAGAAAATCCAACCCAACCAAAAAAAAAATCGCAAATTGAAACGACAAAATTCGGTTGACAACAAGCGACGCAGCGAAATGTGTTTTGCTTCGCAGGTCGGGGGGAGGGGGAGGGGGGCGGGGGTGGGGGAGGAGGTGTGAGTGTCAGTGGGGTAAAAGTTAAGGAAAGACACATACGTATAACTTTACCTTCGCAGATCCGGTCAAGCCGCTGTCTCTTCACTTTGTGTTTGTCAGTCAGGGACATGGCGTCTTGGCACTGCACGGGACGGGACGGCGCGACTCGGCTCGGCACGGCGCGGGGGGGTGGGGGTGGGGGGGGACACCTCTCCTCCTCAGCCGCGAACACTGACAAGGTTCAGACTCCTAGTGCACAGTCAGCACTATTCCCCGGGGCATACCGCCTCGGCACATACACCTAGCAGCAAGGCAACAGAAGAAGAAGAAGAAGAAGAAGAAAAAAAAAACAACAAACTTGGTTAAACACAACACAGACACACACACATATAATGTAAATACACACGTTATTGATGTAAAAAGCCTCCAAAAAAAGTCCCTGACACGGGAAGGCATTAAAGAGTCCTTGACTACAAAGTCAGCCAGCCTCTCGCTCACACAGAGCTCGGGAAGCTGCAGGCAATAGATACACAGGAAATCAGTGAATCACACACACATTCTCACACACATGCACTCGGATAATGCTGGTGACAAAGTGGCTCCATTTGCTGTAAAAAAAAAAAAAAAAAAGTGACAAAGCTCCTCTGCTCTAAAAGCTCCACTTTTCTCCCGTTTGAAATGTGTTTTCCTTCCCTGACAAATACTCATCTGAAGCTCCATCGGAGTTGTCACCCATCACTTTTGGTATTGAGCGACGTTTGAGGTATCTCTACTGCTACAAGAGCACTCGACTTCTCTCCCTTTTTTCTACCCCCCCCCCCCTCCACTCTCCATTCAGACAAGTCAAGCGTGGAAATACTTAATAATCTCGCAAAATTTGATCTAAGAAAATGTGAGAGAAGCTGATAAGCCTTGAGAGGGGGGGGAAGAAAAAAATCCATCATCAGACAAAATGAAGCTCTTTAGTTGATGTGCTGCATCTCAAGGCTGACAGCCATGTAATGACACATTCAGGCCAATAGAGGGTAGTTAACATCTACTCGGCGAGGGGCACAGCAGCCCCTCTGTTCAGTGGAGTGTCAATTTATCACAGGCCCGTTTCACCACCAACCTCAAACTTTCTACTGCAAGAAAAAGGAAGAGGAAGGAGTCCAGCTACATATACTGATTCCTCCCCCAACTTAGCTTGGATTGTTCACAGTTTACATGAAGGAATGCAGCAATTATACTTTCAGATGAGGTGTAATTTACAAATTTTGGGTCGTCTGAAAATGTTAGCTGACAAAGCTCTCGATTCAGTGTCACTGACAGACATGCAGGCAATTATTTGCACAATCGCATCTTTGTCGGGGAGAAAACTGAGGAGAATGCATTTGTCCTCTGGCAATACATAAGGAGCGCAGATCAGCATGTGAGTGAATTAGGTTGAAAAAAAAAATGATTGGAGCACAACCGGGATTAAAAGTTCACTCTGAGTGAAACTCCACGTTGTCCTCGTGCAGGACTGGGACTGAGTTTGCCCGAGTTACA
>JAUESE010000101.1:8227888-8246948 GCA_032274725.1 Malacoctenus triangulatus
AACCCCCCACCCCCCCCCCCCGCCCCCCCCCCCGCTCCTGTCTCTGCATGTATACCTGTGATGTCTCCCCTCCACAGGCAGAGAGGTGTGGCGCTTCCTGTCTCCGTCTCACCTACTTACCCCTGCCCCTCCCTCGCATCCCTCCCTCCCTCCCTCCCTCTCTCTCTCTCTCCCTCTCTCTCCCTCTCTCTGTGTCTCTCGCTCTCATTCCTCAGATCATTTCAAAGGGCCCTGCAGATCAAAGCTGGCCCCCTCTTTCAAACTGGACAGGAATGGAGGGTGGAAGCAGGGGGGGCTGGGGTATATTTAGTTAATCATTTATTTAGGAAAAAGAGAAAGACCCCCACCCTGCTCTCTCCTTGAGTTTCTTTCTTTGCACTCATCTTTTCTCCCCTGCTATCTGCATCCTCCTGAGGCTCTGCCTGCCACCTCTCAAGGCGGTTTTTAATATGCAGAGAAAATAAGCTGGCCGTTCTCTTCAGGCGATGGATGGGTGGAAAAGGCCCAGGGAATATACTTTGGCTCCATGAGAACATTTGCTTCAGATGGATTAACCCCTCGTGCACTGAGATATCAAGTAGCGTCTGAGCAGCACCTCGCCGAGACTCTGCGTGTGTGTCTCAAAATGACAGACAAACACCTCATTACACTTGATTTAGCTTGTTTGCCGAGCGCACGTATCGCTCTGGCTGCTTTGCAGAACAGCAAACAATGAATCCATCTTGCTGATCTGCACACTGTGAGAAATATTATCAATAAAGACAGTGCAGAGCAGAGCAAAAGCTCATGTATTATATATGGAGTGGCTACAAAGCAGCTCTATCTCGTGCTACATCACGATTAGTGTCAAATACCTTAAGTGGGAGGCAAACACTCCGTCTCTCTCCGTTCTGTCACACAGGCCTCTCAGCTGACCAGCCTCCAGCAGGAGGGGTGACCCCGTGAAAGGGCTCCGTCACACTCCCTGCCCAGCAAATGGACTGAGGCCTTCGGCAGATAATGGCATAATGAACCCAGAGCAGCCTGAAGTGACATTTTTGGCTCCGGGCACGACAGAAAGCCATAGAATGGAGGGGGAATGCGTGTACATTCACACAGAACGAGAGAAGAAGAATTGGTTGTAGTCTTCGAAGTAACTACCGATGCCAAATTCAGGCATTAACTAACACTAACCGTCCCAGAGTCATTCCCTCCATCATCACAAAAGTGTCAGACTTGTCCGATCGCACCCGCGAGTGATTTTTGTTTAATGTTGAAATTTAATGTTTGGACAGATGTGATTTGTTTTCTCAAATGTTAGATGAGAAGATCATCGCAGGCCTTGTGTTTGCAGGCTAAATGTCAAGCTACAGGTGGGGAATGGCAACTCAGTTGCCAGAAAATGCAGGGAATGTGCGCCGCTGCCAACTGCGGACAAGCTGAACGCTAACAACTCCAGAAACGAAACTCGATTGTATAACGCTGTAACGCAGCGGCCGTCTCGAGGGGTTTGGACATCAAAACCGGCTGGTTAGGTTCAGGAAAAGGGCAATTTCGGGTTAAAATAACTGCGTTGCAAAACAGTCTCAGACAGTTTCTTCGATTGTCTGCAGAAGGAGCGTTTTCGTTTTAATCCAACGCAAAATACTGAGTCCAGGTGTGTTTTCTCAAGACCTGCGAAGTTCTTGGCTCCGCTGCGTGATTGACAAGTGCTCTCCTTCAGCGAGGCACCAACACAAACCCGTCCAACACCCGATCGGATGTCCGCACATCTTGCTGAGCTGTCATTGTTGTAACCTGTCAAACAGTAAAGTAGCGATGCTACATCAGCTATCGTTTAGCATATTTGTTTACCTGCCATCACGGTTTCTGACAACAATTTCTAAAACACTAATGTGAAAACAAAGGTTGGCTTGTCAAGATAAACCTTGGCGGGAGGACTGAAATCCTTACAGATGGATCCACTAAAACTGGACAAACATTACATCTTGAGAAATTCTCTCGACGAAAAAGCTGAAACTAACAATTGTGAACATCTTTCCAGCTCCTTGGAGGTTCAAATGAAAAACACGATTCTCAAAATCAGTAAACACACATTAGCAGCTGCGCTTACGAATGTATAAGGTTTCTTTAAGGATGCACGTGTGTTTCCCAAGTAGCTGAAACAGCTATTAATGAAGGAATAAGTAATTTTCCAATGTATCGGCATAATTTTCAGTTGAAAAAAAAGAAGCATTTGACAGCATGCGAGGCAGAAAGAGTCATCTGTGACTGTGTTATCGCTGTACATGAGAGGGGAAACCATCGCGTAACACAGGTCTCCCAGTCCCCACAGACTGTGACAAGAGAGCTGCCATGATGTAGGCTAAAGGTTGCTCCGTCTTCCCTTTTCACCGTCTGACCTAGATGTGTATGTATGCATGCAGTAGTGTGGAACTGTCTGAGTGTGAATCTGTGCTGGGTGGTCACGTCTGATTCATCGTCAGCGCTTGGCTGTGAGCTAATACCTTCTGCCCGGTTCACCTGGGACGTTCTACATCTTTGCCAGCTTAGGTTGTTCTGTTCTGACTGGAGAGAGGAGACGTGAGGACTGGACCCCACACACAGGGACGAGGGAGGGGGGGGCAGACACAGAGAGAGAGAGAGAGAGAGAGAGAGAGAGAGAGAGAGAGAGAGAGCAAATTAAACAAAGGAGACAAGAGGGAAGAGCCCAGATGAGCTGCAGAGTCTAGTCGGTCAGGCAGAAGTGGGCCATGCTGGTGTTGCACTCAGGAGATGACACACATACAGGCTACTCTGTGCTGACTGGAGAGAAGCCTTGTAGCAGCTCACACACACACACACACACACACACACACACACACGCACAATAAATGGTATGCAGTACCTAGAGGGACATTACATTGATTCAGCGTATTACCATTTCGTCTTAACTCTACCATAACCAGAGCTTGTCTAACCCCAATACTCACCCTCACTTCCCTCCTGACTGTTCCACCTCTCCTATTCCTGAATACCAAAATCCAAAAACCCTCCAGTCATTTCCTGTGTGTGGCTCTGACCTCACCGTCATCTCAGACCATTACCTGAGCCCTAAAAGTTACACCCCAACCCTAAGAGACAGGTGTTCCAGCCCCTGATCAGGGAAGCTCGGTCCCCACAAATGTAGCGGGCTGTATAGTGCTGGATCCCACACGTGCAGGAAAACACACCCCCTGCACACACGTGCACACACACACACGGTGTAAAGTCCCTTGGGTCGTGGTTTTTCCGCGCTGCAATGCTGATGTTGAGAAAAACGCGGCTCAAACATCAAGCTGACTAAACAAGAAGGAGACAACTTAATTTCAGTGGGATGAGAAGAGGTGGGGCGTGAAGGTGACGGCATGAAATTATACGTCCTTACCTGACAAAACTAACCTGACTTTAGTTCCATCGGCAGAGGAAAAACAGACACGGGGAAGAAAGCAGCAAAACTAATGAGCAGACTTTTTGACCAATGATATAAAACTTACTATTTTCTTGTTCATGTGAAACCTGATGAGGCGTTCAGCCAAGCATATGTCCCTGTCCATCAAAGAATTACCTGATCACCTCAGGAGTGGTGACACATGAAAGCTGAGGCTTCAACGTTGTTGGATGTAAAATCTCATCCTCGAAAAATATTCCAGCCAGGTTTTGTTTGTCGTCCATTAAAGCTCCGTGTGAGCACACAAAGTATGTAAAATATTATGGTTGCTTAGTGCAGGTCATGAGAGCCTGAGGACGCTGGTCGCCGCTCAGGCACAGGTTAATTAAGCCTTTCAGAGGGCACCCATTTTGGGGCCTCCGCAGGTTAATTACAGAGTAACATACTGACAGGGAACCTCGTTGATTTTATGCAAAGCAGACAGCTTACAAAACTCGCTGCGCGGCCGCAGTAGTTCTGCATCCTCAGAGCCGTATCTTCCAAATAGGTCATCCGATATGAATTAATGCTCACAACATATGAAAGGGAAGGCAGATTTATATGTGCATTTTAACATTGCTGTCTCCGTGGTGGTTTGTGCCACTGCAAATCTGCACCCTTTGTAATTGTCAGTGTCAGGATGGGATGACACCAAGTTGACATTTTTCAAATTTCCATGACGGATTCTTGCAGATATCTCAAGCAGAAACAAGACGTCTGATTGACAACAAAAAAAATTGAAGGGAGACACGTACAGTCGAACGCTGGAGATGAATGAAGCCGTTCGCGTTGCCTCGGCAAACAAATCAGGCACGACAAAAGGCAAGTCGCAAGCAAACACATGCAAAATGACATTTCAACCTATGAAAATACGTACAACACACACGGCCCCCATCAGGTAGGTTGAATTCTACACGTGCTACGAACTGTCAGGTCCTGGCCCCCACAAGTGCAGCACAACAAACACACACACACGCTTCGACTTGCCGCTTTGACTTACATTCAACGTGATTTACGACAGCTGAAAATCAGACGGTGACAACCATTAACATCACATACGCGTGATTACATAACGTCTGTGGAGAAAACGCCTTCTTTCAGGTTGAAGGCGAGGTTGCCAGATCTGCCATTATTTCCGCAGAATCGAGCCACTTTCGTACGCAGGTCTGGTCTTGCCGTATGCACTTGATGCCAAAGACAAATAGCGGCAAATGCTATTGGCGTGTGACGCCTAATTTCCCAACAGGCTGAGTGCAGTCTAAAGGTTGGATGTCTGCCGACATCGAATGCAACTCGATATATTGATGCATCTCGACTCGAAACAGAAGCGTCACAACTCGTTATCTCACCGTAGCCCAAGACGTGTGTTGACTCAGTCGCCCAGTTTCAAGTCAGAGGAATGAAACTAACTGATAGATTCTCAACAAAGTGAGACCCTAAAACTTTTTGCCATGTAAAAATCAATTGGTTTTAGAAATATTGACTTCAATTTCAGTCAGAATGGAAGGTAAACAACTGGCTTGATGCTCCTGCTAGCATAGACGGAACAAGGCCACACAGAAACACACACAAACTCACTAATCTTCAAACTTTCATGGTCAGATTTGTGAACGCAGCCTGAGTGAGCATTAGGAGGTGTTCATCGCACTTCCTGCCTATCGGTCTCATCTTAAGACAACTTCAGAGTCCGACACCACTCAAAGCTGCAGCACGGTGGGATTAAACACAAAGGTAACATGAAGGCCGAAAATGATATTTCAGAAAAGATGATATCTTCAATATATTTGACAGTATTACACTTGATTTCTGAAAGCTTAAAAGAATACTTTGAAAAAATAAAATCAGGAAACTTGCTCACGTTGCTTACAAAGGCCTCCCAACAGCAGGCCGGTCTCATTCATGGATGCCTCGGCTTAATGGTGGAGCTGGTTTAGCGTAACTCCCTTTTCTGCATGGCTGTTCCTCACACAGAAAAAGGAAAACTGGGTCTGGGTTCGTTTGAAAGTGAACGGCTCCAAAGGGATGCAGGCTATGTGAAATACATAGAAAGAGACTGGGGGGCTTCTCTTAGATCATTATTAACAAACATGAAGGAAATGAAATAAAATCTGCAGAGGCATAACTGTGTGCTGCACTGGCAATTACATAATCCACCGCTATCTAACATGTCAGATTTGTTCAATGTAAAAAGTACGCTCCAGCAAGAGGAGAATGCGGTAAACAAGCCTGTGATAACACGACAACAAGGCGGCGTGGCCGCGTTCCCAGCAGACGTACTACGAGGCATCAGACACTCCTTGTTCCGACCAATCCCTGGAGTCCGTCTCCTGGGCGGCGACAGACAGGGACGGGGGCCGTTTTGGTCGGGAGCAGCACCCAGTCCAGACCCTAATGGAGCTGACTGATCACATTTCACAGCAGGGCCAATGCGAAGCAGCAGAGCAGAACAGAGACGGTGGCCCAGGGCCCAGAGGCCCACTGGAGCCACCGGAGGATGGCGAGCTCGCTCATACACAAAGGCGACGTCTCCGTGTTTGGTAAAGCGACGGCCCGAAACAAGACATGGCTGTCACATGATGTGTTTAATCACTAGCAGAAGGAATAAGCCAGGTAGGTTGAGCCAGAGAGGAATTCATTCTTTAAGACATTTGCTGGACTGAAATGCAAAAAAATTTCTGGAAGTCTGATAATAAATGTATTTTCCAAGTTTTCCAGCGATCATTTTTTTGCCCCGCACTGCGAGGGGGAACCATAAATCAGCGGAACACATTTTTAAGAGACTTATCCTGGCATGAGAACAATCTTCCCAATAACTTTAACGACCCATAAGCACAATACTTTGTGGTTTATTAAACCTGTTTTATTTGCAAGAGATGACACATGATAAATGTATTCCTGGGCTCTTTGACAGAAAGTAAACGACGCTAACTCCAGAGCACCATATGTGTCTGTGTGCATGCTTTATTTTTTTTCTTCCCCCCTCATGATGTATTCTTGAACGACAACGTGGTAAAACTGCCATTTTGACAGAAAAAAGTGTCTCTGGAACTGCGATGCATGTTTGAGTAATAACTGCATATCTCCAAAAGGGCGTAACACACAACCACATGCAGGGAGAAGAACAAAATAGCAAACAGATGCTTGAATGAACTCCTGCTTCCTGCTTGTACATGCACCCAACACAAGCTGACAAATCTTATCACGAAAAAAAACGCACATCACACTCGCCTTATTTGGGCCATAATAACCATTCCACGCAGGCTCTACCTGAAGTGGAGTTGCACTTTTCTGCCAGTTACAAACTTTTATTGCTTCATTCGAAACTATATTGGCTTTTTTTTTCGCTTTTCAAATAGCTGCTTGTTTCCCCATAAAGGGTAAAGGCAAAAATTCATTTGCCAGTTTTACATGCTCAGGAGACTTTTCCTTACAGGAGATTGCAGACAGAACACTTCTCTCTCCGAGTCGTCAAATGCGGGTTACCTTGAGAGAAAATTTCACACTTTCGGAAGAAGACAATTTTCAATCAGAGATAAGCAGATAACTGTCCTCGGCTGGAAGCCGGGCGCCCCGGCTGCTTTGTTTACCTAACAAAATGGACTCACACTGAACTTCAAATGAACCACATCTAATGCAGACACATCCACAGCGAGTCTAAAACAGCCTCTGTGGGCTGGAAAATAATGGACGTCAATCATCCAAGTTAAAGAGGTCCACTTGTGAATTATTGCCGAACTGAATATCGCTCCACATGGAGCTGCATCAGGACATAAAATGTACTCAGGAATTTATATACTCTATAACAACTTTATGACGCTAATGCAAATGCAGGGAACAATCACCTATAGGGAGCTATTTACATGTAACTAGGTAAATGTAACCAGGGCACGAAGGCAACTCTTTGTAAACACGAGCGCAATTAGAACTTGTCTTTACAATCGACTCCTTTTTTCCCCCAGAGATGACATTTAGAAATCCATGAATGCGCCCAGGAACACACCGCCGGCTGACGCGTTAGCGGCATTTCCTCGTCAAACAAGATAAACGGCGGTGCGACGGCGCGCTTCAATACGGGAGGTCATAAAGTCTGACGTGTTGGGTGACCTCAGCAACTGCCATCTGTCGCAGCCCATAAAGGATGAAACGGCACGTAACCGCGTAGAACTCCCAAACAAGAAGAGTTGCGCAGCTTCCCAACCTTCACACATCATTGTTTGGACATACATTTAAATGGCGGAGGGGCCGTAAAAGCGGAGGGAGCTGCGAACACCTGCGGGCGGGATAGGTGGGTGGGGCAGAGCGAGGCCGTGGGCACCCGATTTGCGACCCCCCCCCAGTATCGGCTCCACCCCGATGAACCTGCTGCTCCTCCACATAAACGGGGTTTGTTTATGTGCGGCCATCTCACCTGGCTGACAGACGCAGTAAAAGCCCGCGGTTGCGGTTGCCGGGTTGATTTTGGTGATTGAACTGTTGTCTCCGCTCAGTCAGCCTCTGACGTCAGTCCCAGCAGCCTGCTGACGTTTAACTGCTTCGCTGAGTAGGTACCGAAAAGTACCTGGTAACAAATGCGATCACTGAATAGAAAAACCTTAAAAATTGAGAAAAAAATAGAAGGTGCTCGTTGAAAAAGTGTCAAAACTGGCATCACTGAACTGCAACGTAACCTGGAGCTGTCAAAGTGACCCAGTTCCAGTTTTTATTTCGATTCTTCAACCATTTTCATTGAAAGCTTCCAATCAAACCGTCACTATTTTTGGTTCTGTGATGTGAGGGAGAAAAACTAAAGCCTGGAGAAGGAAGAGTCGATACGTAACGTCCTTTTAGTCTCCTATAGCTCAAATTAAACTGCAGAAAATCCTGACAGAGCCCTGCGCTGTGCTGAGAAGTCAGAGGTTTTGCACTGAGATCAGTGCTTATATTACAATAACATTCAATAAGATATATGTGACGGTCTGCCCAAGATGTATGCTGCCCTTCGCTGTAAGTTCTTTTGGATAGACTCCAGCCTCTGCGACCCCGAACTGGATGGAAGATAATTCTAGGTTTGCCTCGAATGTGCTCTCACAATGATTTCTGCATTAGAACCACACACTGAAGAGAAGCTTTGTCTTCCCCGTTTGCAGAATTTAAAGTCTGCAGCAACCTGGCAGCCAGCTGGAGTTGTGCTGCAAAGTGTAACTGAAGACGCGGGATGACCTGAGGCCAAACTTCCGCGCGTCTCTTTTGGCATTGCTTCTCCGAGGTCAGCGAGGGCCGGCAGCGCGCGATGACCAGTCAAAAACTCATCAACTGAAGAATGCACAAGGCGAGGTTTTGATTCTGACCGAAAGCAGTTCACAGTGTGTGTTGAAAGACAGCCTGAGGGAGCGATTAACAAAAAAAAAGAAGAACCCACAAGAACTCAAGAGAAGAGTTTAAAGCTGCTGGTCTTTGCATTCTGAGCAGTAACATTATGCAAAATCTGACATGAGTGGCACGGCAACCACTTCCTCTTGCTCAGGATCACGACGAGTGTTTTGTTTTGGGCGGATATAATAAGACTGTGGATCACAGCGATCGGGAAGACCTGTCAAACACTTCAAGTGAGGCGTTTTTTTGTTTTTTTTCTTGCCTGACAGCATCAAGTCAGTGAGATAACTGGCAGCATCCGGGAGCACCTTCAGGCGCTTTCACACCAGAGCTGACTGATCCACTTTAAAACGGACTTTGTTCCCCTCAGATAGTCCACTTCATCCGGCCAGTCGAGTGAACGGTTTCCAAACAGAGGAGGCGAACATCCCCAGCTCGGCCTCCACGTTTCTATTTTGTGTACAAACAGCCAAACTGTCACTTTTCACGGCAATTATTACAGAGTTAAAAGTAATGAAAGATCAAAAGTTAATCAAAGTTATCATTAGCTGTAATTAGTCACTCAACAATTTCGAGCTGATTGTCCTTCTTTTCCAGCTTGCACAAATAATTGGCCTCCTCCCCACATGATCCTCGGCATTTCTAGACGTCTGCTGCGGCGAGAATATCTCAGCGAGCAGACAAGAATGTAAACAGCAAATTATTCCTTTACAGCCAGTCATGGTTTTGGCCGAGGAACGACGTGACAGAGCTCAGACACCAACTGTCATCTTTCATGTCGTCTTTTTTGCCTCCTTAATTGCCGACTTTATGTTGCCATCAAAAAAAATTACATAAAACACTAATTTAGTTTTGTGTGGCCTTCAGTAAATCCTAGCGGGGGAGCCTGGAATCTGCGACATCCAACCATCGCGGGAACAGTAGGAGGCGTTCTTCCGACAACGGGGAGCAATGACCCGTGATGGTGGAGCCGCCACTCTCCGTAGGAAGTCACACGTTCCTCTCTCCTCCTTAGCCTTACCTCCTGGTGATTAGAGGAACATCTGCAAACACAGACAGTCCTCCCTGCTTCCCCTTTTCAAAGCAAACTCCAGGAATCATTACCCAACATGAGCTCATCATTAGCACATTCATAATTCAGTGTAATGGATTATGTAATTGCTCCATTAATCAGGGGAGCCACCCCAGCATACTTTCCTATGCATTAGTTTAATTATGGGAAATGCCTCTTGTTAAAATAGATGCCCTGTTTGCAGGAGCAGGATTTTTGAAGTCTTCATTCGGTACTGCGGGAAACTTGGAAGTTTGGAAGCAGCTCGTCGATGTGCTGCCTCGGGTTTTTTTTTTTGTGGAGACAGCTCTTCAATAAAATATGTGGTGGCAGGAAGGCACAATGGAAAACATAGGCAAAAGGGCAAGTGCCTCGAAGGGAAGCAGTTGTCAAACTCAGACATCACTAAAGTCACATAAGTTATTGGCATTTGCAGGCAGCGGCTGCATGATGAATATTCCACTTATATATATATATATATATATACATGTGTGTGATTTTATATATATATATATATATATATCTAGAAAGCTGGAAGCATCTGAAACAGATTAAGACACGTAGACATGAAGGTACTTGTCATCTGATTCCAGCAGCTGGCATGACTTGTGAGGACTTAATCCAACAGTGTCATCAGCTATTTGTCAAGGAGGAAGAGATAGAGGGCTTCGCACTCTCTTCCTCCCTCTCCCTCCCCCCCCCATCACTATTGTGGGAAGCTCGGCGCGAGCGTGCACGGCTACAGTCGTTTAGTTTGAGTGACATTTGCCTATCATCACCGAGGGACGCTCCATGTATTTTGGTCAGCTCATCCTTGTTAAAAAGGTCACTGACAGGCAGAGGCTTCGTAAAAGCCCCGAGTGCAGACAAGAAATAACAGCCTTTGTTGGGGAAAAAAAAGCCCTGTTGTTACATAAGAGAAATCACTTGGATATACAAATTGCAGCACACTTATCAGTTATTTTCCTTGTCTGCTTTCCTCCCCCAGATTGTACTTAAAACGATTTCTTTCGTACTCTTTTCCTTGTTCCTGCACTCGGAGGGAGAGTGGGAGAGCCTGAAAATTAATATGTATTTTATACGGCTGCATACAGAGTCCGGAATAAACCTCAATTCTAAACAGGCCCCCGAGTGATTGGTCCTTCAGTCACTACCTACACAAAACAAACAACTAAATGGTTTGTGGTTACTGTCAAGATGCTGGCAATGCTTCACAAGGCTTAAAGCCTCCTGCCAATAACAGCCTGAGCCAAAGAGAAAGACGGAGAGAGGGAGACAGAGAGAGAGAGAGAGAGAGAGAGACAACACAAACAGCAAGAAAATGTTTTTTTCCATTGTGGGAAATGCCCATGTAATGCTTAGAGTGGAGGGGGGGGGGTTGAGGGGGGGTTACACATTCACCTCGCCAAAGTGACATTTAAATAAGCAGGAGCCATTTTCTTCCTCGATCCCTGCATCCCCTTCCCTTTCCTCTGCTTGCCTCTGTGCCACCGTAATTTGACGCCGTCACAAACAAAATCCTCCTCACAGACCTTTCCAAATGTCAGGTTCTGTCAAGCAGGGTGACGCCCCCCCCCCCATAAAAAAATAAAAATAAAATAACTAAACCCGGACCCGGCAAAGTTTTGTCGGAAAAACAGAAGACTTGTGAATATTTATGGCCGTTCACAAAGTCACTGCTCACACTGTTGGCAAAATAAGAACAGGACTGACTGAGCTACTGATCTGACAGTTACTTGACTCCACGTTTTAAAAATACTCCACAGCGTTTGCACATGTGGCTCTTTTTTTTTTTTTTTTCTTGCTCTGCAATAACAGATTTGTGGTTGGGGGAAAAAATAGTGAGGATTTAGTCCAGTTTTCTCCAGGCAGGTAATGATCAGTCCATAACTGCTTTCCTTAAAAATATCTCTTATCTCCCGCACCAGATTCTGCCTGAACACGCTGCGGCTTCAATCAAACCAGTTCTGCCACCAGTGCTGCATTTGGCTCCGAAAATCCAGAGGGATCGGTCTGGAGAGACGCCGCTCGACAATGAATTAACACACACACACACTCACACACCGAGGGGCCACATGCCACGACAGTTTCCTCAGCACACACTGCCTTAATAACTGCCATAATAATTACAATCAGCGGGCTCGCGAGCAAAGGGACTGTTTGATTCTGACGTGAAAATCAACAGTGAAACCAATAAAAAAAAAAAAGGACACGGAAAACTGCAGCAGAAATATCAGGGAAAAGCCAAAGATGATCAACAGTGAGATTTATTCCGCAGTGCAAGAGGTTGTTGGAGAGTCGGGCTGCTGGACATTATTCATAAAGCCTGTAGTTTGTTCAGGGTCAAAAACATTTAGAGGAAATAAAAAAATAACGCACTTTTTCTCCTTCAATACTGGGCAGACGCTGCACATAAAGCTCGCCACAGGTCAGAGACAATCCAGCGACTGTGCATTCAAATTCGACATAATTTTAATAACCTCTGGCACACAAAAAAAAAAAAAGTTAACAAGAAACTGTTAGCGCAGTGTGCAATCTCAAGAGTCATTTCACTGCCCTGAGTGTGAGCGAATGAGATGAGGGAGCGCAAGGAAAAGCTAATCAACTCTTCCTCCTCAGTGGCATTTTCATGAACCGCCTGCCACTGGTTCGGTGTGCACAAAGGGCACATGGCATCAATAAGTCAACACGCCGCGGCAGCAGGAGTAGATCCAGACTCCTCAGCCATGAAAAAAAAGAGACACACAAATCATAGTAAGTGCAGAATTGGATTAATTTTGCAGATGAACTGCTTGAGGGATGAAGAACATCTTGAGTTTACATGGTCGCTGTGAAAGAGAGAAAAGCCTTAGACAACAATGCCAGTTTTTTTTCCTCCTGTTTTACGTGAGATACGACAGCAATGAGACAGATATTTGACAGTTATTGTTACTGAAGTTAGTCCTTTAAAATTCTGCAATATTCGCACTGTGAATGTTTAAAACGGGGGAACACACACTGAAACTAAATGACCTACATTCACATTAAAATTTTCTTGGAAAATCCCACATCAGATAATACAAACTGTGTTTATTGCTATGAATCTAAGTGAAATGCTTCTGGTCTCTTATTTTGAAGTGTGGTCTCTTATTTTGAGAAGAATTTTCAAGGGAAATTTGCCAGCTTGACCTCGCATCTCGTTTCGATCCTCCTCGGTGGAGCTGGTCGCCCCCACAACTGGAAACCGAAAGGTTACCGATACATCAGTAACTGTTGCATCTCCAGAACATGTGGTGGGCAGCGACAGGATGCGGGGGGAGGGGGGGGGGGTTTATGGGAGCTAAAAGGACAAATACAAACAAAGAAAATCCTCTTTTGTTCCTTTTTCATTTTCAAGAAGTTGTGCTGCCGTCCTGTAATCTGTGCCATCGCAGTTGCAGATTGTGTCAACATGTCCAGAAGGCCAGACATTTTTTTTCCCCCCTTCTTCTTCTTCGTTGCTTTGCATCAGGCACGGGATCTGAGGCTTTAATATGGCTGCCAGTGAGGCAACAGCCATTTAATAACAATGCAATAGTTCCTCACAGCAGTAGTCCAGTGTCACTCATGCCCCCCGCTGGGTGCAGATGGTACATTGTCTGTGATTTACGAAAACATTCTCCTCTCTGAGACGCTCTTCCTCTCTCTCTCTCCCCCAACACAAACACTGCCCTCTCTGCCAGCAATATTTAACACTCGTCTTCATAGAAACAACATACTTCTGCTCCGCGGACCGTACAGTCGTATTTCGTAACAGGTCAGCTGAAGTGCCCCCCCCACCAGAGGTGATCCGAGTGTGTGTTTATGCGTGTGTGGTTCGCGGTAAGCCTCTCGCATGTGCGCCTCGCAGCCTCCCGCGGTGGGGGACATCTGGAGGAGGCGTTACCGTGTACACAGAGAAAAGAAGAAGAGTTCAGGCCTGAAATATCATCCTCCAAGGACAGAACCGGCTTTCATTAACATACAAAAGGGGGAGCAAAAAAAAAAAAAAGAGAAAGGGGGGGGGGGGTGTAGTAGTGGACGAGATTTATTCAAATCAACATGGTTAATGTTGCCATAAGCCAGTCACCTTGCCAAGTTACCCTAAAAGTCATTCTCTCTACCGGTGGCCTCTCCCCTGACTCACTGCTGAGAGCAATTAGAGCCCGTTTTGATGAAAATGACCGGTAATTCAGTGGAAGGGAAAAAGCTTCCCAACAACCATTTCACAAGGTAGATGTTCATTATGGGCCAGCAGGGAAGAGGCTCCTCTTAATAGAGTGCCAGCCATAAACATCCCTCATCATCACCGGGCCTGCCATTTGATCTCACCTCTGGGGGTTCTGCGCTGGGCATCTTCATTCATTTCTTCTGTGTTTCACTGTCTGTTTACTCAGTAATGGACTCTGCCCAGAGAGTTGTTAAGAGGAACAAAGTGAAAGAGCCTGACGCCGCCGCTGTGGCGGTGATTAACGACGGAATTAGAAAACAACTCCGGGTCACCTTCTTTAACATTGTGATGGATGATCTAATGTAAGAGCGTGATAGCCTCTTGTTATAGGTGAGCCACGAGCCGGGGGTCCCAGGTGGAGTGGGGGGGGGGGCGGCGGCGCATGTACGCCCTGTGTAAACTTCACCACCAAGCCGTAATCAATAAACACCGCGCGGTAATTAACGGCTCCAAAACAGCAACGTGACAATCGGAGATGCCTCGTGGCTTCGATAATAAACATCTCGCTGATGAGCGCGCACGCAACTGTGTCCACCACTGTCTGTGGAGCCTTAGTTAGCGGTGCCCTAGTTCAGCTGCGTATGTGCCATCTCTCCTGTCACAGGCAGTTTACAAGAGCGGGAACGAGGGCTGCCATCTGTCCCACCTCTATGGGGTGCACAGAGGGACGTTTTGCACAGTTTTGGCATGCCTGACTTCCCCTAATGCTGCACAAATGTTTAGAGACATTATATAAGCAATGAGACCTTCGATGGAGTGGAGGGGGGGGTGCAGGGATGGATGCATGCAGAAGGCGGCGAGGAAAAAAAAAAGCAAGAGAGGAATAACGATAAGAAAGTATGAGGGAGCACTGATCCATTCATTCCTCTGACTAACTGCACTTTCAGGCGTATAATAGCGCGACAGGGCTGCATTGGTGTGGCTATAGGGTACGAACAGAGGACAATAAAATGAATGCATAAGTCCAGTTTGAAAGAATGTGAAATGCCAAGACCCCCATCGTGTTTTTTCTCCACCTACGGAAGCAGGACTGTATCAATCTCCAACGTTTCCCCAGGTGCCGTGAATTTTCGTCTTACATTTAAATTCCCCCCAAAAAAACAACTCGTGTCCAAAAGCTGAGAAAGTACCTGTAAAGCAGGTTTTACGTGCGGCGCGCGGTGTTGCAGAATGCTGTTGCAATACGCCGCAATAGAAAGAAGAGTGGAGAACAATGTTTTTCAGGCTGCCCCCCCCTCCAACCCGATCGCTTCAAAACTCCTCTAACATTTTAAATGCATGAGTAAGCCGTGTGCCGCCGCATAGTAAACAATTGGCAAAAAAGTCTGTAGAGAACGAGATCAAGCCCAACTCTGCCTCTGACGGAGCGAGAAAGTAAACTGAAAACAACAAAAAAAAGAAAAGAAACTGAGTTCACTTGCTGGAAGGAAAGGTGATACAGAGCTCAATTAAATTTAGCTTTAGCTGCAAACCAGGAAGAATAGCAAGAGCAACTTGATGCGGGGAGCGCACCACAACTGAAGGAAAGACTTGTATCAGACGGAAAAGGACCTTTGGAGTACTCGCTGAGTTTCTTTGGAGAGGTTTTTTTTTTAAAAAAAACGCTGCCGCGTTGCAACAGACATCCAACGCGGGCTTTCTAATTCGGCTCTCGCTCCTTTTCTCCAGATAACAGGAGGAGATTTCATTGGAAGGGCTGTCAGTATCTCGCCGGCTGTGCAGGCAGGAAAGACAGCAGGTACATTCGGTTTGTGCTCGACACCAGCAATAAGGGGAAAAAAATGGGGGGGGGGGGGGGTCGGGGGGAACCTTTCGCGAGTATGCATACATTTACTCGAATAACACTCAGACCGTGCAGAGCACGCCGCGACTGTCAGGGTGAGTATTTTCCAGCAGTGATAATACAGCGCATAGTGGTAAACTGGAGCAGTGTTGAAGGAAAGTACTCGCTTTCAGACGTGTGTGTATAAAGGGGGGGGGGGGGCAAATTTACAAAGTGAAAAGCTCTTTTGGAAAACACTGCATTTACCAGAGTGACACAACAGCATCACCCCCACAAAAAATAAAGATTACTGCAGTAGATTTTCTGCACTTCAGAGGCCCTGCTGTATTTTTTTCCCATTCCAACTCGTCGTCACTCTGAAGGGTTAACTTGACCACCTCGTTACTCCAGGTCTTGTTATTCCTTTTTTTTAAATTAATGGCGGCTAATCGTTGCTGCTGCCGGTGTGGGCGCACGGTTAGGTTACGTCTAATTTTAGCTCTCCTACTTGTAGCTCTTCATTACACAAGATTAACTAACTGCTGCTGCTCATATCATTACACCGACAAATGAGCAGCGCGACGCTTTGTTTTTTTTTAATGTCAGTGTCAAGGCTTGATTTCGCGATGAGCAGAAAAAGCGTCTGTTGAAACTCCTGCACTGCTGCACAAACACCAGCTTCATCACTTCCTCATAACGTGAACTGACTGGGAGGTTTTCTCTGTAGAAATAAAGTGAACCGATGCTGCATGAAAAGCAAAAAAAAAAAAAAAAAAGTTGCGTGCATAACGCAGGTGATATAGGAACAATACGAGGCGAGCAAACGGATTTAATTACTGTGTTGATATACAGCGAGACAAGCGTGAGCTGCAGATGTGATGAAGTGTCACATACAACGCGCTTCTTAGTTCAATAATGCAGCCAGGGATGTTTGCTGCCGTTACCATGGTGGTCCGTCTCCCTCCTTTACAGCCTGCCCTGCAATTAATGATGCGCAGTGATTTTCCTGGAACCGCCGCCCATCTCGTGTTTGCACGTTTTTGTTTTTTTTTTTTTATGTATTTTCTATACGTGGCGGTGTTTGTGTGTGCTCGCATGTGCGAAGGGGGAAAGCTAATTCTCTCCGCCGTGCACCAGACGAATAACCTCTGAATTTGTATTCAGTAATGAGAACGGGGGTCTGGAAATGATGGCGAATTTGTAAGCATGCACCATCTCCCCTAATTCCATTTAGTAGGCCTGTAAACACTTATAAATGCAGGAGATAGTTGCAGCAGCAGCAGCAGCCCCCCCTCCCACCCCCTCTACACTCCCCCCCCCCCTCCCCCCACACTCCCCCCTGCTTTCAGCTCTCATCAGGCTCGCACATCTCCAAAGGAACCAAGGGCAGCAGAGGAGGAGATATTGCAAATCACATTATGGGACATGAAATTAATCCACCCTCCCCAAACATTTGGCCTTCACACAGTTTAACCTTGAAACTGCTATTTTACCCCCCCTTGCACGAGGACTTCATAAAACCCCTTCTGTCACATCCAAAAGAACAAGTCTGACATTACAACAATGGCTCTGCCGAGGTAATTATTCAATAGGATCCTTCACCGTGCTGATGATACGTTGTAATTTCATTTCACTTACGTCTGTTTCATAATGTAATACACAATTGAGCAGGGGCACTTTAAGTCCCAAAAGACCACTTCCTCCTTAAGATAATAAAAGCCTTTTGTGCTTGCCTTTGAGAAATCCTTGGTGGATTATGCGAGTGCGGATTCAGGAGCACATCAATTAATATGCATTAAATGAAAGTGTATTAAGTTGTAAGAAAATAATTAATAACTCTAATTGCGGTGCCGCTACTTTGCCTGACGACATCATACCTTGACGCTAACAAGACTGTCTCTCACATCGCCTGCGGGGGCCAAAGTACAAGCGTTACTTGACCTTTTACATGGCTGAAAGACAATGCACTTCCACTTTATTACATGGCCACCTCGCGCTCCCCTGATAGTAACACAGAGTGGTGGTGGAGGGTAAAAGCAGTGAGAGAGAGAGAGAGAGGGAGAGAGAGTGACTGTTACATCCAATCCAATAACAGTGGAGGGGAGGGGGCAAAAAAACAACGACGTCTCTGCTCGCCAGCACCCAAACCCACAGCTCGCTCAGTTTCAGGCCGAGTAAAATACATGTGTTTGTGTTAGAGAAGACTGAAGATCTCTTATGCAAGCCCCCTATCACTGGATCTTGTCCCTTTGTATAGCACAGAGAATAGTGCTGGCACAGGGTTCCACTTTCCCCGTTACCATGAAAAAGACATCCACAGCTCTAATTATCCTTTACCCGTGTGTAGCTCCAGAGAGCACAATTGCTGCTACTGTCAATGAAATTATAGCAATGGGGAGTAAGCGATGACAGCAGAAAAATCTGATAGTTTCCCTCCCATCGCTGCGCACACACAGACACACACACACACACACACACACACACACACACACACACACACACACACACACACACACTCCTGGGTGTGCAGAAAAATGAAGATACAGAACGCCTCGAGAGAGAAAAAAAACGAAGAAATGGGGATGACAAGTAAACTGTTTCTTTGAGATATCTTTTCAATATCGCCTTTTTCCAAAGGTGAGAGGTGTTCCGGCGCCGTGAGAGAGCGGCGCTCGCCCAGGCACCTTCGGCCGCACCGGGGACACGGGACGCTTCGCCGACGCTGCCAGCCTCCGTCTCAGCTCCGTCCGCCTGAAGTCCGCGGCCAGAATTACAGTCTTGATCCGTTTACAGTCGCACCTTCCATGTTTTTTTTTGGAGGGGGGGTAGGAGGGGGTTTCTTTTTTTATTTTTGAAAAATTACCCCAGCTTTCAGCTAAATCAATCCTGCCTTTGGTTGGAGATAATGAGCGTGTTCGACGGGCTTCAAATGAACACCGTTGCTCCCGGGCTCCTCAGCTCAACACAGTCACATCACACAGACACTTTTGAGGAAGGCGGCAGCGAGAAGAGAAGTCTTAGCCTTCAGAGACCAATTAAAAACACATATTCAAATTGACCTGAAAGAAAAAGCTGGGAGACGAAGGTATTCAGCTGCGGCGCGGGCCTCGTCCCTATAGCGCCGCCGCTTTTTTAGGTGCTTCCCAATTGTTCCCCAACTCTGACGAAAACAAACACTCTCAGCAGAGCAGAAAACACATCACACGAACTACAACAGCACGAGCGGCGCGCGGGGGGGCG
>JAUESE010000101.1:8254651-8266672 GCA_032274725.1 Malacoctenus triangulatus
CCCCCCCCCCCCCCCCCCCCCTAGAGAGAAGGCAGGCCTTCACTGTGCAAGAATAAAGAGGAGGGGGTTGAGCAGCGAGGACCCCCCACCTCACCTCAGTGGATCTGCTTGAACTTGTGAAATAGGATTGACACCGCACTTAGAATGAGCTCGCCATGTAGCAACAGCAGACTGAAGCCCCCCAGGAGGCTAAGCTGAATCAATTCTCCTAATGATGTTTGTAATTTAGGAGGCTAATGACATGCACTATGAACTGGAAGATTGTGTCTAGGAGATTCCTCTCAGAGTCAAGTGTGAGGATAAATGGCTCACCGAGTCACAAACCTATAGAGGGCGTGGAAACAAAGCCAGGAAAGGCCTCCGTCTACTTGGAAAACATCATACTCGATAAATATGTTGAATTTCTTTACTGCACCTTTAATGCTGGTCTCATTCAATCTCATGACAAAAAAGTCAAAATTCAGAGTTTTGCATTCAATTATTGTTTTTTTATGTGGACACACTCACGTCCAGTCGAACAATAATCATAAATCACACTAACAAGGTGAGTTTACTACTATTTCCGAAATAATTGCTGTTCATACAAATTCAACATACAATTTTCCCCGCAGGAAGCCTTGTTGTTCGCTGTACATACAGTCCAGTAAGTGGAGGCAGTAGATTGCATACATTGTTACTGGCCACTGAATTCCTTTTATTCCCACTTAGCTGCTGCTCCTCACGCCTGCTCTCCTGTTTTCGCTCATCACATTTAGATTCGTTTGTGCAGTTTGTCTAAACTCGAGGATTCACTCGTGGGTATCAGTACATCCTTTATGTTTACGTGTCCAGTCCCTCCATTTTTTTGCAATTTAAATCTGATAATTTCCTTTCTATCCTTTGGGTGTGAAGCTTACTTCCTGTGGGAGGCTGATGTCTGTGCAAGTTATTTAGTGTTGTGTGTGTGTGTCGTTTACGGATGAACAAGTATACGAGCACACATGCATGAATGTGTGCATATCTGTCTCGTGTGCGCCGACGGTATACCAAATATTTACGCAAGAGCAGCCACATAGAAGGCATGACGACAGTACGCAGCATGATATGCATACACAACATGTTGATATGATTACTCCACAGGCTGCTCCCTGTGTTTTAGGCTGGTCATTAAAAACCTATTTGAAGACTTTGTCAATAGGTGCCAAGACAACAAGAAGCAACATCGCCCCCTCCATGCTCGACGCCCCCCCCACCCCCCACCCCCCTTCCATCCACTTGCCTTTCTTTTCCCTCATTAATATGGAAATGAGTCGCTTATTGTTGTTGGAGAAAGGGAAGAAAGCTGTCATGTCTTTGGTGACAGACTCAATGGATGTGTTTGGATTGCAGGGCTTGCTGTTTTCCGAGAGCTTGTCTTATCTTTGTTTAGGCAGCGAATCAAAAATGTAAACATCACTTCATTAGCATCTGTCAGGAAGCTTAACGCTATGATTTTTAATACATGGCTAAACGTCTGAATAGGCAAACAGGCCTTGTTATTCTGTCTCCTCCTTTTTTTTTTATCTCCACTTTGTGTACTAGTTAATTTCTCCAAAGGGAAACTTACTTAATCCTCTGCCTTTGCTGGTGAAAACCGTACCGCTATCTCTTTCTGCTCTAACAACACTCGCTAGAGATGCAGTGTTTTGCATCTCTGCCAGGTTGGTGGTCACATTGACGCTTCCTCTTATTCAAAAAGTCAGAACATGAATAAAACATAAATTAGACGCACTATTCTTAACCTTTAAGGGGGATCAAAAAGACTTGTGTTCAAACCAATCAGTATCACCACACTTCATCAAGGCTTTCTACTTTCAGGATACCTTCCTTCCTGATGTTATAATTGCAGTTGTGTGAGAGACAACTCAACAAAGATGAGGAAAATGCGACGACTTAGCTCAGCTGAGAGCTTTGTTTGTATACCTAGAAATGCAGCGGAGGTTCTTGAAGTCATATTTTCTGTTTTTAGATGGGATTGTGACCTCCTCGCGTGCTCTGTAGGTGTCACCAGTTGGCTGTTTTTGCAGCTGCGATCTACTTTTACTCACTAAATATGGAGCAACTCTCAGTTGTGGACGGACGCAATCTCAGAGCAGAAGTATTTCCCCGGAAAATATCCGGGGGAGAAGCCGTGACAGGGACTTACAGATGGGTATTGAGACGGCACGATAGGTTTAAGTGAGTAAATGTCAGCTGCTCCTCTGGGAGGTTTGCGGAATAATAGGCTGTGATTTGGGCTGCACTCGCTCATGTCAAAGCACCGGGTCAATTTGTAAGTTTATCTTGAACAAGCCAGACAAAGATCAAGGATTATATTCTTCTGGTTGAACGATACACACTAGCTGTTCAACAAAGAACTCGAGCTTGGAAATAATACAGCTAACCTCAGCGATAGAGAAATCTCGAGGTTTGAGATGAGAAAATACTATGATAGCCACTTATCACAGAGCTGTGATTAGATGGTCACTCTTTCGGTTTGGTTTACTCTTGCTAACATCTATTAGCTGAGACTGACTCCAACCCCCTCCAACCCTAATCTGGATAAATCTGGTAGAGATGATGGATGAATGGATGGATTTAGTTTAACCGTTCGCAACTTGTATTTAGGGGAGGTTTTTAAAGTTTCAGCATTTTGTCTTTCAAATTTCACCTTATTTCCGTTAAACTTTGTGCAGATTCTGTGACGACACAGAATTTCCAAGACCTTTGGAGGAATAAATTGGTCGGACTGAAACGCTGTTCGAGGTGTCTTAATGGAGACGTGTTGTATAGACAACCATGGCCACAGGTCTGAATCACATCACTCTGGAGGTACACGCAGTACTTCAGTCTCTTCATTGTAGCTCCCTTAAGCTTTTAGAGTAATGCATTATGTAAATTAATGGTTATCTTTATCACATATTTCATTTTATACAACAGCCAGTTTGTCTGTCCCTTTCCGCTGCAGGTGGTTTGGTTTCAGACACTCTGTGCTGACCACAGCTACATCTCAAAAAGAGAAGATTTTTCTGGAAAATAAGTCAAATTAAGTGGATGAGCCACTTGCTTTCACTGTCAACGATATAGTTTTACTTGTATAATCAAGACATAGAGAGATATTAGCAAAAAAAGGAGTAAAACAGCAACTTTCAGGGGGAAAAAAAGGTTTGCAACCATTTGTTTTGGATGAAATGGGGAAAAAGGCTCTTTTTGGCCCTAAAAACTGCAAAGTCCAGGCCAATATGAATTATATTATTGGTGTTTTTAATAATGTGTCGCGAGAAGAGTGTTAGAAAGGGGATTTTACAAGAAACATTCAGCCCAAAGACAAATGGCATTCTTGTCACGGTAATCAGAAAACCAAAGCTGGGCCACATTTTAACAAGGAATTGATGACTTGGTCCACATTGATTAGCGGAAGTTGCCATCCTGTGGAAAAGAATGCAGCTCCGATGTAATTATGTGTAAGAGCCCTCTCAGATAAATTTCATTCCTTTTAAATCACTTCAGACTTTTGTTGCGCTCCTAATTGTCTATTCAGAAGTTGTTCCAATTGCTGAAGTGCCTTTATGTGAGATCGAAGGGGGGGAGGGGGGGTGGAAGGGAAGAGCGTTTGTGTAATGTTTTTGCATTTGTATTCCTCCATCCATCTCCTTTTTTGTCAGAACAGTTTCATTTCCATGTCAGTGATTTATGTAGGGAGATAGGAGAGAGCCTGTTAATGGGATATTTCTTCTGCTCTCCTCATGAACAACAACATGTCAAAATAAAGATAAAAAACCCAACCCAAATGCTTGCCGGGGGGAACAAATTAGGTCTTGTGGCAATACTGCAACAAAAAAAAAAAAAGCTTTTCCATCATACCACTCTAAACTCATAAACACCCAGCCATCCTGGATTTGATGTGTATCTCCTCATTTTTAAAACGTCGGGCTGTAATTGAAACTTATCCCTTTGCGAACCAGAATAATTCACCTTGAAAACACACTGAGTCGCTCCCGTTAAGCAGAAGACTGCAAGCCATAATGGAAAAGGAAAGCTATTTTTGGATATTGCTCATTAGATAGAAAAAAAAAGGGGAAAAAAAAGAGCTACATAAATTACAAAATATAGTCTCAAGCAGAGGTCAATGAAACAAACCTCTTCTGGAGCGTTACACATACATAAATCTATGCCTGTATCTGTGATCTTCCTATGTGAGCGGAGAAGCAGCCGAACTATCAATGAATCTGTTATCACGCCCTCTGATGTGAGCGGAGGGGCTTCTCTCGTGGTGGGTGGCGGCGACGGAATCTGAAGTGGGTCGCCCACAAACCTCTGCCACTGTTGGTCGGGGCCAGAGCGTGAGGGGAGGGGGGGGGGGCACGTCCTGGGGAGATGCAGAGTCTGGTCTGGAGGTAATGGGCAGAAGGAGGGTGGAGGGGAGTGGGGGGGTGGGGGGTGGTAAAAAGGAGCCTCGCCGATGGTGTGGCACAAAATGAATTACTGCCATCTTTCTGCTCCTCTGCCTCACAGTGAGAGTGAAGTCTGGAGGGGCAGATAACAAGGGCACAGAAGCACAAACTCCAGCAAAATGCAGAACTACCCAAGAAAAAAAAAAAAGCTGTCTGGCAGAGTTAATATCATGTCATTTATGATGATTTGGCTGAACGTGTGATGAGGTCAGTTTCATTTCTGTGTTAATGTCGGTCCAGACGGCGGAGCCGCTCGGCCACAATGACTGGCACATTTTCTGGTACTTCTAAGCTCACATTCTTCGGATTCAAGGTAACAGAATCCGGCCTCAGTCCTGTTTCCGGTGACGCGCTGCAGCACTTGCTCCGAGATAAAAGTGTCCGACGCTGAATATGCTCCGCAATGCAGCCCAGGTGAAGGATTTCACCCTCCAGGCTTCACAAGTCCAACACTGGCTTCGCAAGTGTTGAGAATCAAATAAACGACAAATACTTTACACTTACCAAATATTTCGCTTAATGACTTATTCACTCAACAACCACAGAAGTACCAAGGACAGAGAGAAACACACACTCACTGAGAAATCACAAAGTAAGGGAATCTTACGTCAATCTGACAACACACAAAAGTGCATCTAAGTTTGGGCAAACTAAGAACCTGAAAAACTGTTTCTTTTGAATCATGTTGCAGTGAGGACAAAGTGTCAACAAACACAAAGGCACTGGGAACAATGGAGCACATCTAGCAGCTCAGACCTGCAACAGGACAGAAGAAGAAAGAAAAAGCTGATGGAAACAAACCCGACACAGCTAATCGTATTTTAGCGTCCAGACTGCGTTTCAGGATTGATGCAGTCGGCAACTAGCTTTTATCAGTCACTGGATTCATCACTGGATGTATATTCGACATATACATTTCTAAAAACACGCGTCAGACTGTTAACTGAAGACGTTCCCTTCATGATTGTGTTCATTCAAGTCGTAGAGTGCTAATAAATGAGGTCCAGATGAAATCAGCCACCTGTACATCGATCTGTCACCTGCATTTTATAGTCCACCTCATCTTACATGTGCATTGGAGGTCTCTTTTCCCTTCCTCATCCTATGCATGAGTGCTTGTACATGCCGGCAGTTCAGCATCATTTGGGACGTCTGAATAACTTCCCGTAAACACGACTTTAATTTCCTCGGGGATCGATACTCCTTGTCATCCGTCTTCGCCTCTTTGATGCTCACCAGGTTTTGCGCTTGTCGCCCGCAGCCCGCCGGGCCTGGTGTGTTGCGGTTGCTGAGGTCCAGATGGAGCCGTAAACTGATCCGTCTGACCTTAGGGGCGTCCTGAAGAGGGACGCGGCAGATCAGAGTCAACCTAAAGTTCATTCGCTGAACAGATAATTGGATTTAAGTCATCAAAAGTAAAGAGAATCGGTGAATCAGCGAAGACTTTATCTATCGAAACCAATCCGGAATATTTTCGGGTTTCGACGTGACGAGTTGATGTGGAAAAGGAGACGACAGGAAAACGGGTGAATAATTAGGTCAAAGCATTAGGAAACTGTTGAGTTGCGTTTTGATTCATCTCGCCGTGCCCTGTTTGAACATGTCACCTGCATGCAAATGATTCTCTTTCTTGTCTACCCAAGAGGAGGGGGTGAAAAAATAAAAAAAACTACTTGAATTCATTGATGCCATTGTCTGTTATGAGATACAATCAATCTGGTGAGTGGGCGGGGAAGCGGGATGAGGGGCCCGCAGAGATTAAACAGAAGCCTCACCATGGATGTTCCAAAAACAAAATAAATCCATTCATCCAATTAGGGCCGCTGGAATATTGCGGGGGGAAGAAGAAGAAAAAAAACACACACACGAAAAAACACGAGCTGGATGAGAGCTTCTTCACTAATTTAGACACTGCTTCGATCTGTATCTCCTAATAGACTGGACAAGATTACAGGCCACATCAAAGACCGCGGGACGTCAAAAACAAACAAGCCAGAGTGACTGCGTGGCACCGCATTTAAAGCAAGCTGGAAATATGCAGGACTCAGTAAACAAAGTCAACTGTGTTCACATAATTATTTTTCGCAACTTTATAGAAGAAAACCAGTGAAGTTTGTCTTATATTTCTTTGACATTTTCTTCTCGCGCGCGATATTTATTCTCCAGACAGAAAACCTGGTCGGTGCTATTACCCCGTTCAATCTCTCCCGCTTCCTTTTGGAGTAAAATTAGCTGAGCTGTTCAACTTTGATTAACACCCAGCGTTCCCCCCACCCTGCTGAGCAACTCCCCGTGTTTGATGAATCTGGCCCTGTTTGTTTTCCCTGCTTCTCCTGGTGGATGATGCATGACAGCACTCCCCCTCAAAATGCAGCTTTATTCCACACAGGGGAAAAAAGGGAGGCAGAGCAGGCAGCGCGTCTCCCCTCTCCTCCCTTTTCACCGAGCAGCTCAAATCCTTGAAAAAGAAAAAGGAGGCACCGAGTTGAATACCAGTGTTTTTTTTCCCCTTTTACAAAGGCAGAAGAGTGGCCATCCTGTATCAAAGTGATGTATGAAGGTAAGTAAACAAGAAATGCGCGCTGTACCTTGGAGCTCTGGATAAGCTCTTAACCCTGCAGGTGAATTGCATCTAGTGGCCTCACAGACACACAATGTCACACAATATTGAAGCCTGCACTCTGTCAACTGGGTGCCATTTGATTACATTTCAACCACGGCCGGCATATGTGCCGCTCACTCGACGATCAAGGCAGTAATAGAAAGCGCTTCAGGACAAACATTTGCTTATGCAGAGGAGACGGGAGGACCTGTGTCTGGCTGAGAAAAAGTGTCACGTCCACAAGTGTTTGGGAAATAATCTCCAAATGAATGGACGCGAAAGAAAATAACAACACAGTTAGAAGGTTGCAAAACACTTCAGGATGACTTTTGTTTGCGCAAATAGTCAAATGCAATCGCAAGAAAATGTCAGGTCAATGGCGGTAGAATTAAGTGTCAAAAGAAGCCACCTTCTGTATTTTACAGGTGTTATTTCGTCCTGGTACCACAGAACTGACTAGTGACTGGAGTGCGAGCATGAGGGGGGGGGGGGTCTAGGTGCACAATGAGCCCTCTGATGTCATGCTGCTGGTAATTTGTTCTGAGACAAGAGGGGGAAATATTGCTGCGCTGTCACTGCAGTGTCAAGCCTCCCACTGCAGGACTGATTTCGCTGACACGCCGGATCCTCTGGAAAAGTCGCAACTCGGCGCTACTCCCCACGGGGCTCCAACATGGCGGCGGAGGCAGCGGGGAGAAGGGGGGGGGGGGCACGCTCGCCACGCACTCGGGCAACAGTCTCTAACTTGACTCTGTGACACTGTGCTGCAGGAGTCGCCACCAGAACACAAGACGGCAACGGGAGCGAGCTGCGCTGCGTGTCTCTCCGATGAGCAGGAGCTCCTCATCCAGCCTGTAAAGGAGCCAAACAGAGCTCCCATCCAGAAATCAATGAAGCGCTCCTCATAAAGGGATTGTCAAATTCAAGTCTGTGCAATTTGTTTTGTGATAACTCCGCAGGCTCATGCATGGAATCAATATGAGGGCCGGTGGCAGGAAAAAAGGAGAGGAGAGAGGAGGGGGGGGGGGGGGTGCATGCGCCTCGATTCATATTCAGTAGCATTAAAAGTACAGAACTCCAAAGTGTTAACCTTTGATTATGTTTGCATTCAGATCAGCTGTAAAAAAACAAAAAAACAATACATTCTCTGAGAGAAACTTCTAGGATTAACTTGTCCTTGCAGGAAACAAAGAGAGTAAAACAAAGTCGTGTTACACTGCCGCCATCCTCCCGCGTGCCCTGCGACTTGACCTTCTCAGATCAACCACCCCACTGCTTTTTAAAACGCATAAATCACCGAAAGGACATTGGACGGCCGGCCTGTAATTGTGATTAAAAGCATAACCTGCAGTGCTGGCCTTAGAAACGCACAAAAGATGGACCGACAACAGCTTTCCAGGCGGGGGGTCATCAACCGAATCTCCCGCCGAACTCATTTCCCTGCTCCGGTTTGAAATGAATAACAACTCCTTGACTTTTCGCGTCCATCTGCTGAAATGTTAGGTCATAAACGGGCCCGCAGATTAGCGAGTGAAGGGTGCACGTTGAAGTTGCTCCTGCTTTTATTATGCTTTTACACTTTATGTACCATTTTATGCGTTTTCGAGCAAACATGCCTCCTTTTTTTCCCCACTCTCCACAACAGCAAATTAACACATTTCTTGCTATCCTGCAATGTTTAAAAAGGATACAAAAAAAAGTGTGACCACACAGCAGGTGAGTGGTGAAGCATTTTAAATCCTCGCCCAGAATGCCGATCGTGAGCGATATAAGTCAATTAACCTGAAGGACTGCATTTGCGCCACCCTCCTCCCCTCATCACTCCATTAAAAAAAAAACACTATGTAGGGAAATAGCAGCAGCACCTCCCTTTTGTGGAAAATCATTACACAATCTGCGAAAGAATAGAATATTCTGTGCCCAGACTTGCCTCCTGTTATTGCACCATTAATAACTTTTGCTGCTGCCAAAGAGACAACAGCAAGCTCGGTTGGAGCGGAGCCGACTAATGCAGTCAGTAAATTAAAACCATCGGTGTTGGTTTTTATAAAGCGGAGCGATCCCCGTTGTCAGAGGTTGGGCTTTCTTGTTTTTGTTTTTCCTCTCTCCCTCTCTCCCTCTCTCTCTCTCTCTCATTCCTCTCCCAAGTACATCTATCTCTGTTGTACTTTCTGAAAGAATTACTGCATTTCTGCGTTCCCCACTGAGCCGACAAACCTTTAGAACGCTCAAACTACGATGTGCTCCCACGGCTGGCTTTCACCCGAACAAAGGGAATGAAGTTTTTTAGAAGGAAATTTTAGATTATCGGGGGGGGGGATTCTCTCTCACACACACACACACACACACACACACACACACACACACACACACAAACGTGATTTCAACCCTGCACAGATTTATGTCAGGGAATCACAATGAGATGGAAAAACAATAGCCGCGAGTGCAGTTAATCTTCTCTCAATTTGATGTGAGAACCTCTGGAAGGAAAAGTTTGTAATTAAAACTTTGTAATTAAAAGCAAATGCCACATAAGGCCCACATCCCATTAGCTCTGTATGTTTATATGTGCAATTTAATTATGGGGAATCTTCGGCTTCATTATGATGTATGGTTGTTATAGAAACAACACTTGCTGCAAGAGGAGCTGGAGGATGACATAAGCCTGGCTTACAGGAAATACAACCGTTATGGATTTAGCTTCTATAGCTTTTATGATATGATATGACAGAATTACCAAGGGAAAGGTTTCATATTTATATGTAAAGTATATGTTAAAGATATCACCCCCTTTTTTTGGTGATGTGTTCTATGTCTCTCTCTAGTCGCACATGTGTTCGTAAATTAAATTTTAAAGCTAAAGAAACAATAGTATAACCAGGCTAAATTTTTGCAGAGACCACAACTCCTAATCTGTGAAATTGGATGAATTTAAGTTGCCTACCAAATGGGATTAAATTGTATTGGCTGCAGTTTGCCGAGAGGGGGGCATGTGTGAAAGGAATGGATACGGATGTTACAGTATTAAAAGAGGCCCCCTTATATTTCACCCAGGAAACACAGTGGAGAGCATCCAGTGGGAGTCAATGGGCTCAGGGAGGCTGGAGTGCCAGCTCAAGAGAGAAGGCTTAACAAAGGCTGTGTGGGAGGGCTTCTGTACACTGTGTGCTCATGAAGTGGAGCATTGTCTCAAGTTTTCCCCCAACTGCCAACCCACACGTGTAGTCACAAACCTACCACCCGAGATACACCTAATCACCGTGAAATGGCCTACCTCCCCTGCACATCGGTAAACTGTGTCGTTCTGCACATGCGAGCAGTGTCGCCGCCTGAACTTAACCTCGCTGAATGAGACAGGACGGCAGTCAAAGCACTTCGGTCCACACGGAGACACGGCAGCGAGAATTACTGCAACTATTTGTTCAGTGGTCCTCAGCGAGTACCTGGATATACATCAAAACTATACACAAGCTGAGAAGTCATCATTATCTAATGAAATGGATCATTTTGCCTGAGCAAACTCAGCATAAATCAACCCAAAATCTGGAGTTCACACGCAAGCAAAAGATAAAATCGCAAAAACTACGATGCATCTTTTCAAAACCTTTTCAATTTCGAACCCTGAAAGGACTCTGGCTGTCATTCTGGAGGAAAGCGGCACCTAATCCGAGCATCATCATTTGTAACGCCCGATGCTTATTAGGTGGTATCGCGGGCATTATGGGCTGGAGTAATTAACTCGAGCCACCCAAGGGTAAAGGTGTTCATGGTACATATGAGGGCTAAGCCAGTCAAACCGGGGCTAATAATGAAATCAGATACAGTCCCCTCGGTGGGTCACGTGCCGCTCTGCCTGGTCACGGCTCGCATGAGAGGCCCGGTTTGACAATTAAAAAGCGCCGCATCAAATGGCAAAATCACCACCGACAATTACTCCCTGCTCCTTAATGACACATTCTGCACGGGGTCAGAGCAAAAAAAGCGTTTCCTTTAGCTAATTCTGAAAGCTTTAAAGGGGAAAATATACAAATCATATTTTCCTCCGTGTAATTTCAGCATGATTATTCTCACAATTAGCTAATGGCATTAGGAGATTGAAATCGCAACAAATGGACTTTGTCTGCTCGCCTCTTGTGTTGTGTCAAAAAGAACACCGGCATGGGCATTGACTTCCAAAAATAATGAGTTTCTCTCCTGACTTGATAATTGAAGATATAATGAGGGAGAGAGAAAAAGCTCCGACTTGAAGCGAGAGAAAGGAAGTGTCAGAGAGAGAGAGAGAGAGAGAGAGAGAGAGAGAGAGAGAGAGAGAGAGAGAGAGAGAGAGAGAGAGAGAAAAAGAGAGAGAGGGAGAGAGAGAGAATAACAGCCAGTGGTCCATTAATGACACCAGTCTTGAAGAGGTCGGTCTACTGGGTGTCCCAGGTTTGCTTCCATTGACAAAACTGAGGGAGGCTAAAAACAAATATGTATCAAATTCACACTGTTACTGTTTGTACAATGTGATTGTGTCTATTTACGAGACACTTTGCTGCACTGCCTGCATGTTTCTCTTGGTCAGCTTCTCTGAAAAGTCGCATCAAACACAAGGGGGCACTATAGCTCCACCAGACAGTTTGGTGTTTTCCTCACCGCTCATGAGCTCCTTGTTGCTAAACAACACAACAAAACAAAGGGGCTTCCACCTCATTATTTGCAAAGGAAATTCTGTGAACGCACCGCACACAAAATGTTATTTTTGCACGAGTGCATTTAAAAAAAAATACTGAATTTAGCTGACTAATCGGAAGGAAGGAGAACCAAATATTAAGGGTTCGCTGTCCAACCAGAGGACGGGTCAAAACTGAGTGGAGGTCGGTAAAAAGAATTACAAGTATTTACCTCCAGCAGGATATTATTAACATGTGCACATCCGTCTAACACAAACGTCTTCCCTCAACAAGTGAATGCAGTCACTTCCTGTGAGCG
>JAUESE010000101.1:8297059-8311668 GCA_032274725.1 Malacoctenus triangulatus
CTGATAACAAACAAAAACAATTATGCAGATGGTTTGAATTGGAACTTTGAATATGAAACTCTAAACACAATATTTAGGCAACTGACATGAGCCAGACTGTCAGTAGCCCGACTGTTTTCTCCTTCCTGGTGAATAAAACGTGGCTCCAGCTGTAATTAGATGATGCCGTCTGAGGCTGGATACAGCAGCTTCTCATCAGCAGCACTGTGTGTCCTTGTTGTTGTGTAGCTGTGCTTCAGTCTCTCATTAGCCCGGGATGTTTCCCTCCAACACGCTGTTCTTTAACATCACACAGACACACACACACACAGACGATGCTGACAGGCAGCAGGGAACACAGAGTCCCACAACAGCAGAGATTCACCTGCATCTATGTTTGTGTCCCTGACAAAGACCACGACAAATTAGCTTTACTGTGCAAAAGCGCAAACGTGTAAAACAATTTGAGCTGCCAGGGTCACACAGTTTAAGCAACGTGAAGCTTTAGACATTTTAGAAAGTAAATACTGATAGAAAACGTTAAATTAATCTTTCCACCGAGTTCAGCATTCAATTTTCTGGCTCAGTCACAAAATAGATGCCAGAGGCTACGGACAAAAGGTTATTTTTTGTAAATACATAGCAATTTGTTCTTTCAAATTGGACACTGAATGAAATATATATCTGTGAGGAGCAATACTGGAGTGAGCTTATCTTTGTTTTGTGTGTACCTGCAGAATAATAACAAGGTATTGGTATAAACATCCAGTCTGGCGTAAATGAGCACACTGTGTGAGAATACTGTGCAAAAAAACAAGTTACAAGTACTCATTGTGTTTGAAAACAGTTTTACTAGTACAGCTTGCGTGTTCAAAATACCATGACCAGACACTGACACTATAAGAGTTATTTTTTTTCTTCTTTTTTTGTACATATGATGTATCAAACAATCATCATTAAAAAAAGCATTCTCCATGAAAATGTGTTCACCTGTAACACAACATATGAGGGACATAGAGACACATTGGTGTGTTCAGGAAGGGGGACAAATTCCAACTTTCAAGTAGGAACAAAACATCGAGACTCAGATTGGGAACTTGGAAAGTAAAAAAAATTGAAGGTGAGTAAAGTCACTGAATGACTTTATGGACACGATGTCATTCGTGTGTTGGTTTCACATTGGTTGTGATACATTTGTTTGCCAGTTTTTGGCAGTTTTTTCATTCCCAACTCAAAAGTGGGAATTTTCCCAACTGGCAACTTTACGAGTTCCCAGTTCCTGACACGCACGGAAACACACAGATAAGTGACTGGACTCAAATGCTGTCTCCTGGTACATGTACACATAGCACTGAAAAAAAGCCAAGTAAACAAAGCAAAGAATGCAAAAACTAGTGCATTATTATAAAGATAACCGTATCAAAAGTAACAAAAACTGCCCCTATCAGATTCCAGCCTTTGTCTCTGTGAACAACAGCTGTGCTTAAAGGAAACGTTGCTTCACGTGAATATGTTGTACAGACATTCGATGAAATATCATTTCCAAAATGATGAACCACTGATCTTTTGTGATGTTGTTGGTGGTGTGTAGATAAACTCATTTTCAGCAAAGTATTAAGAAAAAAAGGCAGATGAAAGAATGAACAACTTCCTGTGATCAAACCATCATTTCCTGACTGAGAATAAACAAAAAACATAAACCACATGTCAGGGTCCACTTGTCAGCGGTGCAGTGGCTGTTTACCTGCGAGTTCAGCTTTCAGAAAGTACTCTGCGACTGCATGATTTAATCAGAGTCCTTGGTGGAGACAGACATGCAGGGGGGGGGTTCTCAAAACACACATGACCTTTCGCAGAGCAAATAGTCTGAAGTTTACTTTCTCGGAGGGATGAACACTTCCTTGATCTCGCCTCATTTTGGATCAGCTCATACCTCAGTGCCCAGATCCCACCAGTGAGCTGCCCGAGTCCCGATAATGAAGAGGAAATGGCAACTCAGTGACATTTCATAATCCAACACGTTTCCTCTCAGTCATATAAATGAAGAGGGAAGACGACTGCAGTCAGGTGCCGCCTCCCACTTCTGACGAACACGAATTTCTTGTTCTTTAGCAACTTTTTCATGCAGTTTGTTTCAAGCCTGCTCAGGTGGCTACGAGAGCTTCACGCAGGGTGTCAAAGCTCATTTACTTGCAGCTTGACTGGATCTCTACTCTTTTGTCACTTTAGTTGGGAGAATAATGCAGTTTTGGTGTTTTTATCTCCTAAAAACACCAACTATCCTTTATCCACAAGGACAATTCAGAGAATAGCGAGTCTGGCAGTTTGCAGTGTGATCACGTCGGCCCCATCGGGCCCTCTGACAGGCCTTGTTTGGGCCCTTAAACCAC
This sequence comes from Malacoctenus triangulatus, assembly GCA_032274725.1. Lineage (NCBI taxonomy): Eukaryota > Metazoa > Chordata > Actinopteri > Blenniiformes > Labrisomidae > Malacoctenus > Malacoctenus triangulatus. The sequence goes on from JAUESE010000101.1 coordinate 8,299,429, forward strand.
ATGTTTGACACCCGTACGAGTAAAAACAAAAACCTCAGTCGTTTTCAAGTGAATGTAAAAGTTCTCTGAATCTCTTGTGTGTGATTGCACAACAGTCCTCATCATATCTTAAAAGTTCCCTTCATTAAACACGATTCGCAAAAGCCATCAGGTGATTTAACAGATTGGCTCTTTTGCTTAAGTCTCCGTCAACTCTCTGTTGTTTAAAATAAAAAGAAAAATGAGTTGAAGACTAAAAAAATGAAAGGTGAAATCAAACAGCGGATCAAAAAATTCAAAATTGCTACCGTGTAGTAAAAGTGTCTGACACAGTGCACTGCGTGGTAATAAATACGGAATATAAATACTTTACATGTACCTGAGCTCAGACTCGTAGCACCATTCAGAGACAGAGCACCAAAAGGGACACGGCGCAACTGCTAGTTCAAACCGCAGAGAGGCCGCCATCTGGTTAAGGTTTTCAGAGTTTTCATAGTGCAAAAGGTTTTTTTGTGTCTTATCACAAACATTGTCCCTTCAGGCCAAAGTCTCAGCTGCTGTACTTGACGTTGGCGATGATGCAAGGCTTTGGTAGTGTGGGAGGATGCTTCGGGCTCGACCTGGCGGAGAGAAAAAAGCGACATGAGTGTGTGAGAAAGTGTCTCTTCATTCAGAGTGTGGCGCTGATTTCTGAATCCAGCTGGGGTTGGCTGGACTCACCTGTTGAGGTGTGGGAGCGGACGCGCAGGTCGGGGCACGCCGGGTTTGGCCACCGAGTCGCAGACAGCGGCGGGCCCCTGGACCGGGGCGTGGCCCTGCAGCACGGAGGGGCCCCGCGCCAAGCGAGAGCTCCGTGGGTCGGCGGGGAGCGGCTTCTGTGGCGGACTGGGCTTCTCCAGCTCCTGTCGCGGGAAAAAAAAGGAACGTTATAGCGTCGGATGACCACCAGGTGGCAGTCACAGTCAGAAAATTACAGCTCAGAGCTTCTGGTTTCATTGTCCCCCTTTTTTTTTTGAAGCACCAGGTGACCCCCCTGACCCAGGAATAATCATATGGTTTTAATCTTCCCCTCAATTGAGGTCATCAGAAAGGACGGCGTTCAAGTCTCCGTTTAAAGTCCACTCATTTATTCCTTCTTCACGGAGAAAGAAGTTGCACAAATGAGAGAAAATGGCTTAAATCTCGACCTCACTCGCCTGCAGCAGCCATGTTCAACCTGTTGCTTGTAAGAAGCTTTCTTGTCTGTCTCTAAAACACGTCAGAGCCGCCAAACAGCTGCTGAAGCTTCCTGCCGCCAACAGGACTCACTTTAACTGGAGCTGCAGCGTTCAGGAGCGGCAGCTGAGACGCGTCCTGAAAAGTTGCCAGGAGCAACAGCAACGTCACCTGCCGAACAGGTGGACGGCAACCAGGAGCTCCAGTGAAACCGAAGCCTTTTCACTGCTACAGGATCCATACTGCTCCGTGCAGATATACAGCCCACGTTTTGTCAATGCTGTGCGGTTTTATTATCGTGTAATTTATTGGTGTTGCGTCGTTATTGTGTAATAACTTTTCCAAGACAGATTTTAGTGCCTCAATTCTGTTTTATTACATTGTTACTCAGTTTCTGTTTACAAACCAGCTTCCAATTGGCCCAAGAGGTACATTCATCGGGAAATAAATTCTGCTTTTTAATTGTTTGAAGCAGTTTTATCACCAATTGGTGCAAGAAATTTTGGAACGTGAGCGAGCATTGAAACAAAGCACAGCTCAAAAAAAAACGTGGACTCTGTGGAAAAAGCAATAACGTGAACCAGTTTTCATTATTGGTGCTGTTCTGAAAGGTTAAATCAGAACTCTTTGGCATTTATTTCCATAACCGCAGGGTTATTTTCAGGCTGAAATCTGTTTGTATCTTTGAAAATTTTTACTTTATTACTATTTTTTTTTTTTTTTACAATTGTGGCAATTTGTACTTTTCCTGAGAGTTTAAACTAATGAGATTTTAATTTGTTTTTGCAGATTAGTCAATGAAAATGTAAAACATGACCTTCACTTTTTCAAAAGCTTAGATGAAATCTCCGTTTTTTTCCCCCCTCGGCTTTATTTTGAAATGAAACAATTTTCGATCGCAAAAAAAACCTACAAATCCACAAGTTTATGAGGTGAATTTAGGCAATATTTGCCTGCAATCGTTGCAATCGTGCAAGTAGCAGCAGCTATTTTGAATTTTCATCCATCTCTTTCTTGAGATAGTATATGTCTCTTATTGTTTCTCTCTCATTTGGTCTCCTGGCCTCGGAGGAAACACGTCAAACTGGATTAAAGGAGGGAAAAGAAGCTCACAGAGTGACAGGGATTTAACACCGAGGACCTCTGACTCCTGTTTCCCCTAAACTCTTGACAGCACGCGTCGCCATCACCGAGCTCTGTGGAGTCGTCGGAGTGAGTTTGCCACCCTGTGATCTTTGGAAACACCGACTCCCTCCCGGTGCTGCCACCACTCCTCCATCCCTCCGACTCGGTTTCCATTATTGATGTGGGAGTTTTTTTGTTGCTGGATTGAAGTCTGGCTCAGAAATCTTTATTTTTTAGGACTGTGTTTAACTGTCAACACGCCTGAGCTTTTTATGGGAACTTTGGAGATCAGAACAGCAGCCTGAAAAGCCGAGCAAACATCGTCGTCTCCTGGACGCTAAAGGCTGTACTTGTGGGGAGGAGCTTCGGAGACAAAGGGGGGAGATTACAGTAAGTAACATCATCAAATAAAACGTTTCCCACCGAGGAAGCAGGAAACTCTCTCACCATGACCATCCTGCAGGAGTTATGATGTGACGCGCTGTGAAATGAGGCCCCCCGGGGTGCGACGTGGATGTGGGGCGGAGGGGCCCGATGAGGCGGAGGCACTGGTGGTCTGGGCTGCCCGGGGCCAGGCGAGAGGGACAGGGTCAGAGACAGGGGGACCGGGTGTCTGAGGTGAACCGGGGGGCACTGGGGAAGCCGGCGCAGGCTGTGGCCGGGGTAGGGGGCCGGGGTGAGCCCCGACTCTGGCCCCCGGTGTGGAGGCTGGTGGGAGGGGGGGAAGGATGAAAAGTTTGCAAGCGTCAGTCAGAGGGGAGAAACCGTCTGCTTTCTATCAGAAACAGTCATGTTAGCCGCTCCTCTTCCTGATGCTGTCAGAGACACATAAATCAAGCGCTCCCTTTGGGTGACTCTTTTCTCCCTCAAGTACTGTGAAGGTAACTCGTCGGAAATAAAGACCGAGCCTGTCCTCCTGTGAGCACCCACTTGGCTGTCTCCGAAGACGGACATGCTAAAGAGCCCACACGCACTTCCACCGAGACCGACGGGGCCAAAACACGAGTCCGCTCGATTTTTAGACGGGACCAGATGTGCACAGCCGAAACTCGCAGCGCAACACGCACGAAGGCACGCACACACACACTCACTCGTGTGGCAGTTTAACACAGCTCCCGACAACTGGAGAATGACCTCACCTGCACCGCGCGCACATCAAACGGCCTTACATCCTTTCTCGTCTTACCGTCGGCGACAAACGAGAACCACATGCCGGCGCAGCAGCTCGCCTCGCCGGCGTGCCACCCTGCAACGTGAAAACGGCTCTCTGCTGACGCAGGCTCGCTCATTCCTCGGCCATGCTAACTCAATCGATCACGCGTCACTCCCCATTACAAACCATGTCAGGGCCGTAATGGAGTGGTTAACATATACGGCGGTGTGGGCACACAAGTCATTACGGCAAAACGCATCGCCTGTCTGGCAATTATCAGCAAACAGGATGACTTCAGATGTCAAGCAAGCCGCAGCCGCGCCATTTTTCATGTGGGAAATGTGCAGATAAATCAATTTCCCCCCTCAACGTGCAAGCTGTTAATGACAAGAAATGTATTCAAGCATCGTGAGCACGCTGCTCACCACAGACTCCATTATCACCACCACCCCTACATGTCCACGAAGAGGGGGGGGGACGCTTTAATTGGATTTGAACGAGCTGCCAGTTGTGTGGAAACAACACGTCAATCCAGCTGAAAGTGATTTGCGTTATCAAAACAGCTGCGAAAGCGCCGTTCCTGCAGGAACGTTGCGGCTTCCCATCATCCACTGCTGCTGCTGGAGCCCCCCCACCACCACCCCACCTCACCCCCTCGCCACCCGCTTCGTTCGGCTCAGACACTGTACAGACGCCTTGTGCGTCGTCACGGAGATGCGTTTCTAATGAGCTTGTGTGATCCAGTGACCTTGAAGATGGTGGCGCTGTGTGGCAGGGGCGGGGCCGGCCGGGACGGGGACGCCGTGCTCGCCGGGGGAGGCTGGCTGGGGGCCGGCGGCCCGCTGATCGCAGCGCTGACTGATCTGTAGGACAAGACAGGAAATTATACATCTCTAATTATTCACTTTAATAAATTATTAATACATCAGTTACAAAGCTAATACATTCCACTATGTGGAATCAAAACAAATTGAACAATGTAATTGGTTTGGGAGTGTGACCAATTCTTCAAATGTCTCCAATCACCAGCATCTGGCTCTCATTTGAGCATTCACAAACCTTGTCGCACGAAACGACGACGTGAAACATTGATAAAAGAATCAATCATCGCGCTCTGCTAACGCACCTCAGCTTCTCGATGGGGTTCTTTTGACTGGTGAACAGCAGACCCAGCAAGCTTTTCTTCTTGATGCAGATGATCAGACCAGCTCCCAGGACGGTGAGGAGAGCCACCAGGACGCCCACGGTCACATTCGAGCCATCTGTTTTGGAAACCCAACGTGAAAAAAAAAAAAACCCAGCAAGGACTCACTACCAGCAAAACAGGGACAGAGGAGGAATAACTCCTGAGCAGAAGGTTGCTGGTTCAATCACAGCAAGACAGAGATGGGGGAAGTGTGAACCAGTGAACCAGTAAAGACCCCGAAGCCCCCAATCGCTCTCCTCGGTGCCGCACACACTGCTCCCAGTATGTATGGCGAAGTTTACTGAACTGGTCAAATTATCAGCAAGGAGATTAAGAGAGCAACCAAACAAAACTGCACTCGCATCAATGCCAAACAATGAAGGTGGACTCACGAAAGCCCGAGGAGGTTTTGGAAAAGTTTTGTTGTTAATAATAGATTTTGCATTAAATATTAACATTTTTTAGCAAGCACTCGTATTTTTTTCGCACTACAGCTGGGAGGTTATCATACCGGTGTTTCAGCACACCTCCCAAATTGAGGTTAAACGGGGTCGTTTGGGGCTCGTGAACTAAAAAGGGGGTTCGACACCTCTGTCTCAGGACAAGGTTTTTTTTTGCTGAGCGCGAGTTGTCAAAATATATAGAAACACTTTCGATGGACAGGATGTATAGCGCAACGCCCCCTCGACGACACCGAAAGTCATCTCGGCATTTAAGGTCGTCCCAAATTGCCGCCGACTTACCTGTGAGTCTGATGGGCCCACTGTCAACGCTCCCCCCGAAGCCGGCCTTGTCACAGAACGGCGGCGCCCAGTGAGCCTCGCAGTGACAGTTCTTGTTGTTGTTGCACACCTGCGGCGCAGCGAGAGGACACGGTGAGGTTGGAACGTGTGCCAAAATTGCTGCACCTTCACACTCTCCATGTGCAGCTTGCACTTAACAAGCAGAAAAATCAGTTCTGTTAATGAAATTGAAGGCAGACTTGGGTGACTTCGCTCCACTTGCACGAAACAAATGGCTTTTCATAATCAGTTATTCCACAGTCTGCTTTTTGATTAATCCAGTAATTAATGAACAAAAATTCGAAAAGTGGTTAAAAAACGCCAAACAAACTTTCAGTTGATTGATGTAATTGCTTCTCGTTGCGTGTATTTTTTAACCTAATTTCAAACCATCAGCTGAAATTGGGGGCATAATGAGAGATATCGGCGATGAATAGCTTATCTTTACATCAGAGTTGTGAGGATTTTTGCACAAGTGAGGACAAAAAAAAGCTCCAATTTACTTTGTATTTTTTCACCACGAGACAAATAAAGCACTCTTTCCTATTTAAGCACTGTGTTTTTAATCCTTCCCATTCTCCTGCCATGCAGAAGGTTGGTCTGGGGAGGGAGGATTCCCTCGCCGGCTAATGTGGACCAGGTGGGGGCCTTTCTCCCAGGCAACATCTTGATCTGATCTGTGCATGCAGGGGTGCCCCGTCTCCTTGAAGAGCCACATCCTTTTAGTTCGAGGCGTAAAACTTTCCTGGGAGTTTTATAGATATGTCTACCACCGGAGCTCGACAAACAATTCAGGTCGTATAATCAGTGGAGAGGTTTCATCTGAAGAGACAGTCACAAGTGTTTTCTTCTTCATGTTTAATGGGGGAACAAATTAACCCGTCAAAGTCGTGGATCCTGGGACCTTGGAGGTCAATTTAATCCGGCAGAAGTCGCATATTTCATGAGTGAAGGGACCACCCGTGGACAATGTGGGAGGTGGGTCATCCTAACCAGCTCAAAGTCAAAAAGACTCACAAATTCTTAACTTCGTTTTCAGGACAAGGACGACTGCCTCCAAGTTTGATGAATGGCACTTACGGTTAAGCATAAATGAAATCATTATATCTAACTGAGTGAAGCTTTCAGCATTCAGAGTGATTGATTGGGAGCTAATGTAAAGCCCCCCCATTCGGGACGTCGCCTCGCAGCGGGTGTGTTTGGGACACGCTGCTGTCACAGAACTTTGAAAGAAAAGCTGGTGTACTCACCCCACGACTGCTGCACTTGGCTGAACACTCATGCACACCGAACACACTGATGTTCTGGCACTGACGATTCAGACACATCTAAGGCAGACAAAGACATTAAAAATTGACGACGTGCGTTCAAAAAGCACGTCAGTAATACTTTTAAGCTTTTAATCTTTTAGAGACAAAAAAAAAAACACAACAACCAGATTCAGCTGACGTTTTCTTTTAATTTGCTCCTGACAAACCACTTCAACTATGAGTCAGCGCAGCATGAAATGTAATTACGTTACCGCTGGGACTTTTTCAGTAATGTATCAAAGATGATTTTCTGAAGTTAATGTACATCTATTTTTTTAAAGACACCACACCCAAATATTTCCAGGCTAAATGTAAGGATGAGCTCTGGCAGCACAGAGATCAATGCCAGAGTGCTGCAGCAGAGGAGGGCGGGGCCCCGATCCTTCCTCAGGGTGGACCTTCATAGACAAGCAAATTAAGCAAGATGGAGGATCAGGAAAATGACCAATGAGTGAATAAATGACTCCTGATTGATGCCAAATCGTCTCAATGATGGCAAGTTAATTAGGTGTCTGAGCCAGCGCGGGTGGACAGTGACAAAGGGACCCGGGACCCGCTGGAACCTCAGGAAGTCCCTCAGTACCAGCCGTTCACTTCACAATCAATTTTATATTCGTACTTCAACGAGACTCTAGTGCAGCTTGTTGCAGTTCAGAGACAAACTTTACTCCCCCTTCAAGTGTTGTGACTCTTAAGCTGCTTTAATCTAGTGGAACAGTGGCTTATTTCCCAACCTGTCATAATAAAGTCCAATAATGCAGATCAAGTGTTTTCTTGACTCTTTTTAACCGCTCCTGATGCTTCTTTCTTTGACCTCCTTTTATTTGAGTGTAAATATTGTACATCTATTAACAGGTGGGTCGAACTTAATGATGCGTTGGGGTTTACACACTGGACATTGCTTTAATTTTGGAGGCTGACGTAAGAGTCAGTGTTTGACTGTACTGTAGCTTGATAAAGACCCTCTAATTCTTGTCCAATCAGTTGGAGCAGGAAAACATTTACAACCTGCATGGTGGGCTTTCCAAACAGCATCATTAGGATATGCAGCTGATTATATAACTACATGGGAAAGACATTTCTCGTGCGGCATCGGTCCAGCAGATGCAGTGAAGCAAAAGGTACATCGTATGATAATGAAGCACTTAAAGCGTCGGCGCTCACCCGTCCATCTCCACACTTGGTGCCCGTCAGGACCAGGCCGGGGTCAGGCATGTCGTCGCCCAGGTAGACGTGCGTGCCTCGGCACAGTATCTTCCCCCCGTCTTGCAGGGGAATGTTGGTCTCTATAGAAACAGCGTTGGTGCCAATTACCGGGCGGTTCGCCCCTCCCTGACACTGGATTTTGCCACATTTGGCATCTCTGCAAACACACCAAACAACAAGAGGAATAACAACGCAATAATTGAATTGCACGTCACTGTTTTTCCCATCTGTGCATGTCGTGATTTATATATTTTTTTCCAGCTGACCAATTAGGGGAAACTGGCAGGTTATTTGTGCTGGTTGCAGATCACAGTCTGAGATATTTCAGAGAGACAGAACTTGCTGAATTACACTAAAAGCCCCACTTAGAGCTGCAGCTAATGCTAATTTCCATTGTGTCAGCTAGTTTTCCTCAGTCTGCATGATTTAATGTCAGAAAACTGAGATATTAAGCAAATTCTCCCGAGCTGCAACCACTCAGGGATTTCTCCTTCTCTTATAATTCCAGACAACTAATTGATGAAGCAACACTTCAGCTGCAGAATCATTAACATATGTTCTGCTGTTGGTGAGACTGAATTTTTTTATTGAATTGGGTTGTTTTCATTTATTTTTCACAAAGCCTGTATAACACATCTGTCAGTGTATTCCACCTTTAACAAACAAACAATGATATAATTTCTTCTGCCCTTATTGTGAAGAAAAACAATCTCGTCATTTTGTTTTGAAGTCTTACAGATTGAGCAGAATTCTTCCAGTGGATTCCTTTTTTTTATAATTTATGTGCATATTCATGTACAACATGAACATATGCTGATTGAAGCACATATGTGAAGTGAACGCTTTTGCTAAAAATACCACCAAAGGTGCACAAAAGGTCACTTTATGGACACATCAGACGGCAGTTGCTGCAGTGGAACATTGAAAACTATTCAGAATTTCTTACTGTGCAAATTATTATCAGTATGTCGCAATGTAATAATTTTTCAACACTTTTTTCTAGGTTTCCTCCCATTCAATGAGTCATCTTGACTTGATCTGTGAAAGAAGTCATTAAGGAGCAAGTTCAGTCATTTTCTGGCTCTCTAAAAGGAGCCTGGCTGCTTGTTTATTACCACTTTGGAAGTAAAGCGCAGTACAGTTTCTATGGGAACGGCGAGTCCTACCTCACTTCACATTTGGCAAAGGAACCTTTCGAATCCTTGCCACAGTTGCCATAAGGATCTCCTGCTGAGTTGACCCTTTCAAAGCAGATACCCGGAGCTGCTTTGGCTCCTATAAGACAATACGAGGCATTAGAAGGACAGCCACACTTCGTGTTCCTCTCATTGTCGGTGCTGGGCGGGGAGGGGGCTGTTTTTTTTCTCCACAAACCTTGGCCCCACAGCGTGATGCACTGCTGCTCGTGAGTCTGGCAAATGCCGTTGTAACAGTAGCCATCCACGTTCTGGCAAGCGTGGCCATCATGGAGGTACACATTGGCGGGGCAGTGAGGGCTGGTGCCGGTGCAGAACTCTGGCAGGTCACAGGAGTTGCTGGATTCGCGGCACTGGGTGCCCGCCGGCTTCAGCTACACTCAGACGGAGGCACCAAGAAGCAGACATGAAGACACAAATCAACAGGGACGCTACGGGGAATAAGGAGCGAGGAGCTCCGGAGAAACACCCACAAAATCCCCTCAATGGCCGAAACGATATCTCGATGCCAAGAGGCCTGTGGAAGAGCTCTGACATGACGGGCTAAGCAGTAAACATACTACCTGACAGTCCTGGCAGCACTGTCCGTGTGCACAGACGGCATCTCCTTTAAGAGTGCAGGTCGTGGCGTTGCAGCAGGGATTCATACATTCCTTCAAAAAGGAAAGAAAGGAGCAGAGGAAGATATGTAAAGAGATGGAGGGGTAGGGGGGGCAAAAGGAGAGAAAAATTAACCCGGCATAAAGAGATCATATTTCACCTCAGAGCACAAAAAAGCTCAGACTTTGTTATCGGAGGGGATGCAGCGCGAGCAGGACTGTGCTCCATGGCAACTTTAACAAAAAAAAAAAATGAAGAAATACTGGCAGAGGAAAGGAAAACAGTTTAGAGGTTTCAAAAAGCAAAGTTTCCCTCTGATAGGATTTCCAGACCCCTGAAACCATAAACTGTACAGCGGAGTAAATAGTCAAATAGTGTGGAGAGAAAAGAAACACACACTCGGAAGTCAAACGAATATGAAAAAGCAACACTGAAATATTCAGAGATTCGTTTATATCAGTTAAAAAATGTAGAGTAAAACTGAAAACATCGTTCTCCATGTGAGAGAGCAGCTTGAGAGCACTAATCAACAGTAGTATTCCTCTGCTGCTTTACAGGAGCAGCAACCTTTCCAGTGAGTTGTAGCACACGGTGACCAGCACTCCTCTCATCCACCTAATTATACAGTCTCTGTGCAGGTGGGTGTAGCTATCAGAGTCTCTCCATCACAGAATGCTAATATATCTGTGCTGAGGTCCAACTCCTTTTTTAAATATCCATATTAAAACGACTCGATAACAACACCCAACACAAAGTTTCTCCAACAAAACTCCTTTAATATCGACTTCTCGATTTCAGGAAAAAAAAGAACCTCAACTTTGGAGTTTCCTGTTGACCCCACTGTTGACCTTTCAGTTTAAGAGTCTGAACTTACTGTCGAAGAAAACGGTGCTTGATGGACTTATTTATATTCAACAGGAACACTGAAATTAGATTGTTTCCAACCCACTTTCACTCCTTTGCAGTGCATTGAGACAGACAGGCAGACGGTATCTGTACCACATTATGCCCGGTAACATTTCCCATCTCACCGTGCAGGCCCATCTGTTTCACGTTAGCCCCCATCATGACCCGTGCACGGCACCAATCAGCAACATCTTTGCCTTCCGATACAAATGGAAGCCAGGATTCAATCAGGGCTCAGCCCACGTCATGGGCAGCCTGCGCGTGTGTGCGTGTAGGTCTGACTGTGCATATATGATCTCACACCGGGACAGGTTGGTGGAGGTGGGGGGGGATCGGGTCTTTGCCTCTCGCCATTACAGTCTGGATGTACCGCATCACCGAGTGCAGTGGGAGAGTAGACGAATGGCGCTGGCGGGGGACACAGCTGACATGATGGGCCTTCCAGAACCTCTTTCAGCATGAAAACCATTAAGGGCCCTTTCCCATGGTCCCTGGGGCCAAAAGAGGCAGAGGAGTCATGCTGAAAAGAAGGAGTCTGTGATTGTGGAGGAATAGGAACCCGGGCTTTTTAATGAGGCTGTTTAATGGCGGGGAGAGAGAGAGGTGCTGTCTGAGCACTCTGATCTGGCCCGGGTTGGCATGACGCAGCTCGACTCTGTGGAGAGCTTTATTATTGCTGCTGGCGCCGGCCCGAGGGCTTACGGTGAGTTCTTTGTTTTTAAGGACAAGGCCACTTTCAGCCCGGACCACGGCTGAAGCCTGAGCCGCTCGCAGAAAAGACCCGCAAGGGCAACAAAGGTGTAAACAAAACCACAAAAGACAACAAGGCGCTCCCTCATTTGGGCCGTTACGCAATCCAAAATATCCCCTCCGATTCAGAACGCCGGTCTCTCCCACATTTCATAATCCCGCTCTCCTTGTCAGCGCGTCTCTGCCGACTGCCAGCTGCATCATGATTAACTGTTTTTATCACACTGCAGTGGGAACAGTTAGCAACATGTGCCGCGATTACGTATGTGCATCACAGTGCTGCTTCATTTGAATAATTCACAGGTTGACGGGGGTGAAGCTGTCAGGAAGATTTTGCTCACAGTGAATTTTATCACAATGCACAGCCGCTCCTCGGTTCACAGATTGAATAAATCCAGGTTCCTTTTCCTAAACCCCAGAAGCTGAAAAATGTCCTTGCGTCAGCTCATTAGATTTGAACCCCAGGTGAGTTATTTGTTTTTACCCAGGGAAACATTGCTTTCTGTTACGTCTGCAAAGCCACACAAACCCATCCACAACTCCTACTTGGGTGATTTTAATAAATGCGGGAAAAACATTATTTCCAATTATTCATGAGTGGCAGTTGAAGAGCGAGCGTTTGCCTGCAGCGTCTCACCTCCAGCTCTCCACAGTCGCACTCCTCCCCCTCCTCCACGTAGCCGTTGCCGCACTTCTGCCCGCCGTACAGCACTTTGACCTCCGGCATGTTGAACAGGCACATGCCGACGCCCTTCTCGAAGCTCGCCGTGAGGTCCTTCTTGCTGCAGCTGCTGAACACGGTGGGGAACGGGTACCTGCGGGTGAGAGAGAG